>JANAVB010041018.1:6001123-6338623 GCA_029216955.1 Iris pallida
ACGTGCAAGCCTTGCATTGAAATCAAAGTAGTCTAAGTTAACTAAATGAAGTACCTTCTGAACAGGCTTGAATATGACACACCAAATAATCGAGAGTACTTCGGCAAAGGAGTTAGAAAACACGCCTACGACGTGCTAGGACCCAAGGCAGGGATACGCCCTTGAACACTGAATGTTACGCGAACTACATTAAGTTGTTTCATATGAATTGTTGACTAACTTGGTTTACTTTGGACAGGGAAGCCGGACGGTAAGTATGGGTAAGTCAGGCATGTATTTCCATGCGACACTTGTATTCGACAACACGAGATAGGCTATGAAATATGCCATGAAACTGATCCTAAGGCAAGATTAGAAAGACAATGAATGATAGATGGTTCACATAAGTAAATAGAACATATTTGGTAATGATAGCATTGTGGGTGAGCTAGCCTCCCCACCAGTACATAACAATGTACTGATAACCCCACAGTCTGCTTACAGGAAGTAGAAAACGTCGGCGGGTGCGGAGCTTTCCTCGAACGTGCTAAGGCGCGGAGCTATCTCTGGAGCCTTGGAGTGTTGCAAGGAGCTGGAGCACCATATACAGGACATAATGTATCGGAACATCGCCATGAATTATTCCATCTTGTAAGCCACTTGGCACGCCTTTTATGTTTCAGAGAGAGAGATAGCTCGAGCGACTTGTAATATCGGCCTAGCGCCACTTGTAACCTTCTTGAATATCAATAAAGAGTTCGAATTCGCTTCTACTTGTGTTTATTTACTTTTCGCTGCAATGGGGACACTCTGTGCGACTCTGTGGCCTAGCTCAAATCGGCCGTTTCTGGACTTGGCCTTGCACGGGCGCAACCTAGGCCCGTGCGGCATCATGCCTTAGCGAGGAAGATCGCTCCTACGGGAGCGGGGCGTGACAGATTGGTATCAGAGCACGGCTTTACGTCCTTGGACTTCACGTCGATTTCTCAGTTTTGAAAGCTCGTTGGAAATAAAGAAGTATACGCTCTCTTTCGTTGTGTCTTGGAATGTTCCATACAATAAGTCTAATATTTTCAAAAGCTCGTACGAGTACTCGGTTGGACGGGATCGATAGGCGAAGGCCTTTGTGCCACCACGACGAACTTGAGTTGGAAGGAACCGATGCTAAGAGTTAGCAAACGCAGTGCGTACTTGAATGAGCTTACGCTGACTAGCAAACAAGTACACGAGACCAAAGTATAGTTCGAACGGGATGGCTATGCACACGGCCTTCTGGCTAAGTTGTGCCGCGTGTCGCGTACCTCGACTTTTGGGTGCAATCGACTTGCGAGCGATATGAAGTATCGTTCGATCGAGAACAGAGATACACTTTGAGTGTCTATCGATAGGAATGCTATCGAGTTAACGCTTAGGCGTACCCAAAAGATTGGCTTGGATTTTGAGGATTAGTGCGAACGACTTAGTACGTCGAGGCGACGTGAGCGATTACGCTAGAAATTCATCGAACGAATCTGAAGGATGTCTTAGCACATGATGCGAACGTGATTGAGGACTAGATCGTATGGCTTGAATCCAAGTGGTGTATGTGATAGGTTCGAAGAAGAATAAAAAAATGAGTGTCGACGACTAGTCGAGTGGCTCGAACCCTGAGTGGTGTATGGACGTCATAGAAATTGTTCGAGCGAGACTAAAGGAGTTACGGATCGTACGAGTATGTCGGCAAGCGATACGATCGTACAAAGCCTTAGTACGTGTCACGCTTAGTTGGTCGTGACTTCAAAAGTCCCGAACGAGATGTCGCTGGATAACTTGTCAATGGGCAACGCGAGTTAGAAAATGGTTCAGGAACGATGAATGAAAATAATGGTCTCGATCGAGGAAACTTAGAGGATCGCACGTACGATTTTGGATTGATTCAAATGAATTGTGACTTGAGTTTGAACAACGATCTTGAAACTAGCTTGAGGAATTGTAGTTGAACTTGATCTTGAGTATTAATTGAAATTGTGGAATATCCAACTCGGACAACGGCATCAACGCACGACTCGAAATCGGTTGCAAAGGAAGATCGTCAGGTTACGCATATCGTCGATGGTATTGAGGCGTATCAAAGATCGATATGCGATAACTCGGGGGTACTCTGACTCGGCGAATGACGATCGTGCAAATGTCATTGTTCCGTTGGATGATATACTTGGGATGTTAAAAATGTGTCGAGGAAAAGATAGACTTGGCTCGAGGATTTTCTAGTTAAACGCATGACGGTCAGACTGTCAAAATTGATTTAGGCTTTGATGAAAATGAGAATGCTTGGATTTGCTTCGTTGACAACCACAATAGTTGACGTTCTTGTCTTATGCGAGCGCAACCCCAGCCTCGCACATGCGTCGTGCCGGATTAGGACGATCACTCCGCGTGAGCGCTGATATGGTGATTCATACAGCGGGAGTAATTGAACTTGGATGGCGTGGCAATTTGATTGCTTCGACTTGTGGTTTGATGCGAAGGTAAACTTGAGAAAGACTTGGTGTGCTTGATGATTAAACTTGAGGATTAAGTAGGTCCAATCCGCGTATCGAGAATGAGTTAGTCTAAACTCAAACAAGAGTTACGCTCCGATGAGAATGATTATTCCACGGGAGCGTTGCATGGTGATTCATGAACCACCGTGGATAATCAGACTCACGTGAGATTGTGACGCAATGTATTGTCGAGCTGGATGACCTCGTGATCGAATACATGAATTGGTTAGAATGGATATATGAAGTATGTCGATTGGGTGATTTGAATGGATTCGAATATGCACAACGAATACATTGATGCGAATAGGTGATCGTGCTCGATGTTTAGAAATCTGAGTGACGCGAGCTTGGGTAGAAAATCCTGTACTACCGACTTTGGTTTGACCCTAGGATTGGGGTCAGTGTTGGTATTATTGTTGGGGAACTATGATTCCAATCCTGACATTGACTTAGCCTTGGAAAAAAAAATGGCCTAGCGGATATGCGGACGACCCTATGCCGAGTGATTGAACCTGTGTTGTTTACGTTATCGTCTGGACGGACGATAGACTTGGGGCAACAAGACTTAGAGTAAGGATGTCGAACTGGGGGTGTGCGTAAACGACGGCGAGATTGGCCCAAACGAAGGAAATGATAGAAATGGATGATACGCAAAGTAAAGTTGGTATAGCGAATCGAATCATCTCGAGGACCGAGATAAACGATATGTGATGCACACATGAGTTCGATTTTAAATCGAAGTTAGCAAACGATCGGCAAATCAAAACTATCACGACTAGCTTGTCCGACTTCGCTAATCGCTAATCTTGGTTGAAATGTACGTATTCGGAGGACGCCTTGAATATGTGCACAATCCAAACTCAGCGATGTGATGAACTCGAATGCAGCTGCGAGTGGATGTTGCGATTCGCATGGATGATGGAGTGAGTTTGCCTCAGCCTACGACCCTCATAGTTTGATGAATTTTGACGTACCTCGTGTGACTATTACAGCCCCATAACAAGGCGCAATAGCAACCAAGTCGAAGAAATGCTTGAATTGAATAAGTACCATCAACTCTAAAATGAATGAAAAGTTATTCAATAAAAATTGACCAAACGTATGCGACACGGAACTTGGAAAGGTACCGAGCATGGTTCGATGCCATCGAACGATAAAGCCATTCGATAAGGATTGTCTAAGAAATGTGACGACACGAGTCAAGGAACGGTAGGATGACCTGCACTCAGGAAGTCTCGAGGACGAGACTTGTTTTGAGTGGTGTATTATGTAATGAGCCGCTCCGCCCTAGCGGAACGCCGATTCAAACGGCAAGTGCAACGACTCAAACGAGCCGTCGACCCGAAGAGTTGGCATCGACCTGAAGAAGAATCGATGCAAGGCTTACATTGGCCCGTCAAAGATGAATCCAGACTTAGACTTTCAAAGGCGCGTTCGGAGTATCGCTCGGCCGATAGCGAACATCGCTAAGGTGGGTGGCTCCGATGAACTCGTCTTTGCTTAGCCTAGACACATAACAATACGGATCACTATCACGAGAATCGCTAGGCGATAACCCCATGCATGCTAATAAAGGACTCAACGCACCTAGCTAAGGGAATAATCCCATATTGTATGCTTGTATAGAATATGAAAAAGAACATGGAAAATGTGAGATCTCTCGCACCGCGCTCTACGCTCATGCTAAGGCACAAGCTTACGTTTATGTTCCTTATGTGTTCAAACAATGAAACAATGAATGGGTTACAACAATGAAACGAGAAGACTATCAATATAGTCGTTCCGAGTAGAGTATAGCAACATTGAAAGACTATGGGACCGATGGGTCGCCAAGGCGACTCCCGCACGGGGAGTTGCATAATGAATGAATGATTGAAAATGTGAATGAACCAACGAATGAAAGAATGAATAAAAGATAAGAAAGAAAAGAATGGTTAGCGGCAGGTATGACGGGCACGTGCAACGGGGCTCGCTACCCGCGCTACACGGACGCCAACCTGGTCGATAACGTAAGAAGGCTAAGGGTTAGCCTACGGCTCAGAGACAGCCGTTAAGTTAAAAAGACAAGTTAATACGAAATGGTCGTAGACAAACGGCACGGGCGAGGGGTGGCGATGCCGTGGCCGTGAAGAAAAAGGGATTCTGCGGCATGATCAAAGGAGGGATATGCCGGCCTAGGCAGAATCAAAGGGGGCTTACGGGCTGCCTGGGGGGGCTTGGCTACCCGGGGGACGTAAGTGCAGGGTATTTCAAGACACTATCAACGTGTACCAGCCGCACGCTCTGAATAGTTGCGAAATACCAAGGGAAAAAGGGTCCAAAATGGCTTGTGATGCCAGCGACCGGTGCATATAGAGTTAAGTGGGCTTTGCTGGTGGCAATCCACGTGCAAGTCCTTGCATTAAAATCAAAGTAGTCTAAGTTAACTAAATGAAGTGCCTTCTGAACAGGCTTGAATATGACACACCAAATAATCGAGAGTACTTCGGCAAAGGAGTTAAAAACACGCCTACGACGTACTAGGACCCGAGACAGGGACACGCCCTTGAACATTGAATGTTACACGAACTACATTAAGTTGTTTCATATGAATTATTGACTAACTTGGTTTACTTTGGACAGGGAAGGCCGGACGGTAAGTATGGGTAAGTTAGGCATGTATTTCCATGCGACACTTGTATTCGGCAACACGAGATAGGCTATAAAATATGCCATGAAACTGATCCTAAGGCAAGATTAGAAAGACAATGAATGATAGATGGTGCACACAAGTAAATAGAACATGTTTGGTAATGATAGCATTGTGGGCGAGCTAGCCTCCCCACAAGTACATAATAATGTACTGATAACCCCACAGTCTGCTTACAGAAAGTAGGAAACGTCGGCGGGTGCGGAGCTTTCCTCGAACGTGCTAAGGCACGGAGCTATCTCTGGAGCCTTGGAGCGTTGCAAGGAGCTGGAGCACCATATACAGGACATAATGTATCGAAACATCGCCATGAATCATTCCATCTTGTAAGCCACTTGGCACGCCTTTTATGTTTCAGAGAGAGAGAGAGAGCTCGAGCGACTTATAATATTGGCCTAGCGCCGCTTGTAACCTTCTTGAATATCAATAAAGAGTTCGAATTCGCGTCTACTTATCTTTATTTACTTTTCGCTGCAATGGGGACACTCTGTGCGACTTTGTGGCCTAGCTCAAATCGGCCGTTTCTGGACTTGGCCTTTCACGGGCGCAACCTAGGCCCGTGCGGCATCACGCCTTAGCAAGGACGATCGCTCCTACGGGAGCGGGGCGTGACAGTGACTCTGGGGGGATACACGGAACTACTCAGAGGTAATAGGGACATGGAAGTTCTACGATCGATGTACGGCAACGCGGGGGTTGTCTGTACGGGATGTTTACTCAGAGGTAATATGGACATGGTAAACATGATAAGTAGCGCAATCCTACGTAGTGTAAGATTTCGCTTTACAGGGTGTAGAGGAGCAACTCAGAGATAATGTGGACGTGGTTGTTCTTCTACTGGATATAGAATGCCACGGAACAACTGGGTTTCGAAAGCATAAGATTTTGTGAATGGGAGGTGTACGTGAGCTCTGATGATCAGGTCCACTGATTCCCTTGCTAGGTAGAAATGGAAGTACATATCTGAAAGAATTCAAGAGTAGTACTTCGTTAGGAACTTGCCGTTGATGGGCATCATGAACAAGTCTTCATTTGGTCGGGCGAGGCGGTAAGCATCGTTTGAGTATACCGTCTCTATGATAAAAGGTCCCTCCCACTTGGGCTCGAACTTTTTTGGTGTTTTGTGAGTCAACACCATCGGCCTCCTGACTGTCAGGACCAGGTTGCCTACTTAGAAAGTCCTCTGCTTGACCTTTTTGTTGAAACTTGTGATATACGGGCTTGATAGAGTTCAATGCGCTGCTGAGCTAGAAGACGTTTTTCGTCAAGTGCCTCCAATTCTCACAGACGGCGACGTTGATTATCTTCTTCTGTCAATTGGTTTGTGATCGCTACACGGAGTGAGGGTATCTGGATCTCGAGAGGTAGTACCGCTTCGCTTCCATAGACTAAGGAGAATGGTGTGTTGTCCGTCGGAGTCCGTACCGTTGTACGGTAGGCCCAAAGGCATTCGCCGAGCTTTTCGTCCCAGTCGTATTTGTTGGATGACACGACCTTTTTGAGTAGCCTGACGATAGTCTTGTTAAAAGCCTCGGCTAATCCGTTCGCTGTTGGATTGTAGGCAGTTGATGCCACTTTAATATGATTCTTGTCACAGAATCTGCTGAAAATATGGCTGATAAACTGTGGACCATTGTCGTGGATAATCCTACGGGGTACCCCAAAATGGTAGATGACATGATGCTTGATGAAGCTGATCACCCTAGAGCTTTTTCACTTCCGTCAGTGGAACTACTTCTGTCCCATTTGGAGAAGTAGTCGGTGATGGCTAGGATGAAGCGGTGTCCCCTCGATGAAGGAGGGGTGATAGGTCCCACAATGTCCATGCCCCAAGCTTCAAAGGGCCAGGAGGCGACCGTAGGATGTAGTGGTTCCGATGGTGTATGGATAAAGTTGGCGTGAAGCTGGCAAGTATGGTACTTTTTAGCATAGTCGACGGCGTCGGCTGCCATGGTTGGCCAGTAGTAACCCATGCATCGCAGTCGATCCCGCAACTTAGGGCCAGGTTGATGAGCCCCGTAAGTCCCGTCATGAGCTTCCGAAGGGCTTCGGCTGCTTCTTCGTTGGATAAACATCGAAGGAGAAGTCCATCGTAGGAACGTCGGTACAATATTTTAGTAGCTTGTATCATAATAAAATCGAAGGGAACGCCTTCTGACCGAGACGGCTTCTTTCGGGTCTTCTGGGAGAATTCTATTGACAGCGAAGTCGATGAATGGGAACCTCCAGTCTCGGACATTAACACCAGCACTTGTCATCATGGCATGGGCCGTTTGTGTGCATAGGTTGTTTTTAGGACAGACCAAGTCTCGACCAACTACCTGTGACATAGTGTTGAGTCCCGAGGGGTGCCGCTAATGAGGCTGCGAGGCCAGCCAGAGCGTCAGCCTCCAGGTTTTGTAACCGAGGTACGTGTTCTATGAAGAACTTAGTGAAGGTTGAGATAATATTCAATGCAACTCCATGGTAAGGAACCAGATCTTCATGACAAACTTCGTACTTCCCTCGGATCTGGTTGACGACGAGTTTTGAGTCGCCATAAGCTTCCAGATGATCTACCCCCAGTTGTCGTGCCAACTGGAGTCCCATGATGAGATCGTTGTACTCGACAATATTGTTGGAGCACGGCTTTGAAAGGGAGTAAGCATGCTGGATGACCAGCTGATCGGGGGAGACTAAGACCACCCCCACTCTTGCGATGATTTGGCCTTTGGGGCCTGTTCTCGAAGCACCATCAAAAAACACCCACCAGACAGAGTTTTTTTCGGTTACGTTTGATTCTTGGACCTCATCCGGGATGTCTTCATAGAGTCTGGAGGACTCTGGGATGGGGTACACAGCTAAAAAGTCGGCTAGAGCTTGGCCCTTGACGGCTTTTGTGAGACGAATACCATGTTATACGGTGTCAGCAGGATTACCCATATAGCTAGTCGGGAGTTCAATGATCCTGGCTTCGTCATGAGAACCCTGAGTGGATGACTCGGGAGATGACATGAATTGTCTGGCCCGAAACGTAATGGCAAGTCTTCTGGATGGCGAACACCAAAGCCAAACATTCTTTTTCGACGGGGTTATACCGGTGTTCAGCCCGGATCATTGTCCTATTAAGGTAGTAGATAGCTTGCTCGTAGCCTGCATCGTTGTTCTGTGCCAACAAAGTGCCGAGGGAATGATCCATGGCACGGACGTAGAGAAGAAATAGTTTGCCTGTGACAGGTGCCACCAGGACTGGCGGGCTCGTCAGGTAAGCTTTGATATCATCAAAAGCTTATGCATTCTTCTGTCCAGACGTTGGAGACTCCCTTCTTTATGAGCTGGGTGAAGGGTTGACATTTTTCGGAAAGGTTTGCTATAAACCTTCGGATGTATGCAAGACGACCTTGCAGGCCTCGAAGTTCTCGGAGGTTCTTCGGAGGGTCCATGTCAAGGATGGCTTTGGTCTTCTCGGGGTCGATATGAATGCCTTTTGTCGTGATAATGAAGCCCAAGAACTTTCCGCTAGAAACCCCAAGGAAGGAATTTAGCGGGGTTCATCTTGAGTTGATGCGCTCGTATGAGATCGAAGACTGTCTTTAGGTCTTGTAAGTGATCACCTTTGAGATGGCTCTTGACGGCGATATCATCAACATAGCATTCAACTGTTTTGCGTAGATGTTGGTGGAATTTAGTACTCATAGCTCGTTGGTACGTAGCACCAGCGTTCTTCAAACCAAAGGGCATTACTGTGTAGCAGAAAACCCCTTTAGGAGTCCTGAACGACCCTGTATTTTGCGTCATCGGGAAATATTTTGATCTGGTTGTAGCCCGAGTACCCGTCCATGAAAGACATGCGTTCGAATCTACATGTGTTATCGATCATCACGTCAGTGATTGGAAGCGGGAATTCGTCTTTCGGGCAAGCAGTATTGAGATCTCCAAAGTCGATGCAGATTCGTATCTTCCTATTCTTCTTGGTGACAGGGACGATATTGGCCACCCAATCTGGATGCTGCTCTTCACGAATGAACCCGCTACTCCAGAGTTTGTCCACCTCTTGATCGATAGCATTCATAATATCAGGACGAAAATGTCGTTGTTGCTGCTTTATAGGCTTAGCATCAGGTAAGATGATAAGTCTATGCATCGCGATCTGGGGATCAAGTCCCGGCATATCTTCATAGCTCCAAGCGAAGACGTCGATGTATTCTTTGGCCAATTGGACTAAAGACTCCCGGTCTCTTCCCTTTAGACTCTTGCTGATGAAGATAGGTTTGGAAGAAGACTCGTCCCCAAGGTTGATCTGCTCGACTTCGTCTTTGGTAGGGGGTTCGCATAATTTAAAATGAGACTCCTACTGCGCTCCTAGGCGTTGAGCCCAAGGTTCTTCCTCGAAGAATTCCAGCATTTGGTCTTCGCCTTCATCCTTTCAAGATTGTGCAGATGCCATGTTGACTGATAGCACCTTCCTGAAGACTGAGCCGATACTGGTATCGGAATCCCAAGTTGATGCTTCAGATGAATGAGAGTGCTCCACTTCTTCTGCTTTCGAACTCTCTGGAGTTGCCGACGGCGTGACATAGCCTACCCCCCGTCGAGTACGATGATAGTAGTCCTGCGGCTTTCCTTTGGGTGTTGGGAGTCGGAGGGGAAGACGCCGACCTTTGCCGTAGTTCAGGCCCTTGTTGCTTTTCAGATCGTAACCCATCTTTTGGATGAGGTACTTTACCTTGTCCGTGTACCGATAGACTTGTATTCTGCCGGTATTCGATTCTGGCTCGAGTGGCGGGAGGTCTTGATGACGCTCGACTTTGCTGAAGATGATGGGTTCTTCGTCCTGGTTCCGTGGTGGGACTATAAAACAGACTCCTTGGGACGGGACTACTCGATTTACATGATTGACGGTCGTTATTTGTGTTTGTAACGACCATAGAGCGTTATCTAGTAAATATATGGCATTCCAATATGGAAGACTAGAATAATTGAAAGACACTCTATTATTGATAAAATACGAGATTTTGTCTCGTGGGATTACATTGTCAAGAGAAGGTGCATCTATGTCAGCAGATATGTATTCTCCTAATTCTTTATCCGTGAGCACTGGGGCTGGTTCGGGAGAACTCATTACAGGCTTGACCTTGGGATCTGAGAGGGCTATGTGGGCCTTCTCTTGCAGCATGGGCGAGGCTGAAGATTGCGAAGGCTTGCCTTTAAGACGCACCTTCAGGGGTGCCTCAACTGCGCCTTCGGTGACCGGTTCCTTCCCCTGTAGTTTTGCCACAAGGGCAGTCGACGTTTGAGGAGGTCTTTCCTTGAGCCGTATCTTCAAAGGAGCTTCGGCGGGTGTTCTACCTAGAGAAGTCGGTACTTTTCTAGGTAACTTGATTGCCAAGGGAGGCAGCATCTGAGGCGGTTTTCCTTTGAGTCGAATTTTCAAAGGAGCGTCGAGAATCATCTCTGCCTCCACGTCCATCTCTGCCGCCGTTTCTGCTTCGTCATCAGCATCATTGACTTCCCCTTCATCGAACGACTTATATAAGCTAGCATCGGTGAAGTAGACTTCGACCCCTTTGAAAGGGTCAATGTCCGCAAACTCTGTTCGAATGATGTTGTTAGTGGACACATATTTCATGCATTAGTGGAGTGTAGACGGCACCACCATGTACTCGTGCAGCCACGACCGACCTAGCAGGAGGTTGTAGTTGACGTCGGCGTCTACGACATAGCAAGTCACTTCGGTTCGAAGATTACCGATATGATATTTCAGTCAGATTTTCCCCAGCGGTTCACTTTTGCTTGCATTGAAACCGCTGATTGTAGTGTTGGAAGGCGCCAGACGGTACATCAGGATTCCCAATATTGAAAGCAGAGTCCTTGGGATGATGCTGAGGAAAGACCCTGGATCAATATGAATTCGCTTCACCTTGATGGAACCCACATACCCTGTGTAATACAGCGGCCTGTTGTGCCGGTTGTGCTTGAGCAGCATGTCATGTTGGGTGAAGGTTATGTTGGGGATGACCTCCTCCGTACAATGGTAGTGCGCACATGTTGTTGGGATCTCCTCAGGCTGCTTAACCTGGCTGATGAAGGACTCAGCATCCTTCAAGGCTTCACAGAGAGCTTTGCGGGTGTCTTTGGAAAGACGAAGAAGCTCGAACAGGGATAAGTGGACAGGAGTACCGGCAAGTTGCGCCAGTATGTCAAAGTTGTAGGGGCTTGGCTAGCCTCGAAGTATTTTCTCTTCGCAAAGGCTTGTCTAAGCGGGCCTCTACGTGCTTCTGTTTATTGGCTTGCTGGAGGTCTGGATGGACCCTCTTTCCTGGGCAGCAGGGACGATGCAGGAAGGCACCACCTCGACGACAGCTTTGTTAGGTTGGGCGTTCTGCTGCGATCGTGTTTGTACAGGAAGTGCCTCTTTCGTCCTCTTTCGTAGAGGAAGAGACCATGCGGCAAGACTTGGTCTTCTTGCCCTTGGTTTTGGGAGCAGAGCGTACCCCCGGTTGAGTAACTTCAGAGACGAGGTCTGGGTGAACCCATAAGATCTCTCTCCAAGATGTGGTGAGCGGTATGAGTCCACTCATGTTGTCACGGGTAGGTGGTTGGTTGACCACCTCCATTGTCGCCTTTGGGATGGGGATGACACCATCTTGTGCTGTAGGTTGGCGGCTAAGGTACCGAATTGGAGCGACACCAGGTTGGCCGAGACTGTCTTCTTCTCGTAATCGATGGAGATGACATTCACATTGATCATACGCAGGATATAATTCTTGAGGACGTAGCAGTCCTGAATTGGATGTCCGACAAACCGATGGTAGTGACAGTACCTCGGATCGTCAACTCTTTCCACCTCGTCGGAACACTTCGGGTCCGATAATTTAATCTTATCACCCTGCTTCAATATCTCGAAGAGTTACAAGGTGTCTTCATCATTGAAAGAGTAGACCTCCTTTGGCCTCGGTGCAAGTGAAGGCTTCTGAGTAGGTGCTTGTGCGCTTTTAGAGGCATTGACAGTCAATGCCTGCTTCCCTTTCGTCTTACGTCCAGGGTTGCTGGTAGTAGGCCGTTTTTCCTTTATCTTCAAAGACAGGGAAACTGACTCCCAGAAGACGGGCATTGCATGCCTTCTTTTCAGCTGCTTCGGCCTCAATAATCAATGAGCTCCAGTCGAGAGGAGAGTGGAGTTGAGCCAGAGCTTAATCGCAGGCAGCATGTTCATGCTGCAGGAGGAGAGGAGTGCATGTTCTGGCATACTCGGGGGCAGTCTGAAGCAGGCTTGTCAGAATCGTTCGATGAATGCTCGAACCATTTCTTTTTCCTTCTGACGTACCTCTATAAGGGACGCCATCGTCATGTCTTTCCCTCCAGTTGTAGAAACGATCGAGGAAGAGGCATGTCAAGTCATCAAAGGAGGATATGGAGTTGTCAGGGAGACTGCAGTACCAGTCAGTAAGCCACTCCTTTCAATGCCTCGACTAACAGGCTGGTGAGTAGCAGCGTCTTCCTTCGGGAGATGTCCCGTTTGAGACTGAAAGTACGTCAGATAACGGCGCGGAGAATCCTTTTCGTAGTATGGCGTCAACAGTTTGTGGTTTATACTTGGGAGGATAAACCACTTTGTTCCAGTCGAGGGGGTATGGTTGTGGGATCCCCATCTTCTGGCGCTCCTCCTGTCTGTTCTTTGATTCGAAGCGCTCACGCAAGTCCCTGATCATCTCAACCACGTCTTCTGTGGAGCTGGGAGTCGTAGAAGGTGGAATAGCCTGGAGTTGTACATTCGAAGGTTCCGATACCCGAGGTGCTTCACGATAATCGGTATTCAAGGATGGCCGTTGAAGGGGCACACTTGATTCTCCGTTAGCTCCTGGGTCAGGATTGGTGGAAGGTGCTCTGGCCAAATCTGACCGTATCTCGAACAGTGCTTGAGTCAGTGTTTGTATGGAGGCAGAAAGGGTTTTGAGTCCCCCCTCCAAAGTATCCATGCGTTGAACGATGTCAGCTGGCGGAGCATTGGACTCCGTATCACCACCTCCTATCATGTATACTGTCATGACGTGACTGGAAGTGGATGGATCGGTTGAAGCTTCACTTTCAGCCTCGCTCTCCTGTAGAAGAGTCGCTTTCTCTTGGAGTTTCGTCTTGGCTACCCCCAGCTATGTTCTGGAGGATATCTTCGTCTTCGGGAGGAGGATCAACAAAGGCTTGACTACCCCCAGCTATTACTAATTTCGAAATCTTCTTTCTTGCCTGGGTGCCTTCAAACACTCCTGAGGACGGGACAGTCACCTTGGTCTTCCTCGACTGGCTCTTGGATGAGGACGAGGTCGAGGAGTTGCTAGTCGCTTTTCGGATTGATGAGGAGTTAGAGACTACGTTACAAGAAGCAACCTTTAGTTCTGGCTCTTCTTCAATCGACACCTTCTTTCCGAGGACGATGCCGAGGGGTGTTGATGATTGCAGTCGCTGGAACACAGACTGCCTTTGTAGTGGGACTGCTGTCTTGCAACAACTAGTTGATGGTGACCACAGCACAGGTGTGCCCTGT
This sequence comes from Iris pallida, assembly GCA_029216955.1. Classification (NCBI taxonomy): domain Eukaryota; kingdom Viridiplantae; phylum Streptophyta; class Magnoliopsida; order Asparagales; family Iridaceae; genus Iris; species Iris pallida. The sequence goes on from JANAVB010041018.1 coordinate 6,014,835, forward strand.
GAGGGGCGCATTGTGTTTGTCGGTCGACTCTCCTGATCGGCGTTTGTGAATGATCATATTATGCAAATTATTAGAGGAGAGTGCCACCTTTACACTCCCATCAGACTTATGGCAAGGCCAAGCGCCGGGGTGATCAAGTGAATGTTGCGCCCCCTGATCCAGCGCATAAGGCGCGCCCAGATCAATAGTAGGGGAACGACATTTATGGTGACTTGAACCAGCCTCAGACGCACAACCAATGTAGGCGCGGGGGTTCAAGACCACAGAATTTGCCTTGCATGACTTGGTTGCGAACGCAGCAGATGTACCCTAAGTGAGACAAGGACTTTGAGGGTCGACTCATTTCTGGCGCAGAAGTACCCTAGTCAACTTTGTACAGCTTACCATCAGCAGTGCGCATGATTGTGAGCGCATGCTTCTGGTTTGCCGTTAGGCATAGCAAGTTTGAGGCGCATGGCCCATGTCGCCTTGGACCTCTTCGTACCAATCCGCTGGGTGCTATAGTACTCAGAGTCCAAATTATCCTCGCCATGACAGCGAGTGAGTCTGTCAAAGACAGAGGCCTTCTACGACGCACCAGAGTTCATGCGCAGGGCATTGGACACTCCCCTGCTCCGTCGACGAATCTTCCTTGACTGAGAAGGAGATGGTTAGGGAATGTGGTCAGCACCACATTTTCCCGAGAGATGCGCTGCACCCGTGGGCACATCCTGGCTGCTGAGGGCGTCAGCGAGAAGGGTAGGCTGCATCGGCGCATCCCCTTCAGTGATGGTGCCAGGGGCCTCAACCTTGCAGCACCCAGGCTTGGCGAGTCTTCTTCGGCTTTGGCAGCCGCTTCGAAGGACTTGTACTACCTTCAGAGTTGAACTCCTCATACGCCTGTTGATTGAGGCGTACGACTAGTGTCTTGTGGGAGGAGCCGACCTTCACGTCATCAGATTGCGATACAACTTTCTCATCGGAGGAGAAAGAGGTCCCAGCAGAGTCGTCAGCTTGTTTGCCATTAAAATCTTTGAATTGGAATTTCAATCACAAATAGAACAGTGTTACAATGTAGGACTTAGATGTAGTCCTAGGAGTACACTTTTATTTTTATCTGGGTCCTGTGTCGATGGAACGAGTGGTAATACGTTGACTCCGTTGACGATCTGACGACGATTTTAGGTTCTTTGAAGGTCTAGGTTGCTCTAGATGCCGGAGCTTACGGAGGAGAAGAAGACGTTGAGTGTCTCTTCCGATCTCTATGAGTGGACGTGCGTCTCTGTAACTCTGATGATCTCGTTCTCTGTCTTTTTTTTTCTGTCGGTGTGGAAGAAGGAAATGATCCTTCTATTTATAAGCAGCAGGTTGAGCTGTTCATGTGCGCATATGTCGGATGCGCCTGGTCGTAGGAATGCCATGTGGTTGATGCTGGCGGGGGTGCATGGTTGATACGCCCTGATTTCTGGATTGAATCCTTCATGTTGCGCCTGTGGTGCTGCGGAAGAGCTGACACATGGCGACTAAGAGGATTCTTCGGTTGCTGAGATCTTAGGTGGTTAGCACCCCTTCGTGGACTGAACTGAATCGAAGGACACATGGCGTATGTCCGTCGCTCAAAGATCTCGAACTTGGTGGAGAGGGATCTGATGGGATGCGCCTAGGATTGAGCGTATGGGGAGACTTAGCTCGTAACCTTCAGGAGTCACGAACCAGTCAGGGCACATGGCTTTTGAGGCGCATACGAATCTTCGGGCGCATGGCTGCGGAGGCGCATGCGAGTGGTTGGTCGGCCACGTGGCTTATAACCGACAGAGAAAAATAATGATGACGCTGACATCAGCGGCGCTTCGTTTTCTATAAAAGCTGTTACTGCTTTGTCATCGAGGCATGGCTGCTGCCGTATTAGACTTCAGCATTTAATGCTCTTGACGGGTGGTGAGCTTTTGAGTGGGCGCATTGATCTGCGTTCCACTAGGCGCATAGGGACGCGTGGGGCGCATCCTTACGAGGCGTTTGGTACTGATCGGCACGTCTGTATGATGTGTGGGATCTGACCGGCGTATCTGCTGCGTGGCACATCCTTATTGGTCTGTCTGTTGAGTTCTTCGGGACATTGATGGATCTCTGACTTAGCTGAATTCGAAGGGACAAATTCATCATCATAAATACAAGTTCATTGCACTAACTTCGGGAAGGTTGCCACTTGGCGCATGGGTTTGATTTGTCCTGGCCTATAAATAGTAACAGTTTGAGAGAGTTTTGTTGTCTCTCCCTTGACTTCTCGACGAAGATGGATTCGACTGATCCTCCTTCTTGGCAAGACGTTGTACTGTGGGTGATGGTTCTCCTTGTTCGAAGAAGCTTTGACGGTGAACTTTTTCAGAAGACTGAGATTCGTCGAGTTGGAATGGACATAGCAGTTTATGTTCGAGCCGCTTGCTGGTAGTATTCTTCTACAAGACGACATCGAGTGCCAAGTTGAATGCATGGTTTAGGTTTGATGTGCCTAAGCCTCATTATGATGGAAGAGCCCCAGGCACGCCGGACTGAGACGACGCGGCTAGCTGAGATGACACGGCTAGCTGAGACATCTGAGTGATGGGCCTAGTTGAGAGTAGGCTGTTACAAAGTCTTCAATTGGCATCATGTTTCTGAGACGATGTCGGACAGGCACAGCATGTTGCAACCTACTGAAACACATACTGCCTTGGTGGTGAAGCCACTGTCTTACGGCAGCAGCAGTTGATGGCGACCGTAGCACAAGTATGTCCCGTGAGAGGACGAGTTGTGCATGATGGTCGTCTCTCCCGATCTACGTCTGTGAGTGATCACAGTACGTAAATCATGTGAGAAGATGTTGACACTCGTACCCTCTTCAGACGCATGGCAAAGCCAAGCGTCAGGGTGAGTGTATGAGTGATGCACCCCATGATCCAGTTCCAGCGCCTGAAATAGCGCCCAGATCATAAGTAGAAGAGCAGCACATATTGCGAGTGGAACCCACTTTATGCGTACAGCCCACAGTGGGAGCATGGGTTTGACACTGCAAGATTTGTCCCCTGACTTGGTTCTAGCGCATGAAATGCACCCAAGTGGAAGGGGGAGTTTGAGAGTTGACCCATTCTGGGTGCCAAAGCACCTGAGTCAACCCTGTACAACTTACCATCAACTATGCGTATGACTTTCAACGCACATTTCTGGTTTCGCTGCTAGCATAGCACGTTGATGGAGCATAGCTCGTGCCACCTTGGAGTTCTTCGTACTAGCCCGCGAAGGCGCATAGTACTCAGAATCCAACTTTTTCTCGCCTTGACAGCGAGTGAAGAACTTGCAGCCAACCCAGAAGAAGAGAAGAACTAATGCAACGTTTTGTGGCTCGAACGGGCTCCCTGGATAACGGGCTCCCTTTTCTTTATTTATTTTGGTGCCCTTTTCAAAGGAGGCAAGAGGGCTCTATATATAGAGTGGAATGAGACCTCTCTTCTTCTCCTTTCCGATGTGGGATTAAAAGCAATATTCCTCTTTTTTCATGCTTCTACAAGTACTACTTTGGATTTTATTAAAGATCAATTTCGAAAATGGTTTTAAAATTATAAATACCTTTTAGGAATTTTGAATAATAAAAATAAGTTTGTATCAGATATTATTCATAGAGATAATCAATTATCGTTTTAATTTAAAAATATGTTATTTGATAAATACTAAATATTATTTTATAAATTATTCAGCCGATCATCTATAGAATGAAATTATATGATTTAGTTGCATGCTAATACCGATATTACTTGAATTAATATTGGTTTTAATTGATTATGATTAGATTGTTTTTAATTTAAACGTTATATTTAAATGCGATAAGTAGTATTTGAAAAAGACTTGAATTTATATAATTTATATTACATTGATGACACAAAGTGCTATCTAATTAATTATGGAATATTTGAATTTGTATGTTTCAAATTAGTTGATAAGTAATTGGTTGATTTAGATTTATTATTATTAGCAGATTATATTAATTTTAATTTTAAAATATATTATTTTATTTAATAAGAGAAAGGATTCTCTTAATCCTTGGATTTTTTTTTTTGAATCAAAGGCATTGTATTCATTAAAGCATAAATGAAGTACAAGAGTCAATATCACCCAGGATATTAGTAGAAATACATTCGGGAAGGAATTCATAAACTATAGTAGAGTTCCTATTACTATGAAAAAGAGAATACGATGCAAGATCATGAGCACAATGATTTGCATTTCTGTGTACATAAGAAAAGGATATCTCAGAAGAAGCATTTTTGAGTTGTCGAGCATCTGAGATTGTATGTCTCGCTAACCATAGGGAAGGCTCCATATTGGAATTTATATAATCAATTAGAACTTTGCAATCCCCTTCCACTATGACTTTGTGTAGATTCTTCCTCTCAATCAGAATTATAGCTAGGTGTATGCCCATTGCTTCAGCTTCCACAGGGGATCCGCCATTTTGGAATTTAGATATAGCATACTGAAATTGTCCTTGGTCATTGCGAAGAATTACAGCTGCAGACATCTTGCCATCGAGATACGCTCCATCAGTATTGATCTTCATGACATTTGCTTCAGGGGGTCTCCAGGGAACATTGATTTATTGAGGTACCACAGCAGTATTTGATGAGTATACCTCACTATTAAGTGATGTATATGATTCCTGCATTGTAGATGCTTGATGAAGAATCCTTTTGATGTTGATAGCAGTGTTGTCAAAAATGAATTTGTTTCTAGCCTTCCATATTTGCCACATTAAATATAGGCAGGTAGAAATATCTCCCAGATCTCCATTCTTCAATAGTTGTGACAGAAGGGATGAAATAGTAGTGGAAGGTTGAATGAATCTTTTAATTGATTCCTTATCTTGCCAAATAGTACCTATCAAAGAACAGTGTAGCATAATGTGGTTAGTATCTTCTTCACATACCTTGCATAAAGGACAAATTGCGTCCAAATGGCTGAGTCTTCGATGAATATTTGCTTTTGTTGGGAGAGCATTATGAAGAGCCCTCCAAGCAAAATGTAGAACTCTGGGATAAATGTGGTTGAGAGACCAGAACTTCTTCCAGTCAGAAAAATCAGATGTATTAGAGTTTGGTTGCTCATTGTTGATGGTGGAATGAATAACTCTATAAGCAGATTTTGCAGTTAACTTTCCATCACTTGTATGTTTCCAGATGAGTTGGTCAGTCTTGTAGTTTGAAGAGAGGGGTATTTTTAATATCTCGATAGCTTCATGTAAGGGGAACAATATATGTATCAGGTGTTCCTTCCAACTAAAACTCTCAATGTTAATGAGATCACTAACAAAAGTGACCCATCCCTTAGAGAACTGATGTCCTGACACTCTGTTATAAGGAGTAGTAGGAACCCATGGATCATTCCAAATGTTAATAGAAGCACCTATTTCCAACTGACCAAAAGATATTATCATGAAGATATTGTCTTGTATGAAGAAGACTGGACCAGATGCACGAAGAGGATGTTGATTGCCTAGCATTCCAGTATGATTTGTCATGGAGATATTTGCTACGGAGCAGTATTCCCCAAACTGAATCAAAATCAGTCATAAAACGCCATGATAATTTCAGCAATAGTGATAGATTGACAACATGAGGATCTCTTATACCAAGTCCTCCCTGGAACTTGGGTTTAGTGAATAAACTCCAAGATTGAAAATGGATCCTCTTTTTGTTATTTCCAGAATTCCACCAGAAGTCTCTCTGATATTTAGACAATGTATTGGTAACATGCTTGGGAACAAGATATGAAGAAAAATAGTATGTAGGAAGAGAAGACAGAGTAGATTTTATGAGAGTGGTACGAGCTGCATGAGATAAACAGTTTCTCTTCCAACCTTGAAGCTTGTTTGAACTGGTAAGGAGAAGATCTGAGAAAGTGTTTGATCGATTTTTGGAAAGGAGGATTTTATGACCCAGGTACTTTTCAGTGTTTTGCATAGGTTTGACACCTATCAGATTTTGATATAACTGACACATGTAGGGATCAATTTTCTTCGAAAAGAAAATAGAAGACTTCTCATAATTAATCCTTTGTCCAGACCAATTTTCGAAAGTTTGAATGATGATTTTGATTTGAGCAATATTGTGAAGAGAACACTTTCCAAAAAGTAACAAATCATCTGCAAATGATAGATGTGTGAAAGAAAGAAGGCAGTGATTGAGTTTGACACTATCAATCAACAAGTTCCTATCCATAATATTCATAAATGTCGAGAAGATTTCCATACACATTATAAATAAATAAGGAGATAACGGGCAGCCTTTGGCGAATACCACAAGTAGGAGAGAAAGAATCTGTGGGTATGCCATTAACAAGGACAGACTGTAGATGAAGATATGCATTGCATAATTAGACTATGGGAATTTCCTTTAATACCAAAGCCAATGAGAACTTGGTTAATTATCTCCCAGTTAAGTCTATCATAGGCTTTTGACATATCCAATTTGAGAGCAAATGAACTATTTGTAGATGAAAATTTTGAAATGGAATGGAGAAGTTCATGGGCTATGATGACATTATCCCCAATGTACCTCCCTGGAACAAAGGCATTTTGTAATGGGCTAATGATTTTCTGGAGGTAAGGACGAATTCTGTTTGTAAGGATTTTTGAAATGGTTTTGTACAGGACATTGCATAGAGAAATTGGCCTAAAATCAGAAGGTGTTTTAGGGCACTGAGATTTGGGAATCAGAGTTATGTATGTGTGATTAAGCATAGGAGGCATGATACCAGTATTGAAAAAACTCTGAATCAGATGAGTTACCTCATTTCCAATTAATATCCAATATTTCTGATAGAAAATGGCTTGATATCCGTCAGGCCCAGGAGCTTTATAAGGATGCATGCTCTTGATAACTGATATAATTTCGTCCTCATCAGGGATTTTGCCAATCTCTTCATTTTCAGAGTCAGTGAGCTTGGGGAGCTCTGCAAGAATATGAGCTGGAATTGGAGAAAAAGTTGAAGCTTGAAATATATGTTTAAAATGATCAACAAAACAGTGAGCAATGTCCTCATGTGATGAAACTAAATATCCACTTGTATTGGTGATTGAATGAATAGCATTCCTTTGCTTTCTGATAGATGCAGAGAGATGGAAGAAGCGTGTGTTTTTATCACCTTCACGTAGCCAGGAATTATTAGATCGCTGCTTCCAATATAAATCCTTTTGAAGATATAGCTTATTAAGTCAAATTTGGATTTTCCTTTCCTCACATAGATTACTCGACGACATTGGCTGTTCTTGAAGTCTGAGGAGATATTTTTCATTAACAGAAATGTCATGATCCAGATTCTTTAACCGAGAGTAGCCCCAGGAGTGAAGTTTTGGTAGTAGACTTTTTAATTTAGGAAGGAGATCATTGGTCGATAGATTACCCCACATGTATGTTAGTACTTCTTTAAAATCAGCTTCATGAGTCCAGGCCATTTCAAAACGGATAGGAGCTCTTCTTCTTTTGATAGATAAATCCAGCTTAAGTAAAATAGGATTATGATCACTATTTAAACTAGGGAGATGTAAGACTCCAGCTTTTGAGTGAATTGAACGCCATTTGGAATCAACCATAACCCTGTCAAGTCTCTCAGCAACATTGCTCCTATGGTCTCGACGATTGTTCCAAGTGAAAGCTGGTCCTAGAAAAACCAACATCCATAGCTCCCGAGTTGTTATACCAGGTTATAAAGTGCTTGTGTCGATAAATGTTGAATGCTTTCCCACCACACTTATCCTCAGGACTCAATAAGGAATTACAATCACCAATAGATAACCAAGGTTCAACTATGGATCCAGTGATATTCTCCATTTGCAACCAAAAATTTCTTCTGTCAGAAACATTGGGGGGTCTATATAAAAATATGGCATGCCATTTATGATTGGTAGGTAAATGATGAATGTATGCATGAATATAGTTGTCAGATGAAGAAAGTAACTGCAAGTTAACATCTGAGTTCCAACAGAGCAGAAGACCTCCTGATAACCCCTTAGATGGAATAGCATTATGTTGATAAAAAACAAGATCCTTTGCAATGGTTGATGCTGCATTTAACGAACATCTAGTTTCGGATAGAAATACAATACTAGGCCTAGATGCTCGGAGAAATGATTTGAGGGTACGAATTGTCGGATCATTTCTCAAACCCCGACAATTCCAAGAGAGAATCATGATTGAGGAGGCTGTTGTAGGCCAGCCGCGCCTTTGGAAGTGTCAAGTGATGTATTCGACCTTTTGGTAGGTCGTTCATGAACTAAATCATTGATCATATCTGAAGAAAATGGTCGAGCTCTTTTATTGATATTTTGGTTTGGAGATGTGAATGAGGAAGAACTTCCTTAATTGGCATTGGAGGATGGTGAAGTTTTGGTGGAGTATGGGATGATAATGAAGAAATTAAAGAAGTAAAGGATTGATTAATAGATGGGTTTGCTGTGGAAACTGGTTTTTTGGTAATATTGTCTAATGATTTCATCTCAGGTAAAAGATCAGTAGGATTGAATTTCTGAATGATAGGTGTGTGAGTAGCTAAATGGGATGAATCATCTGATACATTAGGGGGACTGAATGATAATACTAATGAAGTTGGAACATGATGCTGGATTTTAGGTTGTGGAAGGGATACTATGGATGTCGTATCAGTGGTATCAGAAATGTTTGAGGATATATGAGATGACAAGTGGGAAATAGTGAGGGGTTTGATGGTCAGGAAGATTTGGATACTGGGAGTTAGGCTTACAAACATTTGGAATAGTGGAGTTAGTTAATGAAATAGAAGCAGGTATGATATTGGATATAGTGGAGGTAGTGGATAAATTGGAACTGGCCATGTTTAGCGGGGTGGGTGGAGGAGCAGTTATTGTGGAGTCAGTTGTGGATGAGGATGGAACATTAGTAACTTTCACCGAATTTGGACGTCCGGTGAGTGAGCAGGTGGATCATTGCGATGATCAATATTCATATCAACAGCAGTCTGGATATTATAATCTTGAATATGATCACTCAAGTTGGATGTCACAGAAGGAACATGACTGGAATCATGGATTATACCTTGGTTTTGATGATGCTCTGTTTTCCTGAACTTGGAAGCATGATTAACACAGATTGAAAGATCCAACCTCTTAGACAGAAGATCTTGTATTTTTCCTTTTTGCTCTTCAGTCCATGATTCATTGATCATAGAAGAATAATCTTTATGAAAACTACAGGAAATAACACCATGACCCAATCTTCCACAAAATAAACAAAACTTGGTGAGTCTCTCATACCTGATATTAACATTGCAATAAGTATTATTGCCCAATGATACTTGAAGAATCCTGATAAGTGGATCTGTAACATCCAATTTAACTTTTGCTCTTGCGAAGAGACTCCAGTTAGCAGCATCGAATATAGAAATCGGTTTAACAGAGCCAATCCTTGCAGCCAATGTAGAGATAAAATCAATAGAAAGTAAATTTACTGGGAGACCATGAAATTGTACCCAAAATTCTGCTTTCGTGAAGGTGTAATCACAAGGAAGTTTGTTAGGAAGGCATCTCTCGATCAAGATAAGATCTGAGTTGAATTTCCATGGCCCATTATCAACTATATATTCTAGATCTTCATGGCATTCAAATTTTGTAGAAAAAGAGGCACCATAGTATTCCGCAATCTTGACTTGGCCTTTCCTTTTCCACATCTTTGACACAGTAGAAGTGATAATATGCGAGGGATATTGTTTGGTGGTAAGGAGTTTGAAAAATATGTAACTTTTCCAATCTGCCTGTGGATTGTTAAAAGAAACTGAACTGTGATCAGTATCTGGGGAAGATGTTGAATCCAATAGAGCACCAAGTTTTGCAACAATCTCATCATATGATGTAGTAGAAATATTTGAAGTTGTCATGTGGAGATGAAGGATTATGATGAAAAAGATAAAAGATGAATTGACTGTAGGAGGTTGGGGAAGGAGGATGCAGAGAAAGAAGTTTGATGATTAAAGAAATTTGATGAGAATAGATTCTTCTAATGGAGGATGGAGGCTGGAAGAGATGGATTATGAAATGGATAGAATGAACTGGATGCAGATTGTCCTGGAGATGAAGAAGAAAATCGCCATCTCAAGAGGAGGCGAGGCTGATTTTGCTTTTTGCACAATCCCTTGGATTTTCGATCTTCTCTCCTTACGCTCCAATATGAATTTAAAACGAGATTAGTCTATCTCGTTCCATAGAGTCTATATAGAGAGTAACCATTCCCATTATTTCTTTTCAAAAAGAAAAATTCCATAAAGAATTTTCTCTCCCAATCCGCAAGCACACCAGCCCCGTCCTTGTCTACTCTGCACCATCAACTCAGACTCCTCGCCCACCAGTATCCGTAATAATCAACACCTGCCACCCCGTCTCCTCCACCTCACCACGCCATCACAGCACTGTCCTCCCACCACGGCCGCCAGTAGCCATTATCATCATCACATCTCAATAACAATAATCAACCTATTGTGTCCGACTGTGTCCGTGTGTTCGCCACAAAAAATTACAAGTATCAATCGTATCCGGACCTGTGTGTCCATGTCCGTTGCATACAACCATGCATCTCAACCACCATAAAACACCATCACAACCACCATAAACACCATCGCCATCGCCATTAAACCACCACTGCCACCACCATTAAGCACTTTACCTCTCCGTCGCGTCCTGCTGCCAAGCGTCGACCCCGCTTTGACGCCAGAACCCCGATCGCCCGCGGTGGGTGTCACCCAAATCCGTCTAGTACGTCGGCGCCGACGTCTTCGTCGACGACGAGTAGCGCGGCCCGCGTCCCCGCAGCCGAGAGCCGGCGCCTCCCGCGGACATCACTCCCGTGCCTCAAAACCGACAGCGCGGATCCACTCGCCGGTGACCCTCGACCCGATCTCCAGCGTCATGGCGAGCCGAGACGCCTCCGCGCTGATCGCTTTGACCGCACCCCTCTCGGTGAGAGCTCACACCTCTTCCTCTCCCTCCCGTTCTCGCTCGATCTCTCTGTGCTTACTTTTACCCTTTCTCTGAGTACTCTCTCTCTCTTTTTAATAACTCTGCCCCTTGTTTTACTTTTCTTTTGCTTTTATTGTTTACTGGTTCGTTGGGAATAGAAAGATTAATGGGAAGTTGTGTAAACTTTGATATATATAACATTTATACGTATTTGTATGTTATCGTATAATAGGATGACTATTACTATTACTAACAGTATTGTTAGTTTCATCATTATATAATAATAATATAATATTATTATTATTATTATTATTATATTTAGGGACTTATATTATGTGTTGGGCTTAGAGTTAAATTGGGCGTTTACATATAATTTTTTATACGTATTTTAATGGATTTCTATAATAGTTATTAATATTTTCTAAACAAATTATTATTCTAGGCTTTAACATTAATAAGGGTTTGTTAACATGTTTTATGCAACTTGATGTATATATATGTAACGAGCTTTACGTAAATTATTAGACTTTGAGAGAATAATATATTTTGAACTTAAAAGTATATTTGGTCAGGGTCTTTACTATCAGGCTTTAAATACAAGCATTTTGTTTATAAAAGTTATTTAAAGCATTTTTGTTTATAAAGTTAATTAAATCATTTTGTTTATGAAAGTTACGTGTTAAATAAATTGTATGTATACTTTAACTGGCATTTTCATGAGTAGGGTTTAGGCCTCATTTTATAGAGGAAATTCTGGACTAATATATTTAGAATTGTTCGGACTTTAGCTTTTCTTATGTTGGTTTTGTAATAATAAAGTATCTTACCAAAAGTACTTTAATTTAAGTAATAAAAATGTATTTTTCAAAGTTTATAAATACTTTTTGAATGTATATATGCCGAGAGTTCTAAAAAGAATATATAAATATTTTTTAAGTATTTTCTACGACATATATTTAGTTAAAGGAATAACCTTGCCCAAATCTAATTCTCCTTAGATTAGATTAACTCTTGATCTCGACTAATCGTAACTTCTCGTTTTCTTGCGCATCCGAAATTCTTCGTATCGTAGCCAACTAGATTGTACCGGACTCAACAAAATTATCGGATTCACCGACAAGGGATCCCAGGCAAGTGCACTCTCTGATTGCTTTCAATTATGATAGTTTTTCAGTACATATCATACATATGCTCTCCTGCATGTTGACACGATGGACACACGAGATGGTATCATAGACCTCTACTCATTATATTCACGTTTTTATCATGTTTCCGTATTCTGTGACTTGTTCGGGTCCATGTGTACTAGTCGAAAGAGAAAATATCTCAGTAGACGTGTGAACTACCCTTTCTATCTCCCGTATCTTTCGTGGAGAATCACAGTCGCATATTTCACGTGCGGGGTGCCTGATTTACCTCCTAGCCATTCACACGTTGGAACTGATATTTCAACACACGTAGATAGTTGTCTCATTTATTTACTTTTTCACCACTTGCAATGTCACCATGTTTACATATTCTTTTCTAGTTAATATACCATGTTCTATGTTCCTGCTTTCATTCCAGTGATACCATGACATCAGTTTACTTTCTAGTTTTCTTCCACATATGCTATTTTCATGTATTGTCAATCCTATTATGTTGCGAATATCTTATCGGTTTGTGTGCTTGTTCCATTCCTGACTAGAAACCAACATTTTTCAGGTTAATTGTGGTTCCTCTTAGCTTTGGGAGATACGGGTGTACTTGCAGGCAAAACCAAGAATTTAGATAGATGTTGTAGTCATTTCAAATATGTGTAAGAACCTTGTACTTTCCTTTAAATATAAATCTTGTAATAATTTATAAATTTGATTTAGTAATGTGAATGAGCAATAAATGTGATACCTTTGTGATTTTGAGTATCTTGGCCGTGATAACATTCTACCGTCGACTCTGCGGCATAGGCTGGCTTGCGCACGCATTCGCATCCCGAAAAGTGGGTGCGGGTCGTGACAAATTTTTGTGGTGGCCCATGTAGGTTAGTTTTTGCAAAAGATTGCAAACTCGCGGTAGCACCTATATTAGTCGTACTGCTGCGAGCCTGAGAATAGAAAGAGCTCTTTCACATTAGGAATAATTTGAATTTAGGGAAATAAGTAGGACCATGAGCCCCTTGTTCAAAGTGACTATTGGGTAGTTAAGGCCATATGATTTAGCCAAGGATTCATTAATTCCAAACCCTATTAGATAACTTTACCTAGAAAGATGTATTATCGTATTTTGATATGATGGTAGGATCTAAGGTGGGTAGACTGTTCGCCCAGTAAAATAGGACTTCCTAGGATTCAAATCCTATTCTTGATCATTTGTGCAAATTTACTTTTTTGCCTTCTAAATATCATCGTCATATCGTGAGATTCATAGTACTTTCTCATTAGCCATAAATAATTGTTTTCCTAGGAGTCTATATTTTATTGTTTGAGCCTAACATGATCCATTATCCATATGACTACTTCGAGTTAGTTTTGTTGAAATTCAGGATATCTATGTTTTTCCCTCAATCTTGAATATTAGAGGAATATAAATTAAAGTTTATATCTCTCTTGTCTTCAACCATTTTCTTCCTAATCAAGCGTTCGATTTTCAAAAAAAACTGATACTTTTACTTCAAAGACAGATACGTACACTTTCCTATCATGATCAAGTAATTTAAATTTCTAGCTTCCTCCATCATGGTCAATTTTTTTTAGAATTTTGTAAGCTCCTTTGAAATTTTATGGATTAGTTGAAAGAATGATCGGTGACTCACGATGGCAAGAAGACAGCACAATGTCGCCACTCATTTGACTTATGGAGACTATGGGTTCACTGCAGCCAGCAACGCACTAGCGAGGCATGACCCCTAAGTTGAAATATTTTCAAGTAAGCGTGAGTTACCGAATATTATTAAAGCTATGTCTTAATCGTCCTATTTTGATCTTAGTTATCCTTATGTCGATATTGGATAGAGTTGATAAAGAATTCAATGCCATATCATATTTGAGTCATGAAACCCAGAGTCTACTGTAGCCAGATGTACACCGGTGAGGCATAGATTCTCGGTAAAACGACTTCAGCTATGCATATGGTTTTCGAATGCCATAGAGGCTATATGTGAAACCCTAATTTTCAATTTATTGGATTTTGCCAGTTAGCGATAATTAGTTTAGTTATTATTATTTATTATTATTATTATTATTATTATTATTATTATTATTATTATTATTATTATTATTATTATTATATATTATTACTATTATTATTATTATTATTATTATTTAGTTGGATTTAGGAAAAAGATATTATTTTAAAATTATCGTTGATTTTTGATTGTGGTCCTGTCCCGATCCCGAGTCCGGACTCTGAACCCGAGTTCGAACCCGGTTCGATTTTTCGAAACCCGATTCCGAACCAATTCCTTACTTCTTTTGAAATCCTAGTTAAATATCTATTATTTACTATTAATAAATAAAAAAATCCTTTGGCTTGGTCACTCACGACCAAGCCAGCCAGTACCACTCCTCCCTATTCTTCAGTAACCCCTATTCTCCAACTCCTCATTTTCCTCACGTATACACTCCACTTCTCCACACTCTCCCATATTAAACCCACTCCCACCACCAGCACATAAACCACCACTCCCTTCATTTGAAACCAACCCCCATCACTTTCTCCTCTCCCTCTCACCCTCCTATCTCCCTCAGAAGCTACGCCGACTCTGCTCCCCACGTCCAGCCGCGCCCTCCGGCCTCCGGCGGCCTCACCACCCTCCCGCGGTCGCCTCCCAGGCCGCACGCCGCCCACGCCGGCCGCCTTCGACCCCAGCGCCGCCGGCCCCTCCCCACGCCGGCCAGATCTCCTCGGCGCCGCCTCCGGCCGCGTCCAGCCCACGCCGCGCGTCCCCTGCCGCCCTCCATCGCCGGCCAGCAACCAGCGCGCCTCCAGCGCCCCCTCGCCGAGCTTCCCATGTTTTCCCCCGATCTCCAGATCCGCTGTCCGGTTCATTCCCGTGCTTCCCGCGGTTCCAGTTTTCGTTGTCCAGCACTGTCCGATCTTCCGATCCGCTGCCCGCATATTTCTTTCTCCCATTTTTATCTAAGAGCTCTAGCCGAGCAATCCGAGGTATACTTCCGTGTTCCCGTGTCCCTTCCGTAGTGTCAATGATGACACGGTTCACGATCCCGTCCCGGGATTCGGTTGCATTTTCGATTTCTTCGGATTCCGAACTTTCCTTCGGAAATATTCTGTGGTTGTTGTCTGTGAGAATTTCGAGTTTAGTTTCAGAATTTTCGAAACTAGTACATTTGGGTTCTGTGATCTTTTCCTAGTTGTTTCCGTGGTATTTTCGGGTTTTCCGAAATGTATTTCGGAAACGTTCTGTGAATGGGATTTTTTTTTATATTTTGTGGATGAAAATTATTCTCAGTGGGTTTTCCTGGTTTGGGATAATTATTTTGGTGTTTGTTGGCATTTTCCCAGTATTGGGTTGTCCCAGTTATAGAGGAAATGCTGTCCAAATTTTCTTAAAAAGTTTTGAAATATTTTCCAAAACCAGTTATTTTGTAAAGGAATTATTTAGTTGATTTTTGTTTTTCGGGCGACGACCGTACCGGTCTGTGGGCCCTAGCAAAATGCAAACGAAACCGGTATTGTCCGGACGTTGAGGCATTAGCTAAAAAATGATATTTTGAACCAAGTCTGAGACGCATATAATTATTATCTTTAATTTATAATTATTATTTTTAGTACGGGTACTGTTGTTAGTATTTTTGGTGCAGGGCTTCGGCCTGCTGAATGGACCGCTTCCCGGCGTTCAGGATTCACCTGAGTTTATTATTATTCTTAAAATTCATTTATGTAAATAATTGTAAGGGCATAAGCTCAGTTTTCTATTTTCTTTGCTGCGACCCTGTATTGTGTAACATAGCTTTTCTTTATTTTCTGAGTTATTGTTTTGACTTTAAACGCGTAGATTATTAAAATGAGTATTTATTTTAATATAGAAAATTAATAAGGTTTTCTCATAGTAAAGAAATTAGTAAAATTACAAGTCTGTTATTTAAACAAATTCACGTTCTTCTCATTTAAAGAAAAAAAATTAGTTTTATATATAATATTAAATACAACGTTTTGCCAAATTAACCGGTAATTGCCATTTTTCAATTAATCAATAACTGGCTTATTTTAACTAAATAACAACGAACGTAGAATTGCGACGTTAGATGATTTTCGGTAGAATAATTAATAAACTCAAAATCTGACTAGGGCCTACTTCTAGAGATTGTAACTAGCACACATAGAATGGTTTCATTTTGGTTCTAAGCCAAGGTTCTCAACTGTAGGATCTCGGAGACGAACCTGACATCCTCCTTGGAACCGATTTTATCGATCCAGTCATAAACAAAGGCAAGTTTAAACCACATTGCTACATGTTTAAACCACATTGCTACACGAAACCCTCATAGGGTTCAAATATTGATTGATATTGATTGTGGAGATTGGGGGAATAGTGTAACGTTTATGGCCAATACCCCCCATATTGTAAGATTGTGCGAGCTTACCCCACTTACAGACGGGGATAAGCCGTATCGCGTCGCTAGGACGCTATTGTATAACCCAAGCCGGTCATAGACGATTACACATTCAAATCATATTGTTTTTAATCGTAGAATTACTGGAAAATATTGTTTCAACTGTTTAGCCTGCACTTTTCCACTATTACTTGAAATATGAGATACATATTCGTACTTGCTTCCTCCTGACTGGAGACAACATTTTTAGGTGACATTGAGGATGCTGAGCTATTGTACAATAGCTACTATGACCCGGTTTTGTACCCTGTGGCGTTGCCAGAGTCTCCTTGGAGGACGCAGGACCTGAGGCCGACGAGCCGACCGCTTAGCTAGTTATTTTCAGTTTTCTAGTTTTGTCGTTTTGGAATTTTGTTAATTTAAATTCAGCATTTCATTTCAGTTCATACATTCCAGTTGTACTTTTCAGATGTTGAATAAAAATTTTAAAATTTTTCGTATATTGAGTTGTGACAAATGTATAGATGTTGTTGTGAATACCTGCATATAGAACAGCTTACTGCCGCCGTCTTACAACGGTGCAGGCTGGGCATGATCCGGTTCGACCTAATAATTTGGGATCGGGTCGTGACACTATATCTTTTATTGACATATGACTATCGATTTTTCATGATCCGCAAAATCTTGAGCTCTCACTCCAAACTAATTTGATATCCTATTTCTCATTATCATATTATAAATAAAGCTTATAGTTCTTCCCTTCGTATCTTTCTTTCCTATCGTCTAAATCTCGAGTCGTCATTTGACTCCTCCTCGTTTAAAACCTATTGGTATATTTTAATTTCATTCCACCAGATTCATAATCCTACCTAGACTATGATTCTACAATCGTGCCTAAATAATATTTTTTTAACTAGTTAATTATGCCAAAAATTTGAATTTGACCTTCCTAAACAACCTTGATAGTGACTAAACTATTTGACTATAGTCATAGTCGTGCCTATATTTCAAACTCTATTATTGTTAATGCTTGGATTTTATTTCAACTACGATCATGACAATTTTTATCTTGTTCATGCTCGTGCCATCTTTCAATTTTGATTATGCTTGGATGAATTACACAATTAGTCTTGATTGTGACTGCATCTTAAATTATATCTAAGTGACTATAACCATGTTTAGATTTCATCTATAATTTTGATAATTCTTTAGCAATTTGGTCATGACTAGACTATGTTGACTATAATTGGGTCATGCCAAACCATTACAGTTTTGATCGTTCTTAAAACATTTTTGGTCGTCGACTAAACCATTTCTGATCAAAGGTTGATCGTGCCAAATCATAATTTCTTTTATCTATTATTTTATTATTTTTGACCATATCTGCGATTATGCATGACTAATTTGAGCAGGAATCATATCATTCTCTTGATTATATCAATTATCGTTCTTATTCATATTGATTTAAATTTTGTTTCTTGATTATATTCGTAGCTGTGCTAATCGTGCCCTTTGAAATTTTGAGGACAAAATTTTTCTAAGGTGGGTAGATTTGTAACCGCTCTTCCCGAATTTTCAAAATTTTATTTATTTTATTTTTAATAAATATTTTTGATGTTAGAAAACAAATTTTAATTTGAAATTCTTTTAGTTGACGAAGGAATTTGTCAAAATTATTTTAAAATAAGATTTTATGATATAGATATTTTATATTGTAGAAATTTGAATTTATAGGATACCTTTTAAATGCTATTTGATCATATGGATATCAATTTGAAATATTCTAATCAATTAGATTTGATTGATTAAGTTTAAATCTTTATTTGATTTTTGGAAAGATCTATCTTTGGGGAGCCCTCTTGATTTTCTCCACAAAATTCCTAACCCTAATTTTTGAAAATCCCCAATCACAAAATTTCTCCAAAATCCTAACCCTATCCCTAACCCTAACCCTAAATTTCATATTCTCGTGTCATGTGTCCGAGGACATGGACACAATACTCTGTCGAAACCGCCAGCACCTCCACCGCGTCGCGGTCAAGACTTTGCGAATGATATTGTCTTTTATCTAAAACTAATATTTTAAATTATATTGTAGGATTATGAAAGATGTTTAGTACTACTTTGGATTTTATTAAAGATTAATTTCAAAAATTGTTTTCAAATTATAAATATCTTTTAGGAATTTTGAATAATAAAAATAAGTTTGTATCGGATATTATTCATAGAGATAATCAATTATCGTTTTATTTTAAAAATATGTTATTTGATAAATACTAAATATTATTTTATTAATTATTCGGTCAATCATCTATAGAATTAAATTATATGATTTAGTTGCATGCTAATACCAATATTACTTGAATTAATATTGGTTTTAATTGATTATGATTTGATTGTTTTCAATTTAAACATTATATTTAAATGTGATAAGCCGTATTTGAAAAATGTTTGAATTTATATAATTTATATTACATTGATGACAAAAGTACTATCTAATTAATTATGGAATATTTGAATTTGTATGTTTGAAATTAGTTGATAATAGTAATTGGTTGATTTAGATTTATTATTATTAGCAGATTATATTAATTTTAATTGTAAAGCATATTTTTTGATTTAATAAGAGAAAGGATTCTCTTAATCCATTGGATTTTTGATCTTCTCTCCTTACGCTCCAATATGAATTTAAAACCAGATTAGTCTATCTCGTTCCATAGAGTCTATATATGGAGTAACCATTCCCATTATTTCTTTTCAAAAAGAAAAACTCCATAAAGATTTTTCCCTCCCAATCCGCAAGCACACTAGCCCCGTCCATGTCTACTATGCACCATCAACTCGGACTCCTCGCCCACCAGTATCCGTAATAATCAACACCCGCCACCCCGTCTCCTCCACCAAACCATGCCATCACAGCCCTGTCCTCCCACCACGGTCGCCAGCAGCCATCATCATCATCACATCCGAATAACAATAATCAGCCTATTGTGTCCGACTGTGTCCGTGTGTTCGCCACAAAAAAAATACAATATCAATCGTTTCCGGACTCGTGTGTCCGTGTCCGTTGCATACAACCATGCATCCCAACCACCATAAAACACCATCACAACCACCATAAAAATACCATCACAACCAGGGGCGGATGCAGAAATTTAAGAGAGGGGGGTCGACCTTAAACAGAAAGTCCAAAAATAAAATCACATATTAAAAAATAGCATAAATATATTTATTTTCTATTTTTATCTTAGAAAATGGAATAATTTTAATTAATTTATATACATAGATCATATAAAGAAAAAATATTGACAATTACTAAACCGAACCAACAAAATATTCTAAGACAAAATATTCAAAGATGCAATTTCTCAACTTTGCCTTTGTAGAGTATTTTAATTACTTTATATATATATATATATATATATATATATATATATATATATATATATATATATATATATATATATAATTTTGAATGATCGTTTGGTAAACATGCAACACCTAAGCCCCTTCTATAGTCCAGATCTTGGGGATATACTCAACTTTCTTACTTAAATATTCATATAATGATATAGACAAAACAATGGTTATTTACTAAAAGTGTTCTTTTTCATTGTAAGACAAGACCTTGTTGCAGGTTAATAAACAATGAATACTTAAATCATCATATAAACAATGGTTATTTAATAGACAATGATTATTTACTAAAATGGATATACTGATACATCGGATAAACCATCTCTCTTTAGCATTCATATAAACTCATATGTCTGAGCTCCCATTTCTTTCTTCACCAGAATTGCCACACAATTAAAGATTATAAATATTAATCACCTTTTTTTCACCACACGCTTTAAGAGAAAATGATTTGTATATTGTCTTGTCTGGACATCAAATTGTGCAGTGTGCACCTTTCTTGACCACACTGTACAGTGTGTACCAGCACTGTTACACATCTTCTACTAGTAGTCTAGTACTGGTACTGCTGTACTACTTCTTAAAGACTATTGTGTGCTCTTGTTCCATTGTCCTTAGGAATGGGCTGAAGCAACTGGACCCTATAAACTAGGGGCACAGATACTACATACTGTTGGGTGCTAACACTGCTACCAAATTAGACTTAATTTTTTTTTAAATCCAGTGGGGTCACTTGACCCCACATGACCCAACATGGTCCGCCCCTGATCACAACCACCATAAACACCATCGCCATCGCCATTAAACCAGCACCGCCACCACCATTACTTTACCTCTCCGTCGCATCCTGCTGCCAAGCGTCGACCCCGCTTTGACGCCAGAACCCCGATCGCCCGCAGTGGGCGTCACCCAAATCCGTCCAGTACGCCGGCGCCGACGTCTTCGTCGACGACGAGTGGCGCGACCCACGTCCCCGCAGCCAAGAGCCGGCATCCTCCCCGGTGCTTCACCGAGATTCGGCGCCTCCCGCGGACAGCACTCCCGTGCCTCAAAACAGACGATGCGGATCCACTCGCCGGTGACCCCCGACCCGATCTCCAGCGCCGTGGCGAGCCGAGACGCCTCTGCGCTGATCGCTTTGACCGCACCCCTCTCGGTGAGAGCTCACACCTCTTCCTCTCCCTCCCGTTCTCGCTCGAACTCTCTGTGCTTACTTTTCCCTCTCTCTGAGTACTCTCTCTCTTGTTAGTTTCATCATTAATAATAATAATAATAATAATAATAATAATAATAATAATAATATTATTATTATTATTATTATTTATTTAGGGACTTATATTATGTGTTGGGCTTAGAGTTAAATTGGGCGTTTACATATAATTTTTTATACGTATTTTAATGATTTCTATAATAGTTATTAATATTTTCTAAACAAATTATTATTCTGGGCTTTAACATTAATAAGGGTTTGTTAACATGTTTTATGCAACTTGATGTATATATATGTAACGAGCTTTACGTAAATTATTAGACTTTGAGAGAATAATATATTTTGAACTTAAAAGTATATTTGGTAAGGGTCTTTACTATCAGGCTTTAAATACAAGCATTTTGTTTATAAAAGTTATTTAAAGCATTTTTGTTTATAAAAGTTAATTAAATCATTTTGTTTATGAAAGTTACGTGTTAAATAAATTGTGTGTATACTTTAAACGGCATTTTCATGAGTAGGGTTTAGGCCTCATTTTATAGAGGAAATTCTGGACTAATATATTTAGAATTGTTCGGACTTTAGCTTTTCTTATGTTGGTTTTATAATAATAAAGTATCTAACCAAAAGTACTTTTAAGTAATAAAAATGTATTTTTAAAGTTTATAAATATTTTCTGAATGTATATATGCCGAGAGTTCTAAAAAGAATATATAAGTATTTTCTAAGTATTTTCTACGACATATATTTTGTTAAAGGAATAACCTTGCCCAAATCAAATTCTCCTTAGGTTAGATTAACTCTTGATCGTGACTAATCGTAACTTATCGTTTTCTTGTGCATCCGAAATTCTTCGTATCGACCCTAGCCAACTGGATTGTACCGGACTCAACAGAATTATCGGTTTCACCGGCAAGGGTCCCAGGCAAGTGCACTCTCTGATTGCTTTCAATTCTGATCATTTTCTAGTACATATCATACATATGCTCTCCTGCTTGTTGACACGATGGACACACGAGATGGTATCATGGACCTCTACTCATTATATTATCGTTTTATCATATTTTCGTGTTCCGTGACTTGTTCGGGTCCATGTGTACTAGTCGAAAGGGAAAATATCTCAGTAGACGTGTGAACTATCCTTTCTATCCTCCGTGTCTTTCGTGTCTTTCGTAGAGAATAGCAGTCGCACATTTCACGTACGGGGTGCCTGATTTACCCCCTAGCCGTTCACACGTTGAAACTAATATTTCAACACACGTAGATAGTTGTCTCATTTATTTACTTTTTCACCACTTGCAATGTTACTATGTTTACATGTTCTTTTCTAGTTGATATACCATTTTCTATGTTCCTGCTTTCATTCCAGTGATACCATGACGTTAGTTTACTTTCTAGTTTTCTTCCACAAATGCTGTAGCCTCCCTTTCCAGAATTTTCAAAATATATTTTTATTATTTATTTGATTTAAATAGTGATTTTAGAATTTTTTTATAAATAATTATTTAGTTAGTTTTTACGGTAGATAATTTTAACCATGGTTGAGTTTTGAAGTACCAGACGACTAGAAATCATGATACAGATAGTGCAGTGGCGTGCTTTGACTAGTGTTTAGCCATGGTAGGGGAAAGCCGAGCCATGGTGATGTCCTAACTAGGAAAACCAGGCCAGGTTACGACTTAACCATTAGATAATTAAATTGTTATTTATTTTATGTTATTAAATATTAGGAGACCGGTTGTGCCAAACCAGTCTGGACTGGACCCGAACTGAGCCCAAGCCTATGTAGGCATCCAGTGTACACAAGATCCCATGTAGACATATTCTTGAGTAGATGCAGTGCCGATTATGGGATATTGTAATTCGTTATTGTTATTATTATTATTATTGTTTTATTATCAATACTATTGAGATTATTATTATATAATATTATTTTATTATTGATTATATATAAAATATTGTATTGCCTGCATAGAATTTGTGGTATAGTTATATATATATATATATATATATATATATATATATATATATATATATATATATATATATATATATATATATATATATATATATATATATAAACCCCAGGGTATACATATATTGATTTGTAGCTATATTCATAATTTATTATTATATATACATATGTATATGTGTAAATATATACATATTTATATGTATATGTGTAAATATATATATGTGTAAATATATATATATTGTAATTCGTTATTGTTATTATTATTATTATTGTTTTATTATCAATACTATTGAGATTATTATTATATAATATTATTTTATTATTGATTATATATAAAATATTGTATTGCCTGCATAGAATTTGTGGTATAGTTATATATATATATATATATATATATATATATATATATATATATATATATATATATATATATATATATATATATATATATATATATATAAACCCCAGGGTATACATATATTGATTTGTAGCTATATTCATAATTTATTATTATATATACATATGTATATGTGTAAATATATACATATTTATATATATATATATATATTATATATAAATATATATAAATATAATAATTTATTATTATATATACATATGTATATGTATAAACCCCAGGGTATACATATATTGATTTGTAGCTATATTCATAATTTATTATTATATATACATATTTATATATATATATATATATATATATATATATATATATATATATATATTTGCATGTGTATGTATATTATATATATTGATTATGTGTAATTATATATAAATACATATTATATACATATGTATATGTGTATATATATTTATGTGTATATATATATATATATACATGGGTATTTATATGTTTGTATTTGTATATATAAATATATTATATACGTATGTGAATGTATATTATATATGTATTTATGTGTAGTGTAAATATATAATATATATATAAAGGTGTACAGGTGAATGTATATATATAAATATATATATATGTGTGATATATATAAATATATTTGTGCTAAATAATATAGCAGTAAGACTAATCCCAGTTGACCCCAAGACTTAGCTAGCCCAGGCCCCAAAGCCAACTCGGCCCAGGCCCAACCCAGCTCAACCGAGCAGGTCACCCCCCAAGCTACCAAGCAGCCAGGATGGGCAGTCCCAGCCCATCTAAAGCTAGCCAGGCCCCGGCCCAATCCAGCGTTTTCCCACATTTCCTCCAGGCTCAGATCGAGCTCCCAAGCCCAACACCACTTTTCCTAGCCCAGCCCAACCCATCTCAGCTGCCACCAAATTCTCGCAGCAAACAAGCAAGCAAGCCTAACCCAGTGTGCAGCCCACACCAAATCCCCATAGCAAACAGGAATTCCCCAGCTGATCATAAACCCGACCCCAGCATCAAAGAAAGCAGCATATATATATATGTTGCGAGAACGGGAAGAGGTGGAAGTCAAATTTCTAAACTCTAAACCCTAACGCTCGAACAAGTGCCTCCCCGACCTGACGCCCCGGCACCCCGCGCGCGTGTGCGCGCGCCGCCGCAGATGACCGTCGGCCGGCCAGGTCCGCGCGGACAGCGCGCGCAAGAGCAGAAACGACAGCAACTTCGTGCCCGACCCCAACTTCGTGCCCGACTCCCGTGCCGCACGCTCCACCGTTTTGCGTTCCATCTTCTCAGGTACGTAGACCACCTATACGACATTATTTCGCTTCAAATAGTTTTGATCGCCGCTTGCTAGGATTCCCAAAAAGTCGATCCAAAGATTGACCAAAATCTGTTAAAAAAATAGAACAGGAAACCGTCCAACAACCTATATTGGGAGGTCGATTCTGGCCAAACCAATGACCAACCTGGAAAACTAATTGAACAGAATTATAGTTAACATAACCAAGATCAAAACGCAACTTGTAGTTCTATTTTTCGATCTGTGAGCATGAATTAAATCGTTGATGAAGTTCAACAAAAATTTGTTTTTAAAATATAAAAAATAGGCAAATTTGTCCGAGACGACATGCGTCCCGTCAATCCGGGCGACGTGGTCGCGAACCGAAAGCATCGAAAGGTGCGTAACGGCTTCGTGGTCGTGTGAGCTTTCACGGAATTCAAATTGGTCGCGTGTGCGCGACGAATTTGATGCGTATCCGTCGAAATTTACCGTATCGACCTCTGGGCAAATTTCTCAATTACTTTGTGCACACTCGTCAGATCGAGACGAAAATTTCGCCAACATGATCGTATCATTTTTCTGGTCCTGTATGCCAAGTTTGGTCCGATTCTGAGACAGTTGATAAAATTGCCGTTTTACGGGCTCCACGGTCCGACTCAACGGGTGATTTTGTGCACGGCCCGCCGGAATCCAACTTTGGACATACGGTTGGGTTCATATCGGAAAACCGGATCCGTAGACATATAGTTTGACGACTTTAGAGATCATTGACTCTGGCACGCTTTTCGGTACAAAGTGGGTCCAACGTAGGACACCATTTTTGTCCGAAATTACCGTTTTGCCCCTGTGTCCAGAATTGGACTTAAGGACAGGCAATCCTAGCTAATTTGACTATTCTGAGAACATTGGTAATATTTATTTCAGCTTTCGGAGACAGTTGTGATGACTTGGACTTTCTGACTTATTGATTAGAGTTACACTGTTGGTTCTCCGTGCAACCCCAGACAAGTATACCTTGCCTCCCTCTACAATTTTATTTACATGCATTCATTTCAGTTTTCAGTCTTTGATTGCTTATGGACATGTGCTTTTCGTGTTATTTTCTGTGGAATTGTTTTTATTACATATAGCCGTGTTCATATTTGGTCTTGTGGTTCACCCTTGGAGTTCTCGTCAGTACCTTGCTCAAGTCATGTCATAGAACGGGTGCGTGTAGTGAACTGCCATAGCCTTGATTATCGTTGTACACAACCAGAGAGTCCACACTCGGGACGAGGGTGTTTGTCGTGATCAAATGGCACCAGAGAGAGTCCACACACGGGACGAGGGTTGACCATTTACACCAGAGAGTCCACACACGGGACGAGGGTGTCTTATCGTGAGCTAACCAGAGAGTCCACACTCGGGACGAGGGTTAGTGCTTAGTTCAAACCAGAGAGTCCACACTCGGGACGAGGGTTTGGTTTCTTCCATTGATCTCGTGTATTCGTTCATCCGGCAGTTCATTTATACGTAGTTGTTCTAGTGTTCGTGTGTTCATATTCGTGTTCGTATTTGTGTTCGTATTCATTTTTGTGTTTGTGTTCGTAGTCATTTGTCTTGTCCTTGTTCTTTCTTGTTTATTTCTTGCGCATGATAAAACTGTTAGATAGGCATGTATATTATGTATCTTGCTATGTCCTCTGAGGACCTGATGATCTCCTCAGGTTTAGCGATTGCATGGAGTTAGCTAGTAGTTCTGGATGGCGGAGGATTTGCGGTTCTTGCGGGATTCATGTATCGTTATCGTGTTTATTATCCGCTTGTGCTTTCATACCTTATCATGAGTTATCCTTTTTTTTGATTCAGTTTTAGACTCTTGTTATTTCCTTTAGAGTCTTATCGGACATTTATGCTAGTGGGCTGCAGACCACGACCCATAGTGTTCATTCATGTTTCATATTCTTATTGTGGATTGAGATATAGATTTGTTTGCCATGATTTGGCAGTATACCATAGTCTTGACAGCGTTTACGTACTCGAGTCAGGCTGGAGTCCGTTCGATACGTAGATGGCTTGCTCATGAGATCGCGTCCGAAACCCGGGTGCGGGTCGTGACAAGTTTTTTTGGTAGCCCATG
The DNA here is from genome assembly GCA_029216955.1 of Iris pallida. Classification (NCBI taxonomy): domain Eukaryota; kingdom Viridiplantae; phylum Streptophyta; class Magnoliopsida; order Asparagales; family Iridaceae; genus Iris; species Iris pallida. Next base: position 6,041,774 of record JANAVB010041018.1, read on the forward strand.
CAGGTCAGAGCATATAGTATCGGTTACGTAACTGTACTGATACGAGCCTGCGACTATGACTAAACCTTAGATATCTCAATCCACTCTGCCTTGAAAATTCTCTTAGAAATTTCTCTACCGTCTTTGAACTTCGTATTCGTTCTCGATTATTCTCCCTTGCCTTCTTGTACCATTGATTCTCGTCCCTTCCTATTCCGAGGTAACGAATGATCGTGCTGTCTAGGATTCATTAGAAATTCTTAAATTATAGTATAGTATTGCTGACTATTGAATGTTTGGTTGTTTATAGATATGAGGGAGTATAGATGCCATATGCCTAAATATCTGCTGGTAGAATTGTTAGCAACTAGTTAGAAGAGCATAAGACTTTAGTGACCGTTTTTGAGGAGTAGTGTAACCAAAGGTGGGTAGAAGTTCTCAAAGTTTCTCTAGTTACAAAATGACTAGAGAATGTTATAAAATATTTTTGAGGAATTAAATTGAGGAGATTAAGGTAATAGTGGACTTTAAAATTTTAAGAAATAGTTATGAAATAGAATTTCGATGACGAAATTATTTTTAAGGTGGGTAGATTTGTAGCCTCCCTTTTCGGAATTTTTAAAATAATTTTTTATTATTTATTTGATTTAAATAGTGATTTTATAATTTTTTATAAATAATTATTTAGTTAGTTTTTACGGTAGATGATTTTAGCCATGGTTGAGTTTTGAAGTACCAGACGACTAGGAATCATGATACAGATAGTGCAGTGGCGTGCTTTGACTAGTGTTTAGCCATGGTAGGGGAAGGCCGAGCCATGGTGATGTCCTAACTAGGAAAACAAGGCCAGGTTACGACTTAACCATTAGATAATTAAATTGTTATTTATTTTATGTTATTAAATATTAGGAGACCGGTTGTGCCAAACCAGTCTGGACTGGACTCGAACTGAGCCCAAGCCTATGTAGGCATCCAGTGTACACAAGATCCCATGTAGACATATTCTTGAGTAGATGCAGTGCCGATTATGGGATATTGTAATTCGTTATTGTTATTATTATCAATACTATTGAGATTATTATTATATAATATTATTTTATTATAGATTATATATAAAATATTGTATTGCCTGCATAGAATTTGTGGTATAGTTATATATATAAATATGTATAAACTCCAGGGTATACATATATTGATTTGTAGCTATATTCATAATTTATTATTATATATACATATGTATATGTGAAAATATATATATATATATATATATATATATGCATGTGTATGTATATTATATATATTGAATATGTGTAATTATATATAAATACATATTATATATATGTATATGTTTATATATATTTATGTGTATATATATATATATATATATACATGGGTATTTATATGTGTGTATTTGTATATATAAATATATTATATACGTATGTGTATGTATATACATATATATATATATATATATATATATATATATATATATATATATATATATATATATTATATATGTATTTATGTGTAGTGTAAATATATAATATATATATATATATATATATATATATATATATATATATATATATATATATATATATATATATATATATATATATATATATATATATAAAGGTGTACAGGTGAATGTATATATATAAATATATATATGGGTGATATATATAAATATATTTGTGCTAAATAATATAGCAGTAAGACTAATCCCAGCTGACCCCAAGACTTAGCTAGCCCAGGCCCCAAAGCCAACTCGGCCTAGGCCCAACCTAGCTCAACCGAGCAGGTCATCCCCCAAGCTACCAAGCAGCCAGGATGGGCAGTCCCAGCCCATCTAAAAGCCAGCCAGGCCCCGGTCCAATCCAGCGTTTCCCCACATTTCCTCCAGGCTCAGCTCGAGCTCCCAAGCCCAACACCACCTTTCCTAGCCCAGCCCAACCCATCTCAGCTGCCACCAAATTCCCGCAGCAAACAAGCAAGCAAGCCCAACCCAGTGTGCAGCCCACACCAAATCCCCACAGCAAACAAGAATTCCCCAGCTGATCATAAACCCGACCCCAGCATCAAAGAAAGCAGCGTATATATATGTTGCGAGAACGGGAAGAGGTGGAAGTCGAATTTCTAAACTCAAAACCCTAACGCTCGAACAAGTGCCTCCTCGACCTGACGCCCCGGCACCCCGTGCGCGTGTGCGCGCACCGCCGTAGATGACCGCCGGCCGGCCAGGTCCGCGCGGACAGCGCACGCAAGAGCAGAAACGGCAGCAACTTCGTGCCCGACCCCAACTTCGTGCCCGACTCCCGCACCGCACGCTCTACCGTTTTGCGTTCCGTCTTCTCAGGTACGAATTATAGTTAACATAACCAAGATCAAAATGCAACTTGTAGTTCTATTTTTTGATCTGTGAGCATGAATTAAATCGTTGATGAAGTTCAACAAAAATCTGTTTTCAAAAATATAGAAAAGAGGAAAATTTGTCCGAGACGACATGCGTCCCGTCAATTCGGGCGACGTTGTCGCGAACTGAAGGCATCGAAAGGTGCATAACGGCTTCGTGGTCGTGTGGGCTTTCACGGAATTCAAATTGGTCGCGTGTGCGCGACGAATTTGATACGTATCCGTCAAAATTCACTGTATCGACCTCTGTACAAATTTCTCAATTACTTTGTGCACGCTCGTCAGATCGAGACGAAACTTACGCCAACATGACCGTATCATTTTTCTGGTCCTGTATGCCAAGTTTGGTCCGATTCTGAGACAGTTGATAAAATCTCCGTTTTGTGGACCCCACGGTCCGACTCAACGGGTGATTTTGTACACGGCCCGTCGGAATCCAACTTTGGACATACGGTTGGGTTCGTATCAGGAAACCAGATTCGTAGACATGTAGTTTGATGACTTTAGAGACCATTGACTCTGGCACACTTTTCGGTGCAAAGTGGGTCCAACGGCGGATACTTTTTTGTCCAAAATTACCGTTTTGCCCCTGTGTCCAGAATTGGACTTAAGAACAGGCAATCCTAGCTAATTTGACTATTCTGAGAACATTGGTAATATTTATTTCAGCTTTCGGAGACAGTTGTGATGACTTGGACTTTCTGACTTATTGATTAGAGTTACACTGTTGGTTCTCCGTGCAACCCCAGGCAAGTATACCTTGCCTCCCTCTACAGTTTTATTTACATGCATTCATTTCAGTTTTCAGTCTTTGATTGTTTATGGACATCTGCTTTTCGTGTTATTTTCTGTGGATTTGTTTTTATTACATATAGCCGTGTTCATATTTGGTCTTGTGGTTCACCCTTGGAGTTCTCGTCAGTACCTTGCTCAAGTCGTATCATAGAGCGAGTGCGTGTAGTGAACTGCCATAGCCTTGATTATCGTTGTACACAACCAGAGAGTCCACACTCGGGACGAGGGTTGTTTGGTGCACCAGAGAGTCCACACTCGGGACGAGGGTGTTTGTCGTGATCAAATGGCACCAGAGAGTCCACACACGGGACGAGGGTGTCTTGCCGTGAGCTAACCAGAGAGTCCACACTCGGGACGAGGGTTAGTGCTTAGTTCAAACCAGAGAGTCCACACTCGGGACGAGGGTTTGGTTCTTCCATTGATCTCGTGTATTCGTTCATCCGACAGTTCATTTATACGTAGTTGTTCTAGGGTTCGTGTGTTCGTATTCGTGTTCGTGTTTGTGTTCGTGTTCGTGTTTGTGTTCGTGTTTGTGTTCGTAGTCATTTGTCTTGTCCTTGTTCTTTCTTATTTATTTCTTGCGTATGATAAAACTGTTAGATAGGTATGTATATTATGTATCTTGCTATGTCCTCTGAGGACCTGATGATCTCCTCAGGTTTAGCGATTGCATGGAGTTAGCTGGTAGTTCTGGATGACGGAGGATTTGCGGTTCTTGCGGGATTCGGGTATCGTTATCGTATTTATTATCCGCTCGTGCTTTCATACCTTATCATGAGTTATCTTTTTTTTTTTGATTCAGTTTTAGACTCTTGTTATTTTCTTTAGAGTCTTATCGGGCATTTATGCTAGTGGGCTGCAGACCACGATCCATAGTATTCATTCATGTTTCATATTCTTATTGTGGATTGAGATATAGATTTGTTTGCCATGATTTGGCAGTATACCATAGTCTTGACAGCGTTTACGTACTCGAGACGGGCTGGAGTCCGTTCGATACGTAGCTGGCTTGCTTATGAGCTCGCGTCCGAAACCCGGGTGCGGGTCGTGACATATGCTATTTTTATGTATTATCAATCCTATTATGTTGCGAATAGCTTGTCGGTTTGTGTGCTTGTTCCATTCTTGACTGGAAACCAATAATTTTCAGGTTAATCGTGGTTCCTCTTAGCTTTGGGAGATACGGGTGTACTTGTAGGCCAAAACCTAGAATTTAGATAGATGTTGTAGTTATTTCAAATATGTGTAAGAACCTTGTTCTTTCCTTTAAATATAAATCTTGTAATAATTTATAAATTTGATTTAGTAATGTGAATGAGCAATAAATATGATAACTTTGTGGTTTTGAGTATCTTGGCCGTGACAGCGTTCTACTGCCGACTCTGCGGCGTAGGCTGGCTTGCGCACGCATTCGCATCCCGAAAAGTGGGTGCGATCGTGACAGGACTGCCGAAAACATGAGTTGGTACAGACGAGAACTAATCGATGGAGTATTGGATCATCCATCCAATAGAGAATCATGGAAGCACTTTGATCGAGAGTATCCAGATTTTACTTCTAATCCGCGTAATGTAAGATTGGAGCTCTCATTTGACAGTTTTACGCCATTCGAACTTTCGGGTTCTCAATATTCGTATTGGCTTGTGATTGTCACTCCGTACAATCTACCGCCGTAGATGTGTATAAAGACTCCTTATATGTTCCTAACTGTTATAATACCGGGTTCAAATAATTCTAAGAGGAACATCAATGTGTACTTACATGCAGCCATTGATAGATGAGTTGAATCAACTGTGGGAGTAGGCGCCTACACGTATGATGTTTCCAGAAAGAAGAACTTTCAGAAGAGGGCCGCACTTATGTGGACCATCAACGACTTTCCAGCCTATAGAATGTTATTAGATTGGAGCACTCATGGTCGTCTCTCATGTCGTATTATAGGACTGTACGAAGGCTTTCCGTTTGAAACATGGACGAAAATCGTGCTTTTTCGATTGTCATCGACAGTTCCTGCCAAAGGATCATCCATTCTGGAGGAACATGAATATTTTTCGTGCCGACGTTGTTGAGCATGTCAATCCATGGACAAGGTCGATCGGAGACACGATATGGAAGAAGGTCAAATATTTGCCAAGAGCCATCAAAGAGCCAACAAAGGGGTACAAATGTGATGGATTTGGTCGCACTCATAATTGGACAAAGAGGACTATATGCTGGGACCTCCCATATTGGAGCACCAATCCTATCAGACATAACCTTGATGTCATGCATATCGAGAAGAATGTGTTTGACAACATAATTAATACTGTGATGGACGTAAAGGAAAATACGAAAGACAATCCCAATGCCAGGTTGGACTTGGAAGATATATATACAGATGTCTTGCGTTGCATTTGATAGAGGAAGGCAATGAAAAGTATAAGCAGCCTAAGGCAATTTTTTTACTGGACAGAGAGGATAAAGAAAGACTTTGTAGGTGAATTCCAGGCCTAAATATTTTTGACGGGTACGTGTCGAATTTGAGAAGATGTGTCGACCAGAAGGAGAACAAACTGACGGGTATGAAGAGCCATGACTGTTACGTATTTATGGAGAGGTTAATTTTGATTCCCGAAAATTATTACTGCAAGTCATTTGAGATCCGTTGACAGAGCTGAGCATATTCTTCAGAGATCTTTGTTCTACTAAGTTGTTCGTCGATCGTCTAGAAAAGTAAGAAAAGGACATTGTGGTAACAATGTGCAAGCTTGAGGGGGTGTTTCCTCATGGTTTCTTCGACTCTATGGAGCATTTGCCAATTCATCTTTCCTATAAGGCACGTGTTGGTGGGCTCGTCGGTTAATGTACCCGTTCGAATGGCATTTGAACCACCTAAAGGAAAATGTGAAAAATAAGGCTCGGGTCGAGTGTTCTATTTGTGAAACCTATGTTCTCGAGAAGATTACAAACTTTTGCTCGATGTATTTCACTACTAAAAAATGGCCATGTTTCGACGGACAAATCCGTCGCCAATTTGTATTAGCGACGGATTAGCGACTATATTTCAGCTAAATAGGTCCGTCGGTATCGGCTAAATAGGTCCGTCGGTATCTATCTTGCTGCTAAAAGCATCCGTCGCTACATAGTCAAAATTTGGTCGAAGCGTCGATTGAAACGTGAAGGATAAGCGACGTCCTCATAGCGATGACCTAACTGCAGATAATTTCGATGGCTTAGCGATGGATGCGCGACGTTTACTTTCGGCGACTAGCGACGACTTATCGACGTATTGCCGTCAGAATTTGAGCATCAAAAATTTTCTGGTACGCAAAATAGCGACAAATTTATCCGTCGGTAGTACGTCGGTATTTGCATATCAGAGAATTTCTGATACTCAATTTTGAGGGTAGCGACTAATTGGCGACAGACGTTTCCGTCGGTAAATCGTCGGTATATGCGTATCAGAGAATTTCTGATACGCAAAATGGTCGCCGAATCCGTGGCCAACCTGTTGTTGTCCGTCGCTAACTGGAAAACCAAAAAAATTTCTAGAAGCTTAGCGACGGATATCCCGTCGCTTCCCCGTCGCCATTCGTCGCTAACTGGACATAAGAAAATTCCAGAAGCTTAGCGACGGATATTCCATCGCTGAATGGTCACTATCCGTCGCTAACTGGAATGAGAAAACTTCCAGAAGCTTAGCGACGGAATATCCATCACTTGTATGACTCCTTTAGTCACTAGTCCGTTGGTAGTCCGTCGCTAACATAAATTTTTTTTCAAAAAAAACCCTAAAATCATAGCATTTCCTACTCACACAATTAGCCATTCACAATATCCAATATTTTCCATAAATCTCATTCACAATATCACACAATATCTAATATTTTCCACAACAAAATATCCAAAACAACTCAAAATTATCACACCAATCACACAATATTTTTCACACAATCACACAATCACACCAAAATATTCACAACAACTCCAAATTATCCAAAATTTTTAACATCCAAATACAAAAAAAACTATCAAATGTTATCTTGATTGTCTGGTGGTGCTAGCTGTGCTTTACGAAGATACCCCTCATTGACGTGATCTGGCAGGCCATCAAATATATGTTGTGGAACTCGGCGTAGCTCTGTCGGCAACATCATGTCAAGGAGGTGAATCATAGACAAAGCTGGTAGAAAAGCGACAGCAGGATCAAAAGACGCACGGCCGGCAGAAAAAGGACATGGAGCATAAGCAGTATGACCAGGAGTAGGAGCAGAAGGACCCGAAGCAGTAGAACTCGATAACTGCGATAAAATTTGGGTCATCTGCTCCTGCATGGACGTCACCGCCGTGGTTAGAGTCCTAAGCTGTGTCCTCACATCCTCATCGGCCGGAGTCGCAGGAGCAGGAGGCGACGGCGGTGGAAGTCTCGAAGACGTCTGCGACTGCAACAAGGAGTCGATGCCGTAGACGTGCCCGCCTTTCCTTATTTCGTCGGCTTCTTCTACGAAAATGTCATGAAAGCGAGCGATCATGGAAGAGGACGTCTGGGTGGGCGTCGATTCGTCGATACCCTCGACAGCAGGGGGCTGAACCGTCCTAATTGCCTCACGATACTTAGCCTATCTAATGAATGTGTTTAGTTTACCATCATCTTTGACTTGTAGAAGTTTTTTGGAAGCTCTTTAGATTCTTTCGGTAACACCTCTTGATTAGTTGTGTGATCCGATCATAGCAAGCTTACTGCAAGTTAAAATTAGACTTTATTTTCAACAACCGTATCGTCACTGACAGTACGGAATGAGTCTCACAACCAGGATATAGAGGAGTATCTGCATCCTGAAACATATCATAGAACTCCTTCGCCTCGGGATTAGGATCCTCAGGATCAAACTTAGGCCATGTCGCATGTACACCATCTATCGTACAAGGTTTTGCAGGTCTCTATAATCAATAGAGCATACATCGTCTTTGATGGCAAAATCTATTGCAGCATCCTCATCAAAAGCAGAAGTAGCATTATCCGCAACAAACTGAGCCTGTCTTTCCATATATAGTTCACTTTGCGATGACCACAGGCCGTAATTGTAATGCCCCGCTCCGCGAAGGCACTAGATAAACAGAAAGATCGGATTGCTGGCTCTGCAACAGAAGACGATTAATCTGGGTGAGTGGACGAAGTCTCATTTGCTGATTCGCTTACGCCTTAAGAATCTGAATTTTTGATTGAATGCTTTTGTTAATAATAAGATGGTAAATCCTTGAGTATGCTTTAAGAGAATTCACATGTTGCCTCGCTAAGATTTGAATGTTGCCTTGATAAAGAGAACCATGCCATGCTAAGAACAAGAAAAGAAATAATCAGCATGCTAATAAGAAGACTCGTTGCCTGCTAATAAGAACTGAAATGATGCTTGTCATGCTTGATAGGATAAGAGAAAACAAATGAATCGAATTGAATGCTTGATCATTGCTTGCTGCTTGCATGCTTGAGAATTATAGACATGTACAGACGGACTTGTACATGTTGACCTGAATAAAAGAAAGGCACGAATTGAACGTGTCGTATATCTGCAAAGGCATGAAAAGAACATGTCGTACATCTGATCTGAAATCTGTTTCATCTGATAGAATCCTGCTAGAGCATGCATATGGTCTCGGACAACTCGTGCACGAGTAAAATTTGTCTCTCGGGTGGTATCTGGGGGCGCCTGGAACCGCTCGGCCTAGGAGAGATTATGAGCACACTGGGTGCAAGGACCCATGTTAAAAGTGTAGCCGTTATCTGTGTCCTTAGCGACGAGCTGAACCCAAGAGCGTCACAGCGGCTAATCATGGGTTTCCCATGGACCATCATATAAATAGGTGTGGATTGGTGCAAAGCTGAACCGGAGAGTCACAGCTGCCAATCGGTCTGCATGTGTCTATCATATGTTTTGCTAAGAGCTAACGATGCATCGAGAAGGATAGCCCGAAGCGATAGCCCGTGCCTCATCCTCAGGAGCCAGAAATCAGAAGAGATGCCAAGAGATGACATCTGTGCAAGAGTTTGGTTTTGTATATAAAAGGATGTAATGTATGGGAACGGGATCATTGTAATCTGTAAAGTTCTGAAAGAATGTAATATTGTATCAGAGAGAATCGAGAGCTTGTAATCTGTTCAAATGAAATCAATAAAAAAAATGTTCTTGTTACCATTGTGTTCAATACTTGTATTCTGAAATATGTCCGCTGCTGCTTCAATTATCTGCGATACGTTCCGCTGCGTATTGTCAAACTTGTCTATCTTGTCTTGTTTCAGGTCTTAGCCTTGTGCAAGCGCAACTTAGGCTTGCACGGCATCACGCCTTAGCGAGGACGAACGGTCCCAAAGAGCCCGAAGCGAGGACGAAAAGGACTCTGCGGGATCGGGGCGTGACAGAATGGTATCAGAGCAACACGATCCTCTGGCCAATTTTGATTCAATTGAATTTGTACATGTCTTCTGATCGAAATTCCGTTGCCTACTCGATATCAATAATGAGATGAACGTTCCATACAATAAGTCCGTAAATATTTTTATGATGCCGGCAATGTTTTACCGATTTGATTGATTGAGATTGAAATGCTTGATTGAACAAGAGTTTTGATATGATCTGAATTGTGATTTCATGGATTGATGATGGCGAAGGATGAGGACTATCGCTGCTAAGGATATCGTAAGTTTCTCCTTAAGTTTCGAGGACGAAACTTCTTTTCGGTGGGTAATTATGTAGTGTCCCGCTCCGCGAAGGTACTAGATAAACAGAAAGATCGGATTGCTGGCTCTGCAACAGAAGACGATTAATCTGGGTGAGTGGACGAAGTCTCATTTGCTGATTCGCTTACGCCTTAAGAATCTGAATTTTTGATTGAATGCTTTTGTTAATAATAAGATGGTAAATCCTTGAGTATGCTTTAAGAGAATTCACATGTTGCCTCGCTAAGATTTGAATGTTGTCTTGATAAAGAGAACCATGCCATGCTAAGAACAAGAAAAGAAATAATCAGCATGCTAATAAGAAGACTCGTTGCCTGCTAATAAGAACTGAAATGATGCTTGTCATGCTTGATAGGATAAGAGAAAACAAATGAATCGAATTGAATGCTTGATCATTGCTTGCTGCTTATATGCTTGAGAATTATAGACATGTACAGACGGACTTGTACATGTTGACCTGAATAAAAGAAAGGCACGAATTGAACGTGTCGTATATCTGCAAAGGCATGAAAAGAACATGTCGTACATCTGATCTGAAATCTGTTTCATCTGATAGAATCCTGCTAGAGCATGCATATGGTCTCGGACAACTCGTGCACGAGTAAAATTTGTCTCTCGGGTGGTATCTGGGGGCGCCTGGAACCGCTCGGCCTAGGAGAGATTATGAGCACACTGGGTGCAAGGACCCATGTTAAAAGTGTAGCCGTTATCTGTGTCCTTAGCGACGAGCTGAACCCAAGAGCGTCACAGCGGCTAATCATGGGTTTCCCATGGACCATCATATAGATAGGTGTGGATTGGTGCAAAGCTGAACCGGAGAGTCACAGCTGCCAATCGGTCTGCATGTGTCTATCATATGTTTTGCTAAGAGCTAACGATGCATCGAGAAGGATAGCCCGAAGCGATAGCCCGTGCCTTATCCTCAGGAGCCAGAAATCAGAAGAGATGCCAAGAGATGACATCTGTGCAAGAGTTTGATTTTGTATATAAAAGGATGTAATGTATGGGAACGGGATCATTGTAATCTGTAAAGTTCTGAGAGAATGTAATATTGTATCAGAGAGAATCGAGAGCTTGTAATCTGTTCAAATGAAATCAATAAAGAGAAATGTTCTTGTTACCATTGTGTTCAATACTTGTATTCTGAAATATGTCCGCTGCTGCTTCAATTATCTGCGATACGTTCTGCTGCGTATTGTCAAACTTGTCTATCTTGTCTTGTTTCAGGTCTTGGCCTTGTGCAAGCGCAACTTAGGCTTGCACGGCATCACGCCTTAGCGAGGACGAATGGTCCCAAAGAGCCCGAAGCGAGGACGAAAAGGACTCTGCGGGATCAGGGCGTGACAGTAATCACGTACGAAACCCTTACGGGTCAAATGATCTCTCACAGTCACCACTTCTTCGTAACGTCTATTACGACAACTACCACATGACACTTGATTTTGTTATCGTCCATGTACTGAGCTTTGCTCATGGCATACTTAAGAAATACTTCCACGCCTACCTTGAAATTGTCACTCACACCAATTCTGCTCTCGTGTTGCCGTTTGTACATCCATGTACAATCAACGAAGTAACAATGCATCGCAGATTGGATGTGAAAATCTATATCGTAAGACAAAGTAAACAGAATTGTAATTAAGAATAGTCCGATATCGACCCCCTCTACTTCATCGCTCTACTTTCCCTGCTTCTCAAGAAGGCCCCCTCTCTGACCCCCCCTCTACTTCCCTGCTTCTCATTCTACTCTCTCAGCCTCCTATTCCGCATCATATGATATCCACCTTAACTAAAGCCTAGAGAAGTGTAAAAATATTAAGATTAACCAAGGTTCACAGTATCGATATCGGAATCGGTATCATTTACGGTTGATACCATGAATCTCATGGCTTCCTCTACCAGAGCAAAATGTAAAACCAAATATGAAGCAGAGCTTCATATTCAAAACATCAGAAGTAAAAAGTTTTTGATTGGTGGTAGGGCGAGCTAAAATTCTTTGACGGGGGATTCTCCATCAAAGGATTCCAAGCCAGAATCCTTTGACGGAGGATTCTCCATCAAAGAATTTTGGCTCGTCCCACCACCAATCGAAATCTTTTTACATATGATGTTTTGAATATGAAGCTCTGCTTCATGTTTTGAATAGAAGAGAGAAAGAGTTTGGGGGGAATAAGAAATATCCCGATCGGTTCGAATAATTTAAGTTAGGGCACAGCATATTAACGACGGACCAATGGCGAAAAAAGCCGTCGCCGAATAGCGACGACCAATTCGTTGCTAATTAGTTGCCTAAGCTAAACGCGAATGTCTAGACAAATTATCGACAACTTAGCGACTACTTTGCGATGGCTGACATTTAGCGACGGAAACCATTTCCATTGCTAGGTTGTCACTAAGTTTGGCGCCACTTTTTCGCGTGTTTCCCGTCAAATACTGACAGATTTGCGATGGCTTAGCGATGTCCACTTTTTTCGTTGCTAATTTACCGACGGCGAAGCGACTTCTTTTCGATAATTTTTTGCAATAAGAAATGATTAATTTTTTATGTTCTAAATCGACGGTATTTCGTCAACTGTCCGTCGCTGTTCCGTCGCTATCAGCGACGGTAAAATTCGTTGCCAAAATATTGTATTTTGTAGTATTTCAAGCCTCATGTTGCTACCAATAGAACAACAGCTCCGAGAAACGACGATGGATATCATGAGTCTAATGATGCAATACTGAAAGTCTTCAGTACTTTCGGAAAGCCTTCGAAAAAAATGAAAAGAGATATCTGAATGGCAAGGAACTAAGGGTTGATCAGTTGTATATATTACTCAACTGCGATAAAAATGAAGTAGAGAAGCTCGAGGGGTAAGTAATTAATACGTCTATGTTTACGTCATCTCAATGTAATAGTATCCCGTATTATTATTACACTAATTGGCCGATGTGTTGTTTTTTTAGCACGTTTAATGATGAAGTAAAGTCGAGTAGACAATACATAACATATGAAGAAGTAGAACATGGAATGAGACGTTATTTCCCTTCATGGTTGAGTGCATATGTAAGGAGCTCGGTAATTATTTTTTGTATATGTACTTTACATAATAACTAAAGGAACGTTTGTTTGCAAAAAACAAAAAGTTTTTTCCAAACTTAAAAAGAATCGTACAATATAAAATGAATTCTGGGGAAGTACAGCTTTAGAAATCCGATCAGAAGACGATCGCTTTATCCCTTGGACTATGTGAACTTGAAGACTAAAGCCTCTGGAGAATGCAGCAGCACTTTTGCAAGAACTCTTTATCTCTGATCTTTTGATAATGATTAGAAACTCTATTTATAGAGTGTTAGAAATAACTGTTTTAGCAGTTATTCTGATGTGCGCGAGGTCGAACTACGCCACTTCGGGTTGCGCCAACCTCAGGTTGCGCCAACTTCCATTCAGTTACTCAAATATGTACTAACTGTATTTAGACTCATGGCATCATATGATTGAGATGTGCATGGTCGTGTACAGAGTAGTGGACACGTTTTGAGAGATTAGTGGCATGTACGCCATGTCATCGTGCTTTAGAATATTAGTTGCTTCAACTTTGTCAGGTTGCGCGAGCTTCAGTCAACGAGTCAAACTGCGCTTGATTAGGTTGCGCCTATGCGCAACTCGGTGCATAGGCACGTGGCATCATTTGGGTCTGCAAGGAGTGTTCGATCAGGTTGCGCCTAGGCACAACATACAGAGTGCCCTGAACAGTTGTCATAAATGACAGCAAATCATCTCGAGTGCCACGCTTTACGGGATTCGAAAAGATTTTCTTCGTTTGACGTGCTGTCAGTTATCAGTGATGTCAGTTAATGATGACAATTATTGTCAGGTGCCACGTAGGCTTAGACACAATGTGATTAGCCGCAATCTAATACGTGGCGCAACGTGAGTAGTGGCACAACTTGATCTCTGGGCTTCATAACAGTGGCGCAACTTGACTTTTTGGGCGTAACTTGATTGCTGAGTAGTACAAACATGACGCAACTTGAATTTTAGGCTCTACAAGACCCCCTTCAAATTTTTTGAATTTTGAAATCTCATAAAACTTTGAAATACTTTGAATCGTGGCAATTACTGAGTTAAGTTGCGCCTATCTTGCGTAGTTTGTTGTGAGCTGTTATGATTTTTTATGCGCAACTGGGGATGACAGTTAGGATTCTGTTTTAGGCTATAAATAATCCCTTGTTATCGACTTGAACTCTTTACTTTTGCTTTTAATCCTCTGAAAAGATTCCTTGAGCTCCTTCGATCTTCCTTCCGACCATCTCTTCGACGTAATGGCACCCAAGAAGACCGCCGCCGACAAGGGGAAGAGTGTTGCTGAACCCTCAACCCGTGCTCTGCCGACCCACGCACCGTAGTATGTGCCACCTTCTTCACGATGAGAGACGGCTAACCCTGTTTTGGAAGGTGACCGAGAATGAACAACTTTCACCATGGTGGCCGACTTGGTTCTTAATTGACTTGCGCCCCTCTTCTTAGAGTGTTTGGCGCACCATAGACTCTGTGACACCCCTTATTAGGATGTGGTTGCTTATTTGAGCACTGTTCGTTCTTACGAACCATGTTGCGCATGCTGTTGCACAACTCAGTTGCTGCGCAATCAAGGATGTTGCGCAACCAATTTGTGGCATAATCCAGTTTGTCGCACAATCTGGGATGTTGTGCAACTTAATTTTTGCGCAACTCAGTATGTCGCGCAACCCAGGTTGTCGCGTAACCCAGAATGTCGTACAACCCAAAAATATTGTGCAACCCGGGACGTTGCACAACTTAATTGTCGTGCAACCCAGGATATTTGCACAACCTAATTATTTGTTCATCATAAGGATAGCTCTTTTTTATTTATGATTGCTGCACACTCTTGTTTGTTTCTAACTTTTGTTCATTTATTTGCAGTTGACCTCAGGGAAGACCCTAATGCTGAGAGATTTGCTTCAGCATTTAATGTCCCGAGTATAAAGAGAATTTATTTCATGTTTCATTTCCTCAGTATGACGGCCCTGAAGCACGAAAGACCATTCTTGTGGCCCAAGAAAGCCATATTCTGCTGAGTTTAATGAACGGGGAACCCCTGGAAAGTGTTGATGGTGTGGTCCACAAGAAGCCTGTTTTCTTATTTGGGGATGCCATCAAGAAGACTTCCTAGCCCAAGACAAGAAAAGAGGACATAATATATCAACGTAGAGACAAAATTGTATACCTCACAGAAATATCGAGGTCTATGGCTTTATCTCAATATGAATTTGCGAGTTACCCCCAAAGAATGTCATGGGACCTGACTCTAATCCAATATGCAAGAGTCAGAAGAATTTGTTATAGAATGGGTCTGCAGCACAAGGACATCTTTTACAGTACTTCTGAGAAATACAACACTCACTTGAGAGGTTTGAGACCAGGCTGTATTCCTTCCGAGGATTCATCTCTACTCCTTCCAGTCAGAGTACCCACCTTTATAAATGCATTCGCAATGGCTGAAGAAAGATATCCAGATCGCAGTATGCGTATGACAGGTCTGGTTAACCCAGATATGAAGCGCTGGAGTAGCTTAACTATCTGGATTTTGGATCAGTTCAAGGACAAACTCCTCAAACTAGAACTTTATGATGCCATCTGGACTACAGTCTACGGCATTCGCTAGAACGCTCATATGTTTCTGGCTTTAGTAGAGAGATATAACGATAATATTGGAACTTTCATGACCCCCCATAGAGAAATGGGATTTGCACTCCATGAGATGAGATATCTCTCTCATCTTCCAATAGATGATAATCCATATGAAGAGTACGTGCCCACAAATAAAGAATTGGATGCTATGACAGAAGAAAATTCTCAGATGATCGCCGTCTTCCAAGAACTGTTATGTCACTACAAGATCTGCTCCCTCTTCTACAAAAATGCCACTGCAGGTACTTGTTATACCACCAAATGGATGTCGTACCTCTTCTTGGGCCATGCGTGGGAGGATAAGCCCCTTGAGAGCCAAGTTTGTGCTCTTTGTTTCTTTGAGCCTCTCAGTCAAAGTGATGTACAATATTTGATGGAGAAACACAAACATGGAGATATCAGATTGGATGAGGACTGGTATCCATTTAAGGCTGGAGATACTCTCGAAAGTTATCTCAGACAGGGTTATAGATCCATGTCTAAAGAGGCCCAATTAGCAGATTTTCTCTCTTTATGGCTACGACATTTTATAGTTCCAGGAGCCAGTGCTATTGATAGGTTCCATCAAGGCGTCCTGTTTGCTGCAGTACGTCTTATCTTTGGGTATAAGATGGATCTTCTGTCAACAATGACCTGCCGCTTGAACGCAGGATTGCGTTCTTTTGTACATATTATGCTTCATGATAAGACGGCGATGTAAGATTTTCCTCACACCGAGATGTCTTATACCTATTTATTTGGATGGTTATTGCTTTACCATCCATGTTTGATGAATCCCGATATGGGAAGTGTCAGTTGAGATTTCATCCGACGTTACTCCAGCGCTCATTGGAATTACACTGCTATCTCAGAATGCAGGTTTGCATTGAACCGTGGATCAAGATGAAGACTTCAGTGTATTCCGCCTCTTCACGAATATGAGATGAGCCCTCCACAGTTGATGGATCTGAATGCAGAATCACTCCGCCTAAGTCCACCCATCTTTTCATGGCTACAGATGATCCGCCCCTCTCACTTAGTCTACCGATTTGAGGAAGACTGCTATTTAGAGCCGTATTTGCCAAGTAGATTTGCACGACAGTTTGGCTATGATCAACTACATGTGGGTAATGCCACTACTTGTCTACAGGCCAAAGGCTTTCTAATTGATGGGGCTAGGGCTTTGAGATATTACAATGTCAGGGGCACGAAAGCTATATTTTCTATGCCCTTTAATCTTCAGCAAGGCCCGCGTATGTTATATACATACGTAAATTTCTATACTTCGGCAAATACTTTTACTGAAAGCTTCCATCTCGCACATAGCTTTGCAAGTGACAAGAGATCTAAATTGGGAGAACACACTGCTCACTCATTTCGAGATACAGAGGATAGAGATCCCGCAGATCCACCGCTGAAAGCTTCTATTTTCAAGAACTATCCAGATGAAGTACATGATCCTCTGGATGTATCTTTAAAGGTACGAAAAGAGAAATCCCCTGCCAAGGGGTTAAGAAAAAGAAAAACTAAGGAGACAACGGCCCTTCCTCAACTGGATGATAGACATGCTTCACCAAGAGCTCCAAAAAAGAAGAAAAGGACCTCATTGGTCATAAATGAACCAAAGACCACGAGAACAACTCGTTCTCAGTCTAAACAGATGCTCCTTAGTACTTTCTACGGAGAGAAGGAAGCCACTCCTTCTATTCAAAAACAAGGAAGGGTTACTCAAGAAGGAACGTCTACCGCCTCGATCAATCTGGATGATGATCGTACTGGAGCTGCTGAAGAACCGGTTGCATCATTACACAGAGAAGTCAGGAGAAAATTGTCCCCGCCGACGGAATCTGCCAACCATCTGGGAGAAGATTTACTACCTCAGGAAGGTAATATCAGAATTTTGATATACATCAATATATTTTTCTCTCAAAGGTGTACATTTAATTGATTTTTTATTTACAGTGGCTACTTCGGCAGATGTCCAGCCTTCTGCCACTACTGTAGAGGCCTCAAGATCAGATACTTTGGTGGTACGTATTCCCGCGAATGTACTTGCTACGGCGGGAATAACGGTTCCTTCACCAACTCCTATTACTCTAGTGACCATCTCTCCAGAGAAAGATTTGCCTCCGCAAGAAGAAATGACAAATTCTCGAAAGGCTCAAGATCCTACTCACTCTGAAGAGGATCGGGAGATGATTGACACCTTAGCTGATTGTGACTATGGTGATGAATCTTTTGGTGATGACTGGAATAATACCACTAAGGAGGGACAAATTTTAGTGGATGTGCCATCACCTCAAGAATTACCGGCTAATGAAGGCCAGTCAACGAATGAGGGTGAGAAAAATCTGGTTATCGATGAAGGGCATGCTAGTCGCAGAATCGATGAACCCAGAATATCTGAAGAAGTAGGTGGAAAACCCGAGGCTTCTGGAGTGGTGGTAGAATTAGTAGATCAAACTCTAATTACTCTGCTACTTCAAACTAAATCAGGGGCTGGAAGTAGTCATGCCACGATGTCTGCGGACACCATGTCGAAGCTTCAGCTGGAAGCATCCAGACCTCTTGAGACTCCACATGCAATGCCTGGCCCAGCTAGTTTCTAAAATGATTTATTTATTTTAGCTCCTTCAACATTGTACATCATTCTAACAAATGGCATATGTAAATTACAGAAGGTCCTATAGGAACCACAGCAGGAGAGGGGAGCTCTTTCCATATCAGCGCACAAGATGAAGTGCATCCACCTGTTAAAGTTGTAAAGACTCCGGCAGAAGTGGTAGCCACCCCAAGTGCCGTAGCGACTAATAAGTTTGTGGTGGCTTCCTTCACTAAAGTCTTCTTCACATCTTTGGAGCCTTTAGTCCATCGGGTAATGGAGAGGGAGGATGTTCCATTCAGTACAGTCAGAAATCCCTTCTCATTTTTAATTGGAGGCATCCGCAGCCAAGGAGATGAGGCTCAGGCCACTTTCTTGGAACATATTTTGGACTAGCTGGAGGAGTCAATTAAGGCTTATAAAGACCTTAAAAGAGGAAATGTTGAGCTGCTAGTGGATGCAGAATATGAAGCTATGGCTCGAGAGGCTGAGACTAATAAAGCCAATTTTGAAGCTTTCTTACTGGCTTTCACTAGACAATCTTCTGAGCTGGATGTCCAGATTGTTGAAGTAGCTTCTACTGCTGAGAGTCATAAAGCTATAGCTGCGGATGAGGAAAAGAAAGCTTCTGATCTAGAAGCTGAAATCGCCCGGCTTCAGGAAGAGCTTAAAATCGTCAAACAGGGTGTAGAAAAAGAAACTCAGCTACATCAAGCTGCTGTAAACCATTTAGACATTTTGAAGTGTCAAAATGATGACTTTGACCAGCTACAAAATGAAGAACTAGCACGTCGAACAGCTGCTCTGCACCCATTTGACCCAATGTCAGGAAGGGTTGAAGCCAGGCAACGGGTGCTGGATTCTTGTACTGAAAGAGCCAAAGCTTTAAAGAAGCGGATTATAAAACTCATCACTTACTCTTCAGAGTAAAATGATCAAAAATTGTTATCTTTTTCTTCATGATGTATCTTTTTTGAACATTTTAATCAAAAAGAAATGAAATAAGAAATTTTTTCTGTGGTTCCATTACTTGTTGTATACCTTGTTATAGATATAAGTAATAGAATAGAAAATATATTCAGAGGTACTGGACGTGATATATTTTTTGATTAGAAAATAACGATATTTATTATATCTTCTCAGAGGTAACGTAGACGTGGCAGAATATAATGTTTGAAATATTGTTATTTCAATAGACAACTTTGTCATAGGTGATAGGGACGTGACAAGTTACTGACGTAGATAATTTGAATTCAGAGGTGTGGAGGACGTGAATTCTTTTTTCTTTTTTAGATATGAGAATTTATCATCTATGGTTTTATTTACGAGAAAGTAAATAAAAGACAATAAATGCTAAGACTGATGAATGGATGGACGGACAGTCAGACTTCTTAGTAGAGAGAAAGTGAATGAATGAACAGTCACCTCGGTTCTTGAAGAGGAGAAACTGAATGAATGAACACTCACCTCAGTTTTCGAGGATGAGAATGAATGAACAATCAGACACTTTTAGGGAGAAGAAGTGAATGAATGAACTGTTGGACTTCTTTCGAGGAGAAAAAGTCGCATCGGTTCTTGAAGTCGATTATCTAGTCATTCTGTCTATAAATTGAACAGAACTTCTATAGATATTGTCAACTTCTTTTCTCTCAATACAGAATGTCTTCCGAAGATATGCTCACTCCGAAGATTAAAGATACGATTGAGACACCTCCTGCTGAGCCTCCGATGCCTCATCAGAAAGAAGTAGGGGAAGGCTCGACTGTTCCTGTACCAGAACAGGACCTGATTGCCAAGTTGGTGGAGCCTGGGAAGACTGCTGAAGAAGAAGCAGTGAGGACAGCTGCCTGTGAGTTGCTAGTATGTTCAGACAATGAGATGTTTGAATTGCTAGCAAATCATATATTTCACCATGAAGGATCGGGTCTTCGTCCTCATCCTTGATATTATGTACCTCTTTCTGCTTTTGAATAAAATGAGTTTTATTTACATCATTTCTCTGAATGAAAAAATATTTTGCTTTTATACATAATATTTCTTGAGAAATTTGCCATTGATAGGCATCATAGCAATTCTGCCATCCATATCTGTTAATTGATAGGCTCCGTTTGAGCAAACCTTGTTTACTACATACGGACCTTTCTATTTCGCCTTGAATTTACCTTTGCTCATGTGGGTCATAGTCATAGGACATCTGACCGTAAGAACTAGCTCGCCTTCCTGAAATGTTCGCACTTTGACTTTGCGATTGAAAGCTTTTAAGATACGGGCATGATATAATTCGATATGTTGTTGAGCTAGTAGCATTTTGTCATCGAGCGCCTCCAATTCTTGAAGCCAGAGACGATAATTGTTTTTTGTGGTAAGTTCATTGGCAATGGCAATTCTCAAGGATGGAATTTGAATTTCCAGCGGTAAGACAGCTTCACATCCATATACGAGAGAAAAAGATGTACAATCTGTAGGATTACGGACTGTAGTGCGATAAGCTCATAGACATTCTCCAAGCTTCTCACTCCAATTATGTTTGTTAGTAGAGACAAACTTTTTGAGGAGTTTGATGATAGTCTTGTTGAATGCTTCAGCTAACACATTAGCTGCAGGATTATAGGCCGTAGAAGCTATGTTATTGATTCGGTTGTCATCACAGAACCTTGTAAATTTCTGACTGACGAATTATGGTCCATTATCATGGATGATTCGACGAGGTACGCCAAATATGTATGTCACATGATGTTTGATGAAGTTGATGACACTGCTAGTCTTTACTTCAGCTAAAGGTACGACTTCAGTCTATTTAGAGAAATAATCGATTATAGCTAAGATAAACCGATGTCCTTTAGACGAAGGAGGATTGATAGGACCAATTACATTCATGCCTCAAGCTTTGAAGGGCCATGAGGTAGCAGTAGGGTGAAGAAATTCCGATGGTTGGTGAATAAAATCTGCATGAATTTGACATGCTCTACATTTTCTTGCATAGTCAATGGCATCTGATACCATAGAGGGTCAGTATTAGCCCATACGTCGGATATGATCCTATAGTTTGGGACCGGACTGATGTGCTCCACAAACGCCATCATGAGCTTCGTGTAATATT
Source organism: Iris pallida (assembly GCA_029216955.1). Lineage (NCBI taxonomy): Eukaryota > Viridiplantae > Streptophyta > Magnoliopsida > Asparagales > Iridaceae > Iris > Iris pallida. Next base: position 6,063,051 of record JANAVB010041018.1, read on the forward strand.
TGCTTTGCTTCATCACCAGCAAGACATCTTAAAAGTAATCCATCAAAAGTTTGTCGAAAGAGAGTTTTGGTGGTATGAGTATAATAGAATCGAAGCGATCGCCGACGAATACTTGTAGCTTCCTTAGGATCTTCAGGTAGTATATCATGTACTTCAAAGTCAATAAAAGGTGCTCTCCAATCTTCGCTGATAACATCGACTTCAGTTGAATTACTGAATTCAATGTTATGGTTGTTTTCAATACAAAACAGTTCTCTATTGGAGATAACAACCATTTGTTGTCTTTTGACCGAAATTGCCAAGACCGCTGCTAGGTTAGCTAAAGCATCAGCTTCTGTGTTTCATGCTCGACGTACATGTTCGATAAAAAACCCTTTGAACGAGGAATCTATTCTAATTGCCGCTTCGTGGAATAGTAACAGATCTTGATGTCGAACTTCATATGTACCTCTAACCTGATTAACAATCAGCTTAGAATCACCATATACTTTGAGATATTCAATATCTAATTGTTTAGCTAATTGGAGTCCAATGAGCAAAGCATTGTATTCTGCCACATTGTTGGAGTACGACTCATCTAAGGAATAAGCTCTCTGAATTGCTAATCCATTTGGTGAAACGAGAACAATTCCTACTCCAGCGACAAGGGTGCCTCCAGGTCCAATTCTAGATGCTCCGTCGAAGAATAAACGCCAAGTAAGAAATTCTTCTGAGATCATATTTGATTCTAATGTCTCATCTGGAATCTCATCATAGAGTTTAGATGTCTCAGGGACAGGATGAGCTGCTAAAAAATCAGCGAGTGCTTGGCCTTTCACAGACTTTTGTGGAACATATACCATATCATATTGTGCTAATAATATGGCCTATGTAGCAAGCCTAGAATTGAGTGTACTGGACTTCTTCATTAAGACCCGAAGAGGATTAACTCGAGAAATAACATAAATGGTTTGGCCGATAATGTAATATCTTGTCTTTTGAACATCAAACATTAAGGCTAAACATTCATTCTCTACCAGACTGTAACGATGTTCAGCTCCAATCATCGTCCGACTGAGGTAGTAGATCGCTTGTTCATGACCTTCTTTATTTTTCTGAGCCAGCAATGCTCCCAATGAATGGTCCATCGTCCGGACATACATCAAGAAGGGTATTCCTGAGATCGATGGTACTAGGACCGGTGGATTTATCAAATACCGCTTTATGTCATCAAATACTCGTTGATATTCTTCTATCCAAATAAAAAAATACACCTTTCTTCATTAACTGAGTAAATGGTCTGCAACGTCCAGACAAATTCGAAATGAACCTCCTGATGTAAGCAAGACGACACTGGAATCCTCGTAGCTCTTTTAGGTTGCGAGGAGGACGCATCTCTTGAATGGCTTTGATCTTCTCGGGATCAACGTGTATACCTTTCGAGGTAATGATGAATCCGAGAAATTTGCCACTAGAGACTCCCAAGAAAGACTTGGTGGGGTTCATTTTGAGTTGATGCTGGTGCATTAGATTGAAGATAGTTCTTAAATCTTGGATATGATCTTCCTTTAGACAACTCTTGACAGCAATATCGTCAACATAGCATTCAACGATCTTTCGCAAATGATATCAAAAGATAGTACTCATAGCCCGCTGGTAAGTTGCACCCGCGTTCTTAAGACCGAAAGGCATGACTGTATAGTAGTATATTCCACGAGGAGTACGGAATAAAGTGTGTTTTTCATTTTCAGGATTTATTCGGATTTGATTGTATCCAGAAAACCCATCCATGAAAGAGATTCGTTCGAATCCACATGTATTGTCGATCATGACATCAGTAATTGGGAAAGGGAATTCGTCTTTAGGACAAGCGTCATTGAGATCTCGAAAGTCTATGCACACTCGAACTTTCCCGGTTTTCTTCAAGACTGGTACAACATTGGCTACCCAGTCATGATGATGTTCTTCTCTGATAAAACCACAAGCGATAAGCTTTTTGACTTCATCATCTATATTATCCATAATCTCAGGCTTGAATCGCCGTTGCTGTTGTTTGACTGGCTTGACATTAGACAAAATGTTAAGTTTATGAGTTGCGACCTGAGGATCTAAACCCGGCATATCTTCATAGTTCTAGGTGAAGACATCGATATATTCACGAATGAGATGAATCAGTTCTTATTTATCATCCTCTGGAAGATTTTTGCTAATGAAGATCGGTCGTGGTACATCTTTCTCTCCAACATCAATCTGGATTAGTTGATCTTCGGTAGGTGGTTCTCATTGTTTAAAACGGAGTTCCCACTGCGTGTCCATTCTTTGTGCCCAAGGATCTGCTTCAGGAGCTTCTTCAATATCATCCTCGTCATTTTCTGAGAACTCGGCAAACACCATATTGGAAGATAGGGTCACTCGATGGACGTGCACTACACTGGTGTCTAAATCCCATGAGACAGAATCAGAAAAGTTAGATCATTCTTCTTCATCGGATTCGGAAGCTTCTGGAGTCGGAATTGGTGAAGTATAACCTAATCTCCGCTTCATTTTGTTGTAGTATTGTTGTGATTTTTTTTGGAACAGGAATACGAATAGGAGTTCGCCTTCCTTTACCACTATTGAGACCAGTTTTAAAATCATAGCCCATTTTACGGATGATTGTCTTGGATTATGGACTATAACGACGTAGTTGTAGCCTTCCTGTATCATCCTTATTATCGCTATCAAGCATAATTTTTTGTTCTTTTCTTTTACTAAAAAGTATAGGAGTTTCGCCTTTCTTTCGAGAAGGCACTAGGAAGAACAATTCTTGTATTGATTCAAGTGATACCACATTTTGGAGAGATGGTACGACTCCTATTGTAAGTGGTTTGAAGCTATCTAGCATATCCAAATAACATTGAGTATGATAAGAGACATCAGTATACTGCAAATGAGATGCTACTTTATTGATCTTTACATCATCATTTACAACAGGTCCTTTAGCCTTAGAAGGCTTAGTCAGATTGATAACTAGAGGAGGAGAAGAAGAACGAGAATGAGGGAGGGGTTTTTTTACGACGAAGGTCGATTACAAGTGGCTCAGAAGAGGTGAGCTCCCTTTCTTCCTGTCTGACACCAGGAGGCTGCTTCTTGTGAGAAGGAAGGTAAATAGTCAATGTCTTGGAAGACCGAGGACAAGAAGTACATCCTTTGACAGGGATCACTAGAGTATCATTTGGCACGCCTTTCTGTTCTTCGTCAGTATCCATTGCCAATACCACCTTCATGAATTCTTCTTTGTACATGCAAAAATCGTTGCAATACGCTTCAACCCCCTTGAAAAGATTTAAGTCTGCAACTTCTTTCTGTACTTCTCCATTACCATCCACATATTTGAAACATTGATGGAGAGTAGAAGGTACAATATTGTGTTCTTGGAGGAATGGTCTTTCAAGCAAAGCATTGTATGAACCATGATTATCAATCACGTAGAAAGTCACCTTCGTACGAAGATTGCCGATTTGAAGTTTCAGGCGTATCTTCTCCAAAGGTTTACTTCTTCCTTGATTGAACCCCAAGATAGTAGTGATAGTTGTAGAAAGGTTGTGCACCAGGATCTTCAAAGCGTCCAACAGAGTCTTTGGTATGATGCTAAGTGCAGACCATGGGTCAATCAGGATGCGATCAACTTTTATGGTGTCTACATACCCTGTGAAGTAAAGAGAACGATCATGACGATTATCTTCTAACAGCATATCATTTTGTGTAAAGGTGATGTTGGGCATGAGTTCAAATATACTATGACAATGTATACAACTGACAGGCTCCTTTTCGGGTTTCTTGAGGAGAGCAAGACAAGCGTCTGCCTGCATCAAGGCCTCACTAAGTGTTTCTCGATTCTCTTTTGAGGGATGTAAGTGTTCGAAGATTAACAATCTCACTGGAGTGTTAGCCAATTGAGCCAGTATATCAAAATTATATCGCTTCTCAAGTCCGAAAGATGAGGAGTTCTTTAATGCTTTATCAAAGCGGACATGTTGCTTTCCTTTGTCTGTTGATGTTGGTTTTATGAAACCCATAATTCTTCAGTTAAATTAATAGTTTAAATTATTATTATTAATTATTAGTTGTTAAATTAGGAAAATTGTTTTCTTAGAAAAAAATTATTATTTCGAAAATTTTTTGGGTTAAAACCTGTAAAAGTTTATTTTAATAATTATTGTTAATGGAAAACTATATTTTAGAAAAAAAAATGTTTAGTTATTTTTCTAAAAGAAAAATAATTTATAAATTTAAAGGCCTTTTTCTATTATTTTCTTGTAGTCCATTAGCCCAAGTATTTGAGATCCAAGCCCTTTGGCTTTATATTCTAAGCCCAAGTCATTAGTATAACCCATGTTATTCACTCCAGCACCATTTCAGTTCTTATAGAGAACAAACTTTTTCTTTTTCTTAATCTCTTTATCATTCTCACGTTTCCATTTGGTAACCTTCAGAAACTTTTCTTTTCCTTTCCTTTTCTAACGCTCACCCGACCCCTCGCTTACCTTTCCGAACGTCCGCCGCCACCGGCGACCGTCGGCCTCCCCGAACGGCCGCCCCCTCATTTTCGTAACCCCTAAACACTCTCCACTCTATAAAACCCCTTAGCTCCATTCTCCATTTCACCATCACCACAAAACCCTTTCCCAATTTTCGTGCCCTAGCTCCGAGCTCCACCTCCCGGAGTTCCTCTCGACCCGACGTCGGAGATCCCCGCCGGCCTCCGCTTACCTCGGCGAACCCGCAGCAGCCCACGGCTGTTTTCCCGAGCACCCCTCCAGCCAGCGACCCCGCGCCCAGCCATCCAGGGCCGAGCGCCGCCCTCGGGTCCCCGTTCCTAGGTCGCCCGACCTTTTGGCCGGCCAATTCCAGTGCCTCCTTGTGCGCTGCCCGCGTGCACCTCGGTGTCGACCCGATCCCGCATTCCGGCTGCTGTCCCGGCACGTCCCTGTCTCCGGTTGACCTCACGTAGCTTTGTGATCGTTCGGCTGAACCCGTTGTCCGATTTCATTTCCGAGATTTATCCCGCGGCTCCCCGACCAAAGGATTTGGGTAATCTCTGTTAATCTCAGTAGTTGTCCCTTGGGTTTATATAGTCAATGAAGAGTATTGGCCCCCGATTCCTTCCCGGAAATTCGGTCTTTGGTTTACGTCTTGGTTTTGGGATTTTCCGAAACCATTTTGGTTCTGTGGTTTCATCGAATACTCGGAATTTCCGAGATTTGATTCGGGAAAGTTTCTGTATTTTGGAATTTTCGTTTAAATTCAGAATTTCGGAAATTTGTTCTGATGGGTTAATTTCGAAATTTTTGAGTTTGTCTCGGAAAAGTTCCTGGGATATTTGGATTAGTTTTTAATTCGGATTTTTCCGAATGATAGTTTATTTGTAGTGGTTCCGATCCTATTTCGGATTTTCCGAATATTTTCGGGAATGTTTTTGTGGATTACATTTTATATAGTTTCTGGAATTATTGATGGGTTTTCCCTGGTTTGGGACTAGTTGATTGGTTGTTTCTGGCATTCTCCCAGTTTTGGGTTATCCCGAAATAGAGGGAATGCTGCCGAAATTTTTATGAAATTTATAAATGGATTTCAAATCAGTTTTCGAAAATATTTATTTTTGGGCGACGACCGTACCGATCAATGGGCCCTTAGCGAAATGCAAACGAAACCGGTACTACCGGACGTTGAGGCATTAGCTATGTTGATTATTGGGCTAAAGTCTGAGACTCAAAATTTAATTTAATTAAATTTAATTTATTATTAGTTTTATTTTTGAAATTAAATTGTAGGATTTTTAGAAACTAACGAATGTCTTCTTCTTATTTAAATTTATGTAATAAGGTCTGTAAAAGGGCATAAGCCTATTTGTTTATTCCTGCTGTGAGAAAGTGTAATAGCTTAGGTTTTATTTTATTCTCTGGTTGATTTTCTGTCATGAGAACGTAGTATAAAATAATAATTATTTATTTTATTTTAAAAAGAAAGATAATAAATGTTTTATCACTTAGAAGTTAAGTTGTAAAACTTTTAAATAGAAATTCATGTATTTCTCATTAAAAAGGAAAATCTTAGTTTTATATTTATAGAATACTAAGTTTTTCCAAATAAATCAATAAATACAATTTTTCTAGAAATTAAAAATAAATTGATGTTTCATAAATTATAACGCACCGATAATCGCATTTTGTTTGTGTTAGTTTAAATAAAGAATTAAAATTGACTTGGACAAATTAGAGATTGAAACTAGCACATCTAGTATGGCAATTTTGGAATCTAAGGCAGACTTCCCGATTGTAGGAATTCGAGGACAAGTCTGAACTCAATCCCGGAGACATTCTAAATCCAGTCGTAATCAAAGGCAAGTACAGTTTGTGGTAGTTTACAATTATTTAGTAATAGTTTTATTGCAAATTTAAACCACGAGGCAACACGGAACTCTCTCTGAGAGCATTGACTATTTAACTGTTGGGTACTGGAGGAGTAGTGTAATGAGTATGACCACATCCAAAATAGTATAATGACTGTGTTAGCTTACCCCTCATACACACAGGGATAAGCCATATCGTATCAATAGGATACAACTGTACAACCCAATATGGTCATATTCATTGCCTATTCACATCACACTGTTTTAACTGCTGGAAAAACTGTTTATTTCAAACTGTTTAAAAGTGCCTAATTCCATTATTATTTAAATTGTTAAAATATCATGAATTGTACTTTGCTCCCTCCTGACTGGAGACTATATTTTTAGGTCCTATTGATGATGCCGAGCTACTGATTAGTAGCTATTGTGATCCTGAGTTGTATCCAGTTGTGCTATCAGAAGATGATGGACTTGGAGATGACGAGTCTACTTATTAGCTGTTGTCATTTACTATTTTTAGTTGTTGTTATTGAAAAAGACTATTTATTTTATCAGTTGTAATTTTGTTGGACAAGTTTTCATTTATCGAAATATTAAAGTTGTGGCAATTAGTCTGTGTTGTTGATTACCTGTATGAGTGATACAGCTTACTGCCGCCGTCTCAACAATGGTGCAGGCTGGGCATGATCCGATTCGACCCAAGAAATTGGGACCGAGTCGTGACATGTTTGAAAGGAATTGGGTCCACTACTGGCGAGGATGTAGATGGTATATTCTTAGCAGGGGAAGATGATGCAGGAATAACATCAAGAGATGGAGTAGGATTCTCTTGAGTTTCGAGATATTCTCGGATGTAAGGTCTCCCAGATCTGGTGCCGATTAAAACTTCTTCTTCTGCTACAGGTTCAAGGATACCATGTTACAGCTCTTCGATTTAGTTTTAGAACGCTTATTTTAATTGGAAGAAGAAGGCGCTTCAAAGTCTGTCACGAGATCTGGATGAATCCACATGATTTCTCCTTTATCCGTGGATAGAGGAACAAGTCCTTTATTTTGGGGAGGTGGAAGATTCACGATCTCGAGAGTAGCCCTCGAAATGGGGACAACACCATCTTGCACTAGTTGCGGTGGGAAGTCACCAAATTAGACAGAGACGACATTGGCCGTTACAGTCTTCTCATCCTGTTGGAAAGTAACTGCACCAGAGTTGACCATCTCTTGGATTTTGCCTTTGAGCACGTAGCATGCTCGAGTTGGATGCCCTATAAACCTGTAATAAACACAATATTTAGGGTGGTCAGTCTTACCAACTTCCTCTGGCCGTTTTGCCTCCGACAGTTGAAGCTTATTGCTTTTGATCAAGCAATCGAAGATGGTTATAATATCATCTTCATCGAAAGAATACTCTTCTTTTGGACGAGGTACTTTTTGTTGTGGTGCTGATGGAGTAGGTGTAGTCTGAGCAACATTGACAGCCAATGATTCCTTGTCCTTGAGATTAATGGCTAATGTTTCCTTGCCCTTGCGATTGTTCTGGCGGTTATTGCTACCTGATGTAGGATGTTCATCTTGATTAGGATTAGCCATTTGAACGCCTAACTGTTTAAACTTCTCAGCACTAACCTCCGCAGCTTTGGCATTTACAATGAAAGAAGGTCAGTCTTGGAATTGTGTTGATCCTGTCCACATGCTGATAATAGGCAACAAGTTTGATTTGCAAGTGTCTATTATTACAACAGATGGAGTTCCTAGAGGTATTTTAAGTGCCTCTCGGCAGAATCTTTTAATGAAATTCTCAGTAGTTTTATTGTATCTTTGTTTAATTTTAATGAGGGCAGACATAGTCATATCGTTGACCCCCTCATAAAATTGTTCTAAAAATATTTGCTTGAAACTAGCAAAGGAAGTTATGCAGCCATCAGGCAAACTGCGGTACCAGTCATATGCTGCACCGGCTAAACAACCGACGAACACCCTGATAAGAGGAGCATCATTTGGCTGTAATTGATCAGTCATCACTTTAAATTGATTGATATACTGTCTTGGAGAAGTCTGCAATCAAACAGCAAAATGGTAGGAAGCTTGTACTTAGAAGGAAATTAAACCTCCTTCTATTCCGCAAGATAAGGTTGTTTTATCCCAAGTCTTTGTAGACCATCCTTCTGCTTATAGGCCTCGAACTGGGTACGTAAGAGTTTTACAGCCTCATTAGCATCCCCTGATGTCTGTGAATTGGTGGGTTGATTCGAATTGTTAGGAGGAGGAACAACATGATAATTACCACCCCCAGTACCAGACTGACTGGAAGCAGCTTGAATCGGTACAGAAGCAACCTAGGGAGGCGGTACCCCCAAACCAACATTAATAGGCACAGAAGATGCTATGAGCTCGGAATTTGTAGCAGGATTCATAACCGGTGGCACTACATGTTGAGCCACGATTATAGTGTACATACTTGCCACCATTTCAGCCATGGTCTTTAGCTTATCTTCCAGTGCAGCAATTCGTTGTTCTTGACTGGCTGAACTAGATGTTTGCAAAAACAAAACAATGTTATAAAAAACATAGAAAAGAGTACAAGAGTACAATTTGAATTCAAGGGAAGTACAACTGTAGGAATCTGATCAGAAGACGATCACTTTATCCCTTGGACTATGTGAACTTGAAGACTAGAGCCTCTAGAGAATGCAACAACAATTTTGCAAAAGCACTTGGTCTCTGTCATCTTCAAAAATGATTGGAAACTCTATTTATAGAGTTCTGGAAATAACTGTTTTGACAGTTGTTCTGATGTGCGCGAGGCTGGACTGCGCCACATTAGGTTGCACCAACCTTATGTTGCGCCAACTTTCATTCAGTTATCCAATTGTGTACTAACTGTATTTAGACGCGTGACATCATGTGATTGAGATGCGCGTGGTCGTGTACAGAGTAGTGGACACATTTTGAGAGATTAGTGGCATGTGCGCCACGTCATCCTGCTTTAGAAATGAAAGTTGTCTCAACTTTAACAGGTTGCGCGAGCTTTAGTCAACAACTTTATCCAGAATGCGTCTAGGCACGTGGCAACTTTTGAGAAGAAGTTGTTCAAATTGCGCCTAGGCGCAACTAAGGAATTTATTTAGATTGCGCCTAGACGCAACTCACAAGATGTGCAGGACAACTGTCAATTAAATATCCTCGAGCGGTACATTTTGAGGGATTTGAAAATATTTTCTTCGTTTACTATACTGTCAACTGTCAGTGTTATCAGGCAATGATGGCAATTAAATGTCAGACGCCACGTAGGCTTGGGCACAATGTGATCTGGACGCAGTCTGATATCAAGCGTAACCTAATCAGTGGCGCAGTTTGAGTTTTGGGGCACAATTTGATTGCTTGGGTGATAAAAACATGGCACAACTTGATTTTTAGGCTCTACAAGACCCCCTTCAAAGTTTTCGAAAATACTTCAAAGTTTTGAAATACTTTGAAATGTGGTAATTTTGTATAGATTGCGCCAGTCAATGCTCAACCATCATAATAATAATTTTTTTCTCGAAAACATTCGACCTCCTCTTCGTCTTCCCGAGTTTCATTGATGATTTTCGGTTTCCCATGAGGAATATGAAGAGTTGGTTGATTATATATATAGGGAGGTGTCCTTGTACTCATTCTTCACTTTTGTACTCCCATAGCACCTAAGAAGAAGGAGATGGGGACCAGTGCTGACATTGAAGTCAAATTCCACGAAGCTAAACCTGATGTCACGCCTATGACTTATCTGTTGGAGGCTGACCCGTCACTAAGGGCAGTGAACTTTTTAGACTGTTTTGGTTTAACTCCAACAGTCTTCAATCACTCGAGTGGTGGGCCATCACTTTCTTCTGAAGAGCGCGGTGATTCAGAGGGATTCCTTCGTCTGATGCGTCGTTCAGGGATCCACAACATGCAAGAGTTGGACACTGCCCTTAGTCAGACCAATAATGAAGAAGAGAAAAAAAAGTAATGTTAAGCGTGCCAGCTTTTTATTTCTTTTCGTATGTCATGTCGTACTTGTCTGTAGGTGTCTACCCCTTCTTATGAAATAAAATTTATAATTTCTGGCACCTTTATTGTGTGGCTATTAATTGTAGGACCGTTTTGTGATTCAAGTGGCACACGTAAATGTGCTTCTTTGACTAATTCAATGCTTGCTGTTCTTTGAGAGACACATGGCAGTCATCATGTGGTTATAAGCGCCTCTTGTTTAGTTCTTTTCCGAAATAAACTCCTAGAACCACGTATTGTTCATATCTTCAATGCTTTTTAAAGGATAGCAGAGACGAAAGAAAAGAGACATTCATGCTTTCTCATTTTATTATTTTTCCTTTTTTTTTCTAAAGAAGACTTCTTACAAGGTCCCACTATCCAGCAAAAATTCGACATCCACAAGTTCACTTGCGCCACTTCAACCTGATGCTATTCTTCTGCATACCGCGTCTTCGGATATCGGTTTGCCATGCTCTATATCATCGATGTTCTTCAGCACAAACACCGTTGATTTTAATTTTGATGGTAAGTCCCAACAAAGAACCAGTGGTTTCCACACTTGAGCGTCATTCATGAGTTGTGTTTACTTTGTGCCACTTTTTACTAAGACAGTTTTGAAGACATGTGCTAATTTTGTAGAAATGAAGCGCATGTTGCAGATGTGCGCCTGAAATTTTGAGAATAAGCGTGTACTGCAATCCAGTACCTGACTTCGGTCAGAGGTGCACACTGTTGATATGCGCCTGAAATTTTGAGAATAGGCACGCACTGTATTCCAGTACCTGACTTCGGTCAGAGGTGCACATTATTGATATGCGCCTGAAATTTTGGAAATAGGCGCACACTGTAACTGACTTCGGTCACAGGTGCACACTGTTGATATGCGCCTGAAATTCTGAAAATAGGCGCGCACTTTAATCCAGTGCCTGATTTCTGTCAGAGGCGCACACTGTTGACATGCGTATGTTGATCAAAGGCGCGCAGTTTTGATAGATTTTATTAACTTTTCTTTCTTTGTTAATATTTGTAGAAGTTTGGTTGGCAAGCTTCTTCAAAACTGGCATCGGCGACCTGGATGCTATGCAGAGCATTCTTCTGACACTCACATCAGATAGCTCACGTGATTCTGACACTCAAATCAGATAGCTCAGGACTCTCCATGTTCCAGAAAGGTCTTCCTCAGATGGTAGGAAGAGCCTTTATACATGAGAGTTGGATGGTGGAGAGACAGAATTAGGAATCGTATCACGAGGGTGATCTTATTCCTAGTTCTCGTGACTGGTCGTCTTTTCTCCACCAGTTGTATTGACAACAGCTTATCTTTGAGCTACTGTACTCTGTGGTTCTCTTCTCGTCTTTCTGAGAGAGAAGACCAGAGTTGATTCCGTTGTCTTGCTCGCTACTTTAGGTCGAGATGACAAGGAACTGGCATCAATAAGAAGATCCAAAGATGTAATAGACCTTCATTTGTTATATTTAGAATGAAAATCCGAGATGTAGTAGATTTCCATTAAGATGTATCTATGTTTTTAAAGAAGGAATAAAGAATGATTTTCTCTTCTTTATGATTTGATTTTGATGTGATAATATGACAAATAGAATCCAGAAGAAATATGGACGTGACAAGTTGCTGATGTAAATAATCGGAATTCAGAGGTATGGAGGACGTGAATTCATATTATTTAAAATAAGAGACAATAAATGCCAAATGAATGATAAGTCAAAGAAAGTGAATGAACGAACAGTCACTTCGGTTTTCGAGGAAAAGATGTTGAAATGGACAAACAGTTATCTCGATTCTCGAGGAAGAGAATAAATGAATGAACAGTCATAAATGAATGAACAGTTATAAATGAATGAACAGTTGGACTTCTTTCAAAAAATTTGTATCAGTTCTCGAAACTGGCTATCTAGTCGTTCTGTCTATAAATAGAGCAAAACTTTCGTAGATATTGGCAATTTCTTTTCTTTCTGTACAAAATGTCTTCCAAAGATTTGCTCACTCCGAAGATTGAAGGAAAGACCGATACGCCTCCTGCTGAGCCTCCAGTGCCTCCTCAGAAAGAAAGCGGTGAAGGCTCAACTGCGCCTGCACCAGGATAGGACTTGATTGCCAAGCTAGTGGAGCCTGGGAAGACTGTCGAAGAAGAGGCAGTGAGGATGGCTGCCTGTGAGTTCCTAGTATGTTCAGACAACGAGATGTTTGAACAATTGACAAACTATATATTTAATCATGAAGGATCGGCGCCTCCTCATCGTCCTTAATATTATGTAATTCTATTCTGCTTTTGAATAAAATGAACTTTATTTACATTATCTCTCTGAAATAAGGTACATTTTGCTTTTATACATAATATTTCTTGAGAAGTTTGCCATTAATAGGCATCATAGCAACTGTGCCATCCATATCTGTTAATTGATAGGCTCCATTTGAGAAAATCTTATTTACCACATACGGACCCTCTCATTTCGCCTCAAACTTGCCTTTGCTCATATGAGTCATAGTCATAGGACGTCTGACTGTAAGAACTAGCTCGCCTTCCTGAAATGTTCGCACTCTGACTTTGCGATTGAAAGCTTTTGAGATCCAAGCTTGATAAAGTTCGATATGTTGTTGGGCCAGTAGCCTTTTTTCGTCGAGCGCCTCCAATTCTTGAAGCCGAAGACGATCATTATTTTCTGTTGTAAGTTCATTAGCAATAGCAATTCTCAAGGACGAGACTCAAATTTCCAGCGGTAAAATAGCTTCACATCCATATACCAGGGAAAAGGGTGTACAACCTGTAGGATTACTGACCGTAGTACGATAAGCCCATAGACATTCTCCAAGTTTATCACTCTAATTATGTTTGTTAATAGAAACAAACTTTTTAAGGAGTTTGATAATGGTCTTGTTGAATGCTTCAGCTAACCCGTTAGCTGCAGGATTATAGGCCGTAGAAGCAACATTATTGATTATGTTGTCATTACAGAACCTATTAAACTTCTGGCTGACGAATTGTGGCCCATTATCATGGATGATTCGACGAGGGACACCAAATCTGTATATCATATGATACTTGATGAAGTTGATGACACTACTAGTCTTTACTTCAGCTAAAGGTATAGCTTCAGCCCATTTAGAGAAATAATCGATTATAGCCAAGATGAACCGATATCCTTTAGATGAAGGAGGATTGATAGGGCTAATTATATCCATGCCCCAAGCTTTGAAGGGCCATAAGGCAGCAGTCGGATGAAGAAACTCCGACGATTGGTGAATGAAATTTGCATGAATCTGACATGCTCGATATTTCTTTGCATAGTCAATGGCATCTGATACCATAGAGGGCCAGTAGTAGCCCATATGTCGGATATGATCCTGTAATTTAGGACCAGGCTGATATGCTCCATAAATGCCATCATGAGCTTCGCGTAATATCTGCTTTGCTTCATCACCAGCAAGACATCTCAAAAGTAATCCATCAAAAGTTCTTCGATAGAGAGTTTTCGTGGTATGATTATAATAGAATCGAAGCGATCGACGACGAATACTTGTAGCTTCCTTAGGATCTTCTGGTAATATGTCATGTACTAAAAAATTAATGAAAGGTGCTCTCCTGTACTCGCTAATGACATTGACTTCAATTGAATTACTGAATTCAATGTTATGGTTATTCTCAACACAAAATAGTTCTCTATTAGAAATAACAACCATTTGTTGTCTTTTGACTGGAACTGCCAATACCGCAGCTAGGTTAGCTAAAGCATCAGCCTCTGTGTTACAAGCTCGTCGTACATGTTCGATGAAGAACCCTTTGAACGAGAAAGCTATTCTGATTGCCGCTTCATGGTTTGGTACCAGATCTTGATGTCGGACTTCATATATACCTCTAATCTGATTAACAATCAGTTTAGAATCACCATATACTTCAAGATATTCAATATCCAATTGTTTGGCTAATTAGAGTCCGATGAGCAAGGCATTATATTCTGCAACATTGTTGGAGCATGATTCGTCTAAGGAATAAGCCCTCTGAATAGCTAATCCATCTGGTGAAACAAGAACAATTCTTACTCCAGTAACAAGAGTACCTCCAGGTCCAATTCTAGATGCTCCGTCAAAGAATAACCGCTAAGTAGAAAATTCTTCTGAGATCATATTTGATTCCAATGTTTTGTCTGGAATCTCGTCATAGAGTTTAGGTGTTTCAGGCACAAGATGAGCTGCTAAGAAGTCAACAAGTACTTGGCCTTTCATAGACTTTTGAGGAACATACACCATATCATATTGTGCTAATAATATGGCCCATGTAGCAAGCCTGGAATTGAGCGTACTTGGCTTCTTCATTAAGACCCATAGAGGATTGACTCGGGATATAACATGAATGGTTTAGCCGATGATATAATGTCTCGTCTTTTGAACGGCAAACATTAAGGCTAAATATTCTTTCTCCACCGGACTATAACGATGTTCAGCTCCAATCATTGTCCGGCTAAGGTAGTAGATGGCTTGTTCATGACCTTCTTTGTTCTTCTGAGCTAGCAAAGCTCCCAATGAAAGATCCATTGCACGGACATACATCAAGAAGGGTATTCCAGAAATCGGTGGTACAAGAACCGATGGACTCATTAAATACCGCTTTATGTCGTCAAATGCTCGTTGATATTCTTCCGTCCAAATGGAAGATATACCTTTCTTCATTAACTGAGTAAATGGTCTGCAACGTCCAGATAAATTTGAAATGAACCACCTGATGTACACAAGTCGACCTTGGAATCCTCGTAGCTCTTTTAGGTTGTGTGGAGGACGCATCTCTTGAATGGCTTTGATCTTCTCGGGATCAATGTGTATACCCTTAGAGGTAATGACGAATCCGAGAAATTTACCACTAGAGACACCCAAGAAAGACTTGGTGGGGTTCATTTTGAGTTGATGCTGGCGCATTAGATTGAAAATAGTTCTTAAATCTTGAATGTGATCTTCCTTTAGACGACTTTTGACAGCGATATTGTCAATATAGCATTCGAAGGTCTTTAGCAAATGATCTCGAAAGATAGTACTCATAGCCCGCTGGTAAGTTGCACCCGCATTATTAAGACCAAACGGCATGACTGTATAACAGTATACTCCACGAGGAGTACGGAATGAAGTATGTTTTTCATCTTCAGGATTCATCCTGATTTGATTGTATCCAGAAAACCCATCCATGAAAGAAATTCGTTCAAATCCATAAGTATTGTCGATCATGACATTAATTGGGAGAGGAAATTCATCTTTAGGGGAAGCATCACTGAGATCCCGAAAGTCTATGCAAATCCGAACCTTTTCGGTCTTCTTCAAAACTGGTACAGCATTGGCTACCCAGTCAGGATGCTGTTCTTCTCTGATAAAACCACAAGCTATAAGCTTTTTGACTTCATCATCAATTGCATCCATCATTTCAGGCTTGAATCGTCGCTCACTACAAAAAAAGTTGGCTTTTAGGACAACACTTTTAAGAACTCTAGTTTTAAACGTCCTAAAAAATTATTATTTGGGACTGCTATATTTTTTTGTAACAAAAAACGAATTTATTGGTGACATATTGAAAAATGGATCTCTTATTTGGGACTATTAATAATTTTTGTTCCAAATAAATTTTGAGACCGTCTCAAATAATCTCAGCGGGAATAGCAATTATTTGGCGGCCCAAACAAAAATTTTTAGAAATTTTGATTCCTGAGCTCTATACCTCTCCTCTCCGCCTTAGTGGATTCCGAACAGGTACCTAGCAATCCTTCCCCAAATCTAGGTTTTTCTCCTTATCCCACCCATCTCCGCTCTTTTCATCTAGATCTAGGGTTTTATTCCTCCATCGATGGAGGAAACACCGCTAATGGTTCCTTCGCCCCGTACGCTTTATCGCCAAGTAGAGGAAGGACTACCTCGACCGCTCCATGCCTCACCCAGTTAGCCGTTGTTCGATTTGGAGATCGAAACCCTCGACCGGCCCTCCCTGTCGATGAGGGGCTCGTACGAGTTCAATCCCTTCTTTCAACACTTCTCGGAGTTCAAGTTCTGGTACAATTCATAGATTCCTTAGTTTTATTTTGATGAATGGTTATATTTTCGGTCAGAAAAAGCAGTAAAGTTTAGATTAGAAGTAGATTACAAGAATTTTGGACTAATTTGGTTTATGATTTTATCAATGACACATAAATAGTTTGGTGTAGAGATTTAATTAACTTTTGTAGAACATTATAACAAGTAGGAAAGTATGCATATGTTTGAAGTTTGACTTATTATGTCATACTTTAATCTTTATCTTCTACTTGAATCATTAAAGCCAAAAATTTCTAATATACCTATGAATAAGACTACAATACTCAAACTTTGAAATAGGAGATGTCAATACTCAAGCATTTGTAGGGGAAGCTCATTTTTTGTTTCCTATTAATGCATGCTAGTATCGGTCGTGGAAGAAGTAGTATGTATGTCAGTAAATCTCAGGGCATTGTGACAGGTGCACTAGCAAGGGGTTCACCACTAAGACAAGACATTGTGAATAAAGCTGAAGCTTTTGATTAGAGCATCAGTTAACAACTAATGCTTCTGCAAATGATCTTACTTCAGAGATTGCTTTGTTGTTAATAGTCAGGGTTACTATTGTTAATGATCTTGCTTCTTGTAGATTTCTCATTTCCTTGGTAGAAGAATTTCATAAGTAGTAGCTTTTGGTAGAAGAATTTCATAATTAGTAGCTTTTTGTTGTCATTCTTTATGCATACATTTCTTCGTACACCTATCATATGGTATTATTGTGTGCATGCATTCATCTGTTAAGCATTGTGAATACTGGTTTCAAATGAAATTTATATGTGTATGCATGATCCATTCTCATGGATACAACATTTATATTCTAATTATCTAAAATTTCAAGAGCTTGCATGTTAATCCACATACCTTGGGACTCTTCTAACTTACAAGCTTACTTATGCAAGAAAGGGTTCAATGATAGCAGTCCAAGTTTATGAAATGTAAACTACAGACTAATTTAGAAAAATACAATTATGTATCATTTGTTATCTCGATTTTAGTGGCTTATTCATGTGTTTATTATTCTGAAGCAATCCCCTGTTTTTGGTGGAACAAGTATGGTATGGGGTTAATTCTATTTACGTGACTATTTCTTTTTAATGTCATAGATTTTCTTCTCATTTTTGTAAAAAAATGACTTTTTTCTTAAGCATGTACTGCTTCCAATTTTCTCGTCATGAACCAGGGGTAACACATGTCTTAGTAACAGGAGGTGCTGGCTACATCAGGTCGCAGGCTGCTCTTCGTCTCCTTAAGGACTCATACCGAGTTACCATAGTGGTATCCTCTCTTTTCACTCTCCCCCCTCCAAACCCCTTAATGATACACACATATATACATATCCAGGGGAAAAGAAGTACATGCATTGTGTGTTTTGTGTTGTTTACTATTCTTTCCACTATACCATTACATGTTAATCTTTCTAGGGGAAATATGGGGGCCAACAAGATTCTCCAGGAGCTATTTCCAGAACCTGGAAGGCTCTAATTCATTTATGTTGATTTAGGAGCCCCAAAAGTTGTATCCTGATAATGTAGACTTTGGAAATTATATGGAGATACAAGTTTTTGCTTAAGATGGATTTTGTTGTTATTCATTTACACAATTTTAGGTTAACCAAATACTTGAACAGAATGCATTTGATGCTGTTATGCACTTTGTCGATGTTGCTTATGTTGGTGAGAGTACACTTGAACCTCTTAGGTATGCTTTTTATACGCTTTTCAGATAAGTTAACTTCTATCAAGTTAAGGTGTTGAGTTGTTTGCGAGATACAATTGCATACTTGTAGTATAAGGCTAGTTTTTCTTAGACTCTAAATAATAATTTGTACCTGATGTATTGACATGATAGATCTTGGCCACAACCTATGGATATTTTGAGATACTAGTCCAGTTCAGTTAATCGAAAGAGTTCAATACTTGGAATTATTTTTTTGTAGTGTGGCCATATGAGAAGCAGAAAATTTCTTATTTCATAATACAAGCTTTTTTTTTGAAGTGACATAGTAATTTTGATTTGCTGGTGTTGGTGAATAAAACTTATTCTTTTATTTGGTGTATTAAATCCAATTGTTTGAAATTCACACCTTTATTCTCTTAAATAAGCACTCTACTCTTGAACCGGTACTATCACAATATCACTGCAAATACTTTGGTCGTTCTGGAGGCTATGGCAGCTCATGGTGTCAAAACCCTAATCTATTCTAGTACATGTGCCACGTATGGTGAACCTGAGAAAATGCCTATAACAGAAGATACCCCTCAGGTTAGCTTAGAGTATCACTTGTCCATGTTAATCTACTACTTTGTGCATTAGTTTCCTAAGCTAATATCTAGTACCTACATGACACGTTATGTTGATGGATTATAAATGGTACCAATAATATAATTAATTAGAGAGACATTTTTTATTTTTTATTTTATTCTTTTTTCTTTTTGAGAGAGAAAATAGTTGATTAGTATACACCTCCCCTCCCCCTCTCCCGGACTGCATTAACGAGTGCTTTAGTCAGATCTTCAAGTCACAAAATTACAAACCATCTAAGGGCTGTACATATCCAAATCATGAGGAAGCAAAAGATACAAACACAAAAAACAAGAAAACAAAAAAAAACTTTGCTTCTTATCACTCCTCTATGCATGCTCCTTCTAGGGTGTTTGATCACCATTATGTTGAAGCTATCGACGTTGATTCTTCAGTCCCCTCCCGGACACTCCTGTCTAAAATTTGATGTTAGATAAAATCTTGGAAGCAAGTTGTAAAGTGGCGTCATGTTTTTTGTTGAAAATTTTGTTATTTCTTTCGATCCATACCCCCAAAAATTTGACTGCTGCCATGATGTCCCATAGTCACTTGTTTCTCTGCTTTGTTCTCTTCTTCCTTCAAAGTCCCCAAAGGGACTTTACTGAACCATGGTGACATTTCATCCCCAAATACACTTTGCAAGCCTCCCAAACTAGGCGCACCAAAATGAAGTAGTAGGGACACTATTTTTTCCCTATGATTATTACAGATTACACAACTATTTTGGCTCACCCAACTAAGATTTTCCAAATTGTACTTGGTTAGAATGACATTTCTGCAGGTTAGTCAAAGAAAGATGTGGTAATGGTGCTCTAATAGACAAATACTTTTAGCATATTCTGCTTGAACTCCTCGAACATTAATAATTAATCACTTTAATGAACTCCTCGAACATTAGCAAATCTATATGATGAATGCACCTATGTGTAAGTTATACCTATATTGATAAATTTCCATAAAAAGCTATAAAGCAGTAGCAACTATAAATTAGTAGTAATCATATGTATCTTAAAATGGTATGTTGTGCAAGTTTGATGTTTTATGATCTAGAAATCACATCAACCATTGGGTTATATAATGTTAAAATATAAAAAACATCATTACTCATATTATTCATGGACTCAAACATAAAATATTATGCAAGCTGTGATGTCTTTATGTGATGTGCAATCTTCTACTACTTATCTTTTAAAGTTTGACATGAAAATACTGAGTTATTATTTCTTGACAAATCTAGATGTTTTAGCTCCACTGGTGAGGCCTCTACTGTAGATGAATACCTATGGCTGATGGGAAGGGCTCATTACAAACCTGTAATTGAATACTGTGGTGGCACAGAGATTGGTGGTGGATTTGTTTCCGGGTCTTTATTGCAACCTCAAGCACTGGCAGCATTTAGTACACCAGCAATGGGTTGCACCCTTTTTATCCTTGACAGCAATGGGAGCATACTTGTAAGTAGTGAATCTTTCTATCAATCATGTGAGGCTTGAATAGTTTTCAGATATTCACATAGTTATAATGTTAATTGAATGCACCCAAAGTCTCCAAACTAGCTAACAAGCTGGATAGAGCCTCGCATTTTGTTTTAGTTAAAAGATTATAGCCTAGCTATGTATGCTGTCCATGGTCTCATGTCACTTGTCTAACATTCTTCTTTATGTATCCACTCTTGATAATACCTTGATAGAGTTCCAGATCCAATTCTATTAGAAAACCATGATTGTATCAATGAGATCTTGCTTTATTTGTTCAGATATCAGACATTTCTTCTTATGTTTTCATGTTTACTGGATGCATATAAAGAACTGCTCTTCCTTGTAGTCAGATAATACAGTAGGGATTGGAGAGCTGGCACTAGGCCCCAGCATGTTCGGAGCATCAACTGTATTGTTAAATGCTAACCACTATGATATCTACTTTAGAGGCATGCCAATCTGGAATGGAAACGTAAGTCTCGCTTTCAGAATTCAAATATTTGGAAAGACTGGACCTATTTATCTTGTTTGGCCAAGCAGATCCTTCGGAGGCATGGGGATGAATTTGAGCGTACTGCTGGAGGATACTACAGGGCACATGGTCGTGCTGATGACACAATAAATCTGGGTGGAATTAAGGTACACATTACCAAACCATTTAGTCCAAACTTCATGGCCAAGCAATCTAACTCAGTAGATTTCGTTTATTAATCTCCAGGTAAGTTCTATTGAGATTGAACGGGTATGCAATGGTGTTGATGATGCTATCCTTGAGACAGCTGCAGTTGGAGTTCCACCATTAGGTGGTGGCCCAGAACAATTGGTTGTTGCTGTTGTCTTCAAAGATCAAAGGGTCTCTGGGAAAGACATAGACCAACTGAAAAAGGCATTCAATACGGCGCTTCAGAAGAAATTGAACCCTTTATTCAGGGTCATTTATTTTTTTCTCCCTTTTCTTAGTAGTAGATATTGAAGGACCGTAAGGCAACTCGAGAGGAAGGGGGAATAGAGTGCAGCAGAATAATCTACCCAATTAAAAGTTTGTGCAATGTGAAGGCAGTTAACTAATGACGGAAATAGTGTGTATAAGCAACACAGGGCCAACATATAGTTATTTCAAATCCTACCAAGTGTTATATATTTATATGTTTTATTGATTGACATAGGTTGCATCTGTTGTGGCTGTTCCGTTACTTCCATGAACTGCTTCAAATAAAGTCATGAGAAGAGTACTACGCCAGCAGATCTCCCAACTTTCGCAACAGGCCAAGATCTGAATTTGTATGTAATTTCTTTAAAAGTTATTACATTTCTTTCCATGTTCTCCTAGTAAGTTATTGCTTTTAGATTTTATATCCTTAAAATTTTGCATTCGTAACTCCCTTGTGTCAATAAGGTCAACTATCCATAATCTTATTTAGCTCAAGATACGTGTTACTGCAGTAAAGTGATGTAGTCATTTTGCTGTCATAAAACTGCTTGAACTCAGATCCGCTTGAATTTAGATCCTACCTTCATTTGTTGTACCTGTTTAATGTCTGATAGAGAGAAGAAAATCTAAATGGATATCTGTCATTCTTAAGTTTCTTACATTGTGCTTCCTAAAAACTAGGATTGTTTATAGATAAACAGTTACCAAGGTTACAATGGACATGGTTGTATACCTATATATGTAAGTTCATATTTGTTTATGTATTGTAGATACTGGGTTCTAAACCAGATCTAGAATGAACTAACTTAAACGGAACACTATCTTTTCATGTATAGATAAGGTATTCTTGAGTCTGCTAGTGGCAAATGTGTGTCTAGCCAGTTTTTTGGACTCTTTGGAACTAAGACTAAGCCACCGTGACTAACAGGTGTCAGAAGAATATCGTGCTTGACACTGGTAATCCAATTGAAAGCATTTTTGAGTTTTATCAAGGATTTATCATTTCAATTGTGCAAATATATATTTTATTAAAGGAAGTTTAGGCGGGGAATATTTTTTTCTTTTGTGGGCTTGTTACCACCTGAATGAAACAATATATAACTAAGAATTGGTCAACCCATGTGGGGTCTTGTGTCAGGCTTTATTACCAGAGTTTTCTATTATATATTTTTGTTTTTTGTTCTTTTTTGTTCTTGTTTGTTTTTATATTAGAGACATGCAAGGGGGACAAAATGCTTGTGTTTTCTTCTATTCCGGATAGACCAGTCAACCTTCACCTTCGATTTTTATTTATGTTGCTTTCAACCCCATCCTTGTTCACCATTCAGATCCCTCTCCCAACATGCCTCTCTGTTTTCTTCATATTTCATCTTCTAATTCCATTAGGTATTGATATATAACATAAATGAGTCCAGCTAATTTATGAATGGTATATGCAATATACCATATGTTTCTTTCTGAAGTTACTCCACCATGTTCGATATCAGACTATTAAAAGCCTTCGTAAGAGGAAATTGTGATTATTAACTCTGATACTAACTACCTAGGTCTAATTGCTGATACACATGGTAGATAGAGTTATTGTTATTTTCTTGATTCTTGGTAGAAATGGTAGATTGAGTTTATGTAGAGCAAGTTGATGCTAGTGCCCCATTTATATATCTTTGCAAGATCATTGGAGAAATTTTGGTTATTGTTGCTTAACCTTCTAATTGATTAATTAAACCATATTTCTGGCTTATTCATGTACCAAGGGTCCCAATTACTTATAACTAACCATATTTCTGGCTTATTCATGTGTTTCCAGGTAGCCAATGCTGCTGGCAGCCATGGATGTGTGGAACGGTTTGTCAATGGATGTGGAAAATCAAATATATATGTTTTGCACTTGTGTAAAAAGTCGTAGATTTTATTTTGTAAATTAAGTGAATGCTTACTGATGTAAAACTTGATGGGAACACTCTAAGTGATGTAAGACTTGGATTTCATTTTGTGAACAATGGGATATTACCTTTAAATATGTTTTATAGAAATCATTTTGTTAATGTTGCGGCTATGCTTTGTTAATGTTGCGGCTACCATATGCATTTCCGATTAAATAAAATAGTTCTGTATGAATTTTTGTTGTATATAAAATTCAATTATATATTTTATATATAAACAGGAAATTAGTAATTCCATAATAATTTAAACAATTGTTAAGTTTTTTCGCATGATTACAGTACTTTTTAAAATTTCATCCCTTAATTATTAGGACGAAATATGTCTGTTACAAAAACTTGTTTTTTGGGACAAATTAATAAACCGTCACACAAAAGCATAAATTTGAAAACTTTTGAGACGTTTTGCCTAACCGTCCTTTAACAGTAATTAGGACGGCAATATCCGTCCCTAAAGTTTTTGCCACGCCACCCTAATGGGACCGTCCATTCCCGTCCCAAAGGCCGTCCCAAATATTTGTTGGGACGGTAATTGCAGTTTTTAAGACGGTTTTTTGTTGTCCCCAAAGGTCAATTTTTTTGTAGTGGCTGCTGTTGTTTGACTGGCTTGGCATAGGCAAGATGTTAAGTTTATGAGTTGCAACTTGAAGATCTAACCCCGGCATATCTTCATAACTCCAGACGAAGACATCAATATATTCACGAATGAGGTGAATTAATTCTTGTTTGTCATCCTCAGAGAGATTTTTGCTAATAAAGATTGGTCTTGATACGTCATTCTCTCCAATATCGATTTGGACTAGTTGATCCTCTTTAGCTGGATCTCGTTGTTCAAAACGAAGTTCCCACTGATTGTCCATCCTATGTGCCCAAGGGTCTACTTTAGGAGCTTCTTCAATGTCATCTTCATCATCTTCCGAGAATTCGGTAGACACCATGTTAGAAGATACTGTTATCCGATGAACATGACCAATGCTGGTATCAGAATCCCATGAAATAGAATCAGAGGAGTTAGATCGTTTTGGAGTTGGAAGTGGTGAAGTATAGCCTAAACCCCACTTCGATTTACTTTAATATTGTTATGATTTTCCTTTTTGAACATAAATACGAAGGGGAGTTCGTCTTCTTTTGCCATTATTGAGACCTGTTCTGAAATCATAGCCCATTTTACGGATGATTGCTTTGGATTGTGGACTATAGCGACGTAATTGTAGTCTTCCTGTATCATCTCTATTATTATTATAGAGCATGACTTTTTGTTCTTCTCTTTTATTAAAAAGTATGGGCCTTTCATCTTTCTTTCGAGACGGTACTAAAAAGTACGATTCTTGTATTGAATCCAATGATACTACATTTCGTAGAGATGATACGACTCCTATTGTAAGTGGTTTAAAGCTATCTAGCATATCCAAATAACATTGAGTATAGTAAGAGACATCGGTATACTGCAAAGGAGAAGCTTTATTGATTTTTACACCATCATTTACAACAGGACTTTTAGCCTTAACAGGCTTAGTCAAATTGATGACAAGAGGGGGAGAAGAAGAGCGAGGCGAAGGAGGGGGCTTCTTACGACGAAGGTCGATTACAAGCGGCTCAGAAGAGGTGAGCTCCCTTTGTTCCTGACTATCACCAGGAGGCTGCTTCTTGTGAGACGGAAGGTATATAGTCAGTGGTTTGGAAGACCGAGGACAGGAAGTACGTCCTTTGACAGGGATCACCAAAGTGTCATTTGGTACACCTTTCTGTTCTTCATCTGTGTCCATTTCCAGTACCACCTTCATGAATTCCTCCTTGTACATGAGAGAGTCATTTCATTACGCTTCAACTCCTTTGAAAGAGTTTAGGTCTGCAACCTCTTTTTGTACTTCTCCATTACCATATATATATTTGAAACATTGGTGGAAAGTAGAAGGTACAATATTGTGTTCGTGGAGGAATGGTCTTCCCAGCAAAGCATTGTATGAACCATGATTATCGATTACATAAAAAGTCACCTTTATACGAAGATTGCCAATTTAAAGTTTCAGGCGTATCTTTTCCAAAGGTTCACTTCTTCCTTGATTGAACCCCAAGATGGTAGTGATGGTTGTAGAAAGATTATGTACTGGGATCTTTAAAGTATCCAGCAAAGACTTCGGTATGATACGAAGAGCAGACCCTGGGTCAATCAGAATATGATCGACTTTCATGGTGTCCACATATCCCGTAAAATAGAGAGGACGATCATGACGATTGTCTTCTAAAAGCATGTCATCTTGCGTGAAAGTAATGTTGGGCATTAATTCAAATACACTATGACAATGTGCACAGCTGACTGGCTCCTTTTCAGGCTTTTTGAGAAAAGTGAGACAAGCATCAACCTGCATCAAAGCTTCACTTAATGTCTCTCGAGTTTCTTTTGAGAAATGTAAGAGTTCGAAGATTGACAATCTTGCTGGAGTATTGGCCAGTTGAGCCAATATGTCAAAATTATATAGCTTTTCAAGTCCAAGATACGAGGACTTCTTCAATGCGTTGTCAAAACGGACAGGTTGTTTTTCCTTGTCTGCTGATGTCGGTCTAGGAGGAATTGATGCCACTACCGGTGAGGATGTAGATGGTATATTTTCAGCATGAGCAGATGATGTAGGAGGAGCATCAGGAGATGAGACAGGATTCTCTTAATTTTTGGGATATTCCTGAAGATAAGGTTTTCTAGATCTAGTATCAATTAGAATTTCTTCTTCTGCTACCGGTTCAAAGGATACCATGTTGCAGCTCTTAGATTTAGTTTTGGAGCGCTTCTTTTGAGTGGAAGAAGAAGGCGCTTCAAAGTCTGCTACCAGATTAGGATGAATCTACATGATTTCTCCTTTATCAGTTGATAATGGAACAAGACCCTCATTTTGGGGAGGTGAGAGATTCACGATTTTGAGAGTAGCCCTCGGGATAGGAACAACACCATCTTGTACTAGCTGTGGTGGAAAATCACCAAACTGTTCAGAGACAACATTGGCCGTTACAGTCTTTTCATCTTGTTGGAGGGTAATCGCTCCAAAGTTGACCATCTCCTGGATTTTTCTTTTGAGCACGTAGCATGCTCTGGTTGGATGCCCTATGAACCTGTGATAGACACAATATTTAGGGTGGTCAGTTTTACCAAGTCTTCTGGCCGTTTCGCTTCTGGCAGTTGAAGTTTATTACTTTTTATTAAGCAATCAAAGATGCTCAAAGTATCATCTTCGTCAAAAGAATACTTTTCTTTTGGACGAGGTGCTTTCTGTGGTGGTGCTGATGGAGTAGGTGCTGTCTGAACAACATTAACAGCTAATGACTCCTTACCCTTGAGATTGATAGCCAATATTTCTTTATCCTTGCGGTTGTTTCGGCGATTATTACCACCGGGTGTAGAATGTTCATCTTGGTTAGGACGAGTCATTTGAACTCCTAACTGTTTGAATTTTTTTAGCACTGACCTCTGTCACCTTGGCATTCACAATGAAAGAAGGCCAATCTTGAAATTGTGTTGATCATGTCCACATGCTGATAATAGGCAACAAGTTTGATTTGCAAGTGTCTATTGTTACAGCGGATGGAGTTCCTAAAGGCATTTTAAGTGCCTCTCGACGAAATATTTCAATGAAACTCTCTGTGTATTTATTGTGTCTTTGTTTAATCTTAATGAGGGCAGACATCGTCATGTCGTTGACTCCCTCATAAAGCTGTTCCAAGAACATTTGCTTGAAACCAGCAAAAGAAGTTATGCATCCATCAGGCAAGCTACGATACCAGTCGTATGCTGTGCCGGCTAAACAACCGACGAACACTCTGGTATGGAGAGCATTATTTGGCTGCAATTGGCCAGTCATCACTTCAAAGTGATTGATAGACTGACTTGGAGAAGTGCTGCCATCAAACAACATAATGGTTGGAAGCTTATATTTAGGAGGGAATGAAACTTTCTTCTATTCTGTAGGATAAGGTTGTTTTATGCCAAGTCTTTGTAGACCATCCTTCTGTTTGAAGGCTTCAAACTGGGTGCGTAAAAGCTTCACAGCCTCATTAGCATCCCCTGATGTCGGGGAATTGGTAGGCTGGTTAGAATCGTTAGGAGAAGGAACAACATGGTAATTACCCCCCAGCACCAAACTGACTGGGACCAACTTGAATTGGTACAGAAGCAACCTGAGGAGGTGGTACCCCCAGACTAACATTAACAGGTACAAAAGATGCTATAAGTTCTGGATTTGTAGTAGGATTTATAACCGGTGGCACTGATGTTGGGCCACGATTATAGTATGCATACTTGCGACCATTTCAGCCATGGTCTTCAATTTATCTTCCAATGCAGCAATTCTTTGCTTCTGCCTGGTTGAAGTAGAGGCATCTTGATCTTCTGTAATGGTATATGCTGTCACTTCTCTTTCTACTATTGATGAGATAGTTTGTTCAGAACATTCACTATCTGCTTCAAACTCAGATAAAGAGTCCTCTCCCAGATGAGCGATGGGGAGATCTTCTTGATTAAAGACACCTTCATTCAAATTTTGATTTCTTGATCTGGTGTATTGAAAGACCCCTTCACTGGATGCATGAATTCGATCTAAGTATTGCTGACTGGGATTACGGGACATATTACGTCTTGGACGTTTTCCACCCCCAGTGCCTTGGGAAGTCATATTGACAGAAGCATATAATGGCTCGTCTTCATCTTCCATTATAGGTTCAGGAGTTGAAACATAGTTCAGACGATCAAAGACAGATCGTTTAGCTGATTGGCAACAACACTTGATAACCACTTCATGAAGATAGTGGCGATCTGAAGAATGATTTAGAGGTGAAGGAGACATCCATGTGATCTCTCGTCTTTGTGTAAGACGTTCTCAGAGATCAGTTACCACTATAGGACGAGAAGAAGTCGAAGGAATATATTCCTTAATGATGTTAGGAACATGCCTCCTATTCTTCAGATGTTTAGTTCCCTGAGTGTACAAAGAGGTACTTAACTCATTAGCATAAGTGATTGGGTCCTTCTTTCAAATTTTTGTTTCTGGTACACATTGGCCTTTGGCATAGGATTCTTGCGTTTCACTGAAGTTGATATTGATTGACGCCTATTGAAATAAGCGCATAAATCAGAGAATTCTGCTCCGGGTGTCTTTGTTTGAGATACCATCAACTTTTCTTGCTTGGATCTTGAGATTTGCAAGGTTGGAAGATCTTGAGCAGTCCCCATAGGGGTAGTCAAGATACCTCTCTGATCAGTATTCCTTTCCATAGCAGAGATCTGAAGACCTCTGTTTAAAGAAATGGAATCTGATATATCTTCCTCTGAGTCATAGACTAGGGAAGTTTGAGAAAAGACCAAAGGGTGCTTTTCTTTATTTTGTAGAGGGTTAGCTAAGAAGCGTTTCCCTCTATTTTGTTGTGGGACCATCTTAGGCACATGTTGTCCAGTTGAGGAAGTGTAACAGGGCCTTTCCCTTTGTTCTGTCTAGTTTTGGCACTAGAATATTGTTTCTCCAAGTTCAGAACTGGAGAATTGGAGGAAGGAATAGCCAAAAGACCAGGTCCTTTAGGTTGTGCCAGAGCAGCAGACTGTGCCTGAATAACTGATTGCTTAGGTTGCGCCACAGCAATTTGGGCTACTGGTTGCACCCTAGCATTATAGGCTACTGGTTGCGCCTTGGCAGTAATATGAGTAGACTGCGTCTTAGCGACAGTATGAACAAACTGTGCCTTGACAGCAAAGGGAGTAGTGGACTGCGCCTTGGCAGTAGGAAGAGTAGACTGCGTACGTGCAGCAGTGAGAGTAAGTTGCGTGCGGGCAACAGGAACATGAATAGTGGGCCGCGTGCAGGCGGTAGAAGCAGACTACGCCTGAGCCACAGAGACAGATTGCGCCTTGACAGCAGAAGCAGGTTGCGCCAGGGCAACAGCAACTGTAGAAGACTTAGGAGTCCACACAGTTTTATTCTTGATGATAGACACAGTACACTTGTTGCTCTTCTTGTTAATCGTATCTTCATAGGCTGTCTGGTTGACTTGAACAACCAGAGTCTTCTGCGTCTTGCCGATCGACGCAACATCACATTGAGTTGTCACCTTCTCATTGGAGGAGAAAGTCTTCCCCAGCAGAGTTGCCATTTTGTTTGCAAAAACAAAAAGTGTTATATCAAACTTAGAAAAGAGTACAAGAGTACAATTTGAATTCTAGGGAAGTACAACTGTAGGAATCTGATCAGAAGACGATCATTTTATCCCTTGGACTATGTGAACTTGAAGACTAGAGCCTCTGGAGAATGCAGCAGCAATTTTGCAAGAGCCCTTGATCTCTGTCATCTTCAACAATGATTGGAAACTCTATTTATAGAGTTCTGGAAATAATTGTTTTAATAGTTATTCTGATGTGCGTGAGGCTGGACTGTGCCACATTAGGTTGCGCCAACCTTATGTTGTGCCAACTTTCATTCAGTTATCCAATTGTGTTCTAACTGTATTTAGACGCATGGCATCATGTGATTGAGATGCGCGTGGTCATGTACAGAGTAGTGGATACATTTTGAGAGATTAGTGGCATGTGTGCCACGTCATCCTGCTTTAGAAATGAAAGTTGTCTCAACTTTATCAGGTTGTGCGAGCTTCAGTCAACAACTTTTTCCAGATTGCGCCTAGGTACGTGGCAACTTTTGAGAAGAAGTTGTTCAGACTGCGCCTAGGCGCAACTAAGGAATTTATTTAGATTGCACCTAGGCGCAACTCACAAGATGTACATGACAGCTGTCAATTAAATCTCCTCGAGTGGCACATTTTGAGGGATTCGAAAAGATTTTCTTTGTTTACTGTGCTGTCAACTGTCAGTGTTGTCAGACAATGATGGCAATTAGATGTCAGATGCCACATAGGCTTGGGCACAATGTGATCTGGGTGCAGTCTGATATCAGGCCCAACCTAATCAGTGGCGCAGTTTGAGTTTTGGGGCGCAATTTGATTGCTTGGGTGATAAAAACATAGCACAACTTGATTTTTAGGCTCTACACTAGAAGCGTCTTGGTTTTCTGTAACGACATATGTTGTCACCTCTCTTGCTACTGTTAACGAGATAGTTTGTTCAGAGCTTTCACTATCTGCGTCAAAGTCAGATAAAGAATCCTCTTCCAGATGAGTGATGGGGAGATCTTCCTGATTAAAGACATCCTGGTCCAAATTTCAATTTTTAGATCTGGTATGTTGAAAGACCTCTTCACTTGATTCACGGAGTTGACCCAAGTACTGTTGACTAGGGTTGCGAGGCGTGCCACGCTTTGAAGATTTTCTAGCCCCATTGTCTCGGGAAGTCATATTGATAGAAGCATATAACAGCTCATCTTCATCTCCCATCATGGATTTAGGAATTGGAGCATAGTTCAGACGATCGAAGACAGATCGTTTAGCTGATTGGCAACAACACTTGATAACCACTTCATGAAGGCAATGGCATTCTGATGGGTGGTTTAAAAGTGAGTGAGATGTCTCCGTGATCTCCTATTTTTGTGTAAGATGTTTTCGGAGATCAGTTACCACCACGGGACGAGAAGAAGTCGGAGAAACGTATTTCTTAATAATGTTAGGAACATGACTCCGGTTCTTAAGATGTTTAGTTCCGTGGGTGTATAGAGAAGTACTTAACTCATTGGCATAAGTGATTGGGTCTTTATCTTCAAAGCTGTGTTTCTGGCGCAAGTTGGCCCTTGGTATAGGATACTTGCATTTTATCGAGGTTGATACTGACTGACGCCTGTTGAGATAGGCACGAAAATCAGATAATTCTGCTCCCGGTACATCTGTTTGAGATACCAGCAATTTTCCTTGTTTGGATCTTGAGATATGCAAGGTTGGAAGATCTTGAGTAGCTACCATAGGGGTAGGCAGGATGCCTCTTTGATCAGCATTCTTTCCCTTGGCAGAGATTTGAAGACTTCTATTGAAAATATAGGAGTCTCTGTTCAAGGGAATACAATTTGAGATATTTTCTTCCGAGTCATAGACTGGGAAAGATTGAGAAAAGACCAAAGGGTGCTTTCTTTTATTTTGTGAAGGATTAGCTAAGAAGCGTTTCTCTCTATTTTGTTGTTGAACCATATTAGACGCAGGTTGCGCAAGTTGAGGAAGTGCCAAAGGACCCTTTCCTTTGTTCTGTCCAGTACTAGCACTAGAATATTGCTTCTTCAAGTTCAGAACTGGAAAAGAAGAGGGAATAGCCAAAATGCTATTTCCCTTAGGTTGCGCCAGGGTAACAGGGAGTGTAAACTGTGTCTGGGCAGCAGGATACATAGGTTGTGCCATGGAAAAATGGGCCACTGGGTGCACCCTGGCTGCAACGTGAGTGGGTTACGCCTTGGCAGCAGAGTGAGTGGGTTGCGCTCTGGAAACAGGGGGAGTAGGTTGCGCTCAGGTAACAAGGTGAGTGGGTTACGCTCGGGCAACAGAAGCCGGCTGCGTCTTGGCCACAGAAGCAATTTGTGCCTTGGCAGCAAAGTGAATGGATTGCGCGCGGGCAACAGAAGCAGGCTGCGCCTGGGCCACAGAGGCTGATTGTGTCTTGGCCACTGAGCGTTCAGGTTGCGAATGGGCAACAGCAACTGTGGAAGACTTAGGAGTCCACACAGTTCCGTTCTTGGCAATAGCCACAGTGCGCTTGTGGCTCTTGGTGTTGATTATATCCTCGTAGGCTGTCTGGTTGACTTGAACAACCAGGGTCTTCTGCGTCTTGCCGATTGACGCGATATCAGATTGAGTTGTCACGTTCTCGTCGGAGGAGAAAGTCATCCCCAGCAGAGTCGCCATTTTGTTTGCAAAAAACAAAAAGTTTATTCCAAGCTTAAAAAGAATCGTACAAAGTACAATAAATTCTGGAGAAGTACAACTTTAGGAATCCGATCAGAAGACGATCGATTTATCTCTTGGATTATGTGAACTTGAAGACTAAAGCCTCTGGAGAATGCAGCAGCACTTTTGCAAGAACTCTTTATCTCTGATCCTCTGATAATGATTAGAAACTCTATTTATAGAGTTCTGGAAATAACTATTTTAGCAGTTATTCTGATGTGCGCGAGGTCGAACTACGCCACTTCGGGTTGCGCCAACTTCCATTCAGTTACTCGAACGTGTACTAACTGTATTTAGACGCGTGGCATCTTATGATTGAGATACGCATGGTCGTGTACAGAGTAGTTGACACGTTTTGAGAGATTAGTGGCATGTGCGCCACGTCATCCTGAATATTAGTTGCTTCAACTTTGTCAGGTTGCGCGAGCTTCAGTCAACAAGTCAAACTGCGCTTGATTAGGTTGCGCCTATGCGCAACTCGGTGCATAGGCACGTGGCATCATTTGGGTTTGCGAGGAGAGTTCGATCAGGTTGCGCCTAGGCACAACATACAGAGTGCGCTGAACAGCTGTCATAAATGACAGCAAATCATCTCGAACGCCACGCTTTACGGGATTCGAAAAGATTTTCTTCGTTTGACGTGCTGTCAGTTGTCAGTGCTGTCAGTTAATGATGACAATTATTGTCAAGCGTCACGTATGCTTAGGTGCAATGTTGTTAGCCGCAATCTGATACGTGGCACAACGTGAGTAGTGGTGCAACTTGATCTCTGGGCTTTATAACAGTGGCACAACTTGATTGATGAGTAGTACAAACATGGCACAACTTAATTTTTAGGCTCTACAACATTGTACTTAATTTCTTATCTTGTGGTATTTACGTTGATCGTCCAGATGTAATACTAGAGAATGAATCTATTATAACTCTATTTAATGGGCCAATTTATGCTGTCAAAATTTGGCCAAGCAATTGTGTGAATGGGTTTAGGTTCAAATCAACAAATGCTCCGATCAGAAAGAGCTTTTTGGATCTTGATTCCACAAAAAATAGTTGTTTGTGTATCAATTCTACAAACTACAAAAATGTCAATGCAGGCAATGATTTCTATGGTTTCTTACAAGATATTTTGGAGTTGACATATAACTTTGGCATAGAGCTTGCTATGATCGTGTTATTCAAGTGTGATTGGTTCGATCCGATCCAAGATCAAGGTTGGAAAATTAATAAGCATGGTCTTGTGGATATTAACTACCGGCGTCAATATCAAGGATACAAACCATTTGTCCTAGCAAGTCAGGCTTAGCTCGTTTACTTCACTACTTATCATAGACGAAAAACAACGAGGTTGGACTGGTGGGCAGTATGCAAGACTAAAGCCAGAAATACCTACGATGTTGATGAAATAGCTTATCAGGAGGACATAACAAATATAATTGATGTGGACTCAACAGAAGTTCCTTATTACACGTCTAATCGTGTAGAAGAGGTAGAAGTATCTCAAGAGGAAAATGAAGTAGATGAAAGCGAAGATGGGGAGGAAAAGGAAGATAAGGACGAGGAAAACGAAGAAGATAAATTTTTAGAATGTGATTGAAAATAAAATTTTGTCCGAATTTGTCTTTGGTAGACTTATTGCTTAGATGTTGTTGTCTTATTTCTGGACAGACTTTTTAGTTATTATCTAGATTTGGATGTTTTTGGATGTTATTATCTAGACTTGGTTCTTATCTAGAAATTCAACGAATGGTTGCTCTGGGTCTAATTTTTATAAACTGTGATTTATTAAATGCATGCAAATTGGTTTAGAATATATATTATATTTCTTGTATCTGTCTACTCTTTTATCATATGTTATTATCATGTATGGCCGGACGAAAAGGATCGTACCTCAGTCAGTCCCAAGGTAGAGGAGCACCCATTCTATGTAGAGGCTCCACCGGTGGATGGAGTGCTCCTCCGTTATCGGATGATGGTGCCGGTCCCTCTTCTCTGAGTACTCCATTGTACAGACCAATCACATCTCCGACTAGGTCGATGGTACGTGGCAGCACTCCTGGAATAAAAAGATCCAGGCATGAGACTACTCCCACGTCCAACGTTTCTCATATTGACGGCACTATGGAGACAGAGGAGCAGATGGAGAAGGTCGACCCTACTCCGTCTCCGTATCAGAGCGATCCTCCATGCGCGCCTCCTGATGAGACGATGATAGAGATTTGGTCTGACGGGCCTACAAAGTAAGTTAATTAGTTAACATTAATTTATACATATATCTATATATTCATGAATATAATTATCGTTGTATAGATATTGTCCCCTGTCGGTACATAGGGCACTGGATTATTTCTGAGGTCCAACTACGGTGGCTCTTGGATAAGCTACTCAGATGCCTCGGACGAGAGAAAGACATTCTGGTTTGTCCACTTTAAGGTAATTAAAGTATATTGCTTTTAATATCAATCATCTTTTATGCTATTATATAACTTACTATTTTACTTCTTGTAGAAAATATATTTTTATCCACCACACCGGGCTGAGGAGATCGAGAAGCATTTTTCTGTTGTTGCAGCCAAGTTGATCCGTTATGCGATCGATGACCAGAAGGCTCGTCAGCGCTCCAAAAAATCGATCCAAGGTTAGATCACGTCCAAGTAGTGGACTGTGATGAGGGCTAGATTCGATGATCCCTGGTACAAGTAAAGGTCAGAAAAGGCGAATGAGGCTAGACGAGGGCAATGAAGTGGTGTGGTGGCTCGATTTCCATAACGGAACATTTTTATCGTCAGATGAATATATATTATTTTAATGAAAGTAGGAAAAATATGTTTAGTTTCAATAACAAACAAATTATTTTTAACAACTACAAGGGGATGGGGATGTCAACATGGTGACCGTCTTCCTAGCCACTCATCGGAAGGACGGAAAGCTCATCGATGAGAGGGTTACACAGAGCTACATAAGTATTACTTTATGTTTTGTTAACTTTAATAAAACTTAGAAAATATGCAAATAGATATCCATATAGTTATTAATAAGTACCTTATATATTAGCAACTACGATGATTGGATAGTAAATATTAAGCTTATCGAGATGCATACTTTGCTAGGATGAATATCTTGGGCTACGTGAGCGGGCGAGTGCTAGTGCACCTGCAGAGGGGGGGTTGGACTTTCTCGTAGCCTCTTTAGCTCAGTCGTCGGACGAGCTCTGGATGATCGTCGTTGGTGGTCTTCGTAGGGGTACGTACTATGGTATGGGATCCTACGGTGCCTTTGTTGCGACGTAGTCATCCTGCATGACCTCTTCTGCCAGTGTACGTTTCCTGCAGCCCTTATAGGAGTCGGCCCGAGTCGAAGAGAGCGTGTGTTGCCAGGTTGCTGAGCTGCGTGATTAGATGCTGTGAAGGATTGTACAGCAGTCCCAGTCTCATTTGACTTAGCGTAATGCACCGTACGGTACGGGACATTACAAACATCAATAACACGGCCAAGATAAAAGTCCCTGACAATCAGCCTCACCGCAAGTCTCAGCTGTCTGTCCCCGACTTCCGTCTTCTATCGGAACATGCTAATGTTCCGTCGAGCTTCTTCACCCGTGGCTGGCCCAACCAAGCAGACGGTGCTGTCATCCTCCTGAGATTCAAACTCCTGAACTTGTCCACCTTCGTGTCAGACGCTGAAGCTATCCCGTACACATACATCCTCGAGCAGAATATCATGCATTGTGTCAGGCCCCGCTCCCGCAGGAGCGATCATCCTCGCTAAGACGTGATGCCGCACGGGCCTAGGTTGCGCCCGTGCAAGGCTAAGTCCAGAAACGGCCGATTTGAGCTAGGCCACAGAGTCGCACAGAGTGTCCCCATTTGTAGCGAAAAGTAAATGAACACAAATTGAAGCGAATTCAACTCTTTATTGATATTCAAGAAGTTTACAAGCGGCGCTAGGCCGAGTTTACAAGTCTCTCAAGCTCTCTCTCTCTCTGAAACATAAAAGGCGTGCCAAGTGGCTTACAAGATGGAATGATTCATGACGATGTTCTGATACATTATGTCCTGTATATGGTGCTCCAGCTCCTTGCAACGCTCCAAGGCTCCAGAGATAGCTCCGTGCCTTAGCACGTTCGAGGAAAGCTCCGCACCCGCCGACGTTTTCTGCTTCCTGCAAGCAGACTGTGGGGTTATCAGTACATTGTTATGCACTGGTGGGGAGGCTAGCTCGCCCATAATGCTATCATTACCAAACACGTTCTATTTACTTTTGTGCACCGTCTATCATTCATTGTCTTTCTAATCTTGCCTTAGGATCAGTTTCATGGCATATTTCATAGCCTATCTCGTGTTGCCGAATACAAGTGTCGCATGGAAATACATGCATGACTTACCCATACTTACCGTCCGGCCTTCCCTGTCCAAAGTAAACCAAGTTAGTCAACAATTCATATGTAATAACTTATCGTGATTTACGTAAGCATTCAATGTCAAGGGCGTGTCCCTGCCTCAGGCCTAGCGCGTCGTAGGCGTATTTCCTAACTCAATGTCATGAAGTACTCTTCATCCTTTGGTGTGTTATATTTCAAGCCTGTTCAGAAGGCACTTCATTTAGTTAACTTAGACTACTTTGATTTCAATGCAAGGACTTGCACGTGGATCGCCACCAGCAAGCCCACTTAATCTATATGCATCGGTCGCTGGCATCACAAGCCAATTTGGACATATCTTTCCCCTTGGTAAATTTGTCACCTATCATGGCGTGCGGCTTGGTACACCCTGATAGTCTTTTGAAATACCCGGCCTTACGTCCCCTGGTGGCCAAGCCCGTACTCAGGCCTGTACGTAAGCCAAACTTTGATTTTCATCCGGACTGGCAAGTCCTTCACACTTTGACCATGCTGCTGGAAATATCCTTATTTCCCCTCTCCCCCGTATACGATGGAGGTGTCCACGACCATTTCGTTTTATTTGTCATTTTAACTTAACGGCTGTCTCTGCGCCGTAGGCTAACCCTTAGCCTTAATGCGTTATCGACCAGGTTGGCGTCCGTGCAGCACGGGTAGCGAGCCCCATTGCACGTGTCCGTCACACCTGTCGCTAACCATTCTTTCCATCTTATCTTTCTTTCTTTCTTTCTTTCTTTCTTTCTTTCACTTGTTCGTTCATTCGTTGATTCATTCACATATTCATTCATTCATTCATTGGTTCATTCATTCGTACATTACGCAACTCCCAGTGCGGGAGTCGCGTTGGCGATCCATCGGTCCCATAATCTTTCAATGTTGCTATACTCTACTCGGAACGACTATGTTGATAGTCTTCCCGTTTCGTTGTTGTAATCCATTCATTGTCTCATTGTTGAACGCAAGCTTGTGCCTTAGCACGAGCGTGGAGCGCGGTGCGAGGGTTCTCATATTTCCATATTTCTTTTCCATATTCTATACAAGCATACAAGATGGGATTATTCCCTTAGCTAGATGCGTTGAGTCTTTTATTAGCAAGCGCGGTGTTATCGCCTAGCGATTCTAGCAATAGTGTCCGTATTGTTATGTGTCTAGGCTAAGCAAAGACGGGTTCATCGGATCCACCCATCTTAGCGATGTTCGTATCGGCCGAGCGATACTCCGAGCGCGCCTTTGAAAGTCTAAGTCTGGATTCATCTTGACGGGCCAATGTAAGCCTTGCATCGATTCTTCATCAGGTTGATGCCAACTCTTCGGGTCGACGGCTCGTTTGAGTCGTTGCACTTGCCGTTTGAATCGGCGTTCCGCTAGGACGGAGCGGGTCATTACACATTGTG
Source organism: Iris pallida (assembly GCA_029216955.1). NCBI lineage: Eukaryota > Viridiplantae > Streptophyta > Magnoliopsida > Asparagales > Iridaceae > Iris > Iris pallida. The sequence continues at coordinate 6,100,786 of JANAVB010041018.1, forward strand.
CACGCCGTTGATGACCCGCTGCTCCTCCTGAACTGTGTTAATGGTGATGCACCCACCTCTGATTGATTTTGCTACAAATGTTGATCTCCTTTCTAGCTTCGAACTGCTGAAACCAATGTTGTTCTATGAATATTTGGCAAATCATCCGTCGTCAAAATCGGATCCGTAGAGCAACTCTCATTTTGTGACCAACCAGTTATCATGGAACCGAAAGACTGACCCTCAATTTTTGATTCATCACCATTCGTCGCTTTGTCTCGACGAATCTAATCCTCCGTAACCCTCAAAACATTTCGAAGACTCTACTCATCAAGTTCCTAACGATCCAACTCCTGTCGAACACCTCTCGAACCTTCATCCGGTGTCGGTCTTTGGACTGATCCTTTGCTCGGATCTACTAATATAGGATCTGGTCTAGACCGGACCAAGTTCGAGCTTTGGAAAGGAAAATCCAGTCCGACTCGGTTGAGGAATCAACCGGACAGGTCCTGGACTTTGACCATACCTAGGTCGGCCTAATACAGGTTTGAATGGGCCGGCCTCAGAACGGTTTTCAGGCTGCCACCTCTATGCGGGCGGTGGTGGTTGACGGCTTCATACGTAAACAACCGCAATCAAATAGAGACTAGCAAACGAATAGAATGGTCACTTGGGCTCAGCTAGGCTAGCCCTCCCTAGTCGTTACTGTTGTAATTTTGTTTGTGCACCCACAGCAAAACTGCCGGATTCATATTTCAGAATATATATGCAGCATCATGCACAAATGACAAAATCACCAACAAGCGGAGCTCTGTTGAAATTGGTTTTATGTTGTAACCACAAATGTCACTTTGTAATAATAAGTATTTTATGCAAGTGGAGGAGTGAGAGACAAGTGCAGCGACGACTAGAGAGCTAGCTGGCGGTCGAGTAGTGTTTAAACTATGTATGCAATAATGGATGAATGTGTCGAGTACGTGAACAGGATGAGACAGGTGAATTGGCAAGTCCGCAAAGGACATATATAACCCGAATTCTATAGTCGTTTTACCAAAATAGAAATTACTAAGGCAGGCTACACACATCTTTTTTAAAAAAATTACTATTTTTTGTTACTTAAAATATCCATAAAAAATATTAGGTGACAACACACAATTTTACACACCCCATCTCTTATTCCCTCTTCCTCTGACGCAACTTTCTTACAAACACAATTATTGTTCCATTATAAAAATTTGGAACCTTTAGAAATCTTGACAGTCGGATTGGAGACGACGAATGATTGTCATTATTCTGGCAGTCCTTACTGTTTGTAATATGACATAGTTTTCGGTCTTAGGATTGCCAGAAATTCATATAATGTTGACTATTGTTAGAACTATCAGAATCATGTCAGTCTTAAGACAAAGTTTACTGTCTGATTCTGGTAGACAATCATTCGTCGTCTCTAATCCGACCGTCATGATTTTTAGAACTTCCAAACTCCTGTAATGGAATTCAAAACTACCGAAAAGTAAAAGTTGCAAATTACTCATTCAAAAGAAATCCGTTGGGATATATTAGCTACGGAATCTATAGTCGTTCAACCAAAATATTAATCAAGTGTTACAATCGAACATGTCGTGCACATATTGTAATATTTGGAAGTGCATTGACAAAATACCGGTGGCACAACGCCACTATAGATCGAAGAAAAACGTATAGTTTTGACGAATTCGAATCCGGACTGTTTTTTTGGTGTCATATTTTTGTTATTTGTTTGTTTAGAATTCATGTCTTCTGTCTTGTCTTTTCTAGAAATAGATCCATATTTTTAAGAGTAGACAAAGAATGTTTCGATTACATTGGGACGTCCGTTGATGAATAAGTAAGTAGTCGAGTTCCAATCCGAAGAATTTGATCTCTTGCGATCGATCTTGGTCGAGTACTGTCATTTGTCTATAGCAGTAAGTACCCAGTCCACAAGTACCCAGTCCACAAGTATTATTATATTTCCATACTAACACTCACGTACACTACTATAAATGCATGCCTCCACAGCCTCTATGACAAGTCACACAGATTTGAGTCTACGTACAATCGATGGCTTCCCACAACACACTCGTCCTCCTCTTCCTCTCCGCATTGCCATTGTTTGTGGTCGTCGCGTCTGCGCCCTCCAGCCTCTTCTCGACTTACATCGGCGCTCAATTCACGGGCATCAAGTTCTCCGACGTCCCCATAGACAAGAAAGTCGACAAGTTCCACTTCATCCTCTCCTTCGCCATCGACTATACTGCCTCCGGCACCCCCACCCCAACCAACGGAAAGTTCAACGTCTTCTGGGACTCGGCCAATCTAAGTCCCTCCGAGGTCAATGCCGTCAAGCAGAAGAACGGCAATGTCCGGGTCGCCCTCAGCATCGGCGGAAACAGCGTCCGTGGCCAGGATGTCCTGTTCCGGCCCGTCTCTGTAGATTCTTGGATTCGCAATGCGGTCTCCTCGCTGACTAGGATCATCAAGACGAACAATTTGGACGGCATAGACATCGACTACGAGCACTTTGACGCGGATCCTGACACGTTTGCGGAATGCATCGGTCGGCTTGTTACGACGCTGAAGAAGAACGGTGTGATATCTTTCGCTTCCGTAGCTCCTTTCGACAACGAAGAAGTTCAGAGACAGTATCAAGCGCTGTGGAAGAAGTATGGGGAGGTTATAGACTTCGTCAACTTTCAGTTCTACGCGTACGATAGGAGCACCACCGTGTCCCAATTTCTGGGCCATTTGGAGGACCAGAGGGAGAATTATAAGGGAGGGAAAATCCTAGTGAGCTATGCTACCGATGGCTTCAGCGGAGGACTGTCTCCCGAGACGGGCTTCTTCGACGCATGCAAGACTCTCCAGAAGAAAGGGGAGCTCGATGGCATCTTCGTTTGGTCTGCGGATGACTCCCAAGGCCAGGAATTTCGCCATGAGAAGAAGTCGCAGGTCTTGTTGAAGAATGCTCGTTGAACTAATTATCTATTTAATATCTTATATGGATGAAATGTAGTATGCATGCTTGATCGTGTTTGTTTTATGGGGGATTCATTTTTAATCAATGCAATAAGACTTTGCCAGTAGACGTGTCACGACCCGATCCCAATATACTGGGTCAAGTCGGATCATGTCCAACCTGTGCCGTTGTGAAACGGCAACAGCAAGCTATATCAAGCGCTAGAACACAAGCAGATAATATCTAAAGCGTAAAAGAAATAACATTTTATTGAATTTTGAAATTAAACTAAGAGTCTATATGAAATAATACAAAGCAAAAACATTTGGTTGTTACACTTGGTTCTTATTACAACTGGAAAGAAAAAAAAATAGACCAAGGCACAACTAGTAGTCTGGGGCTTTCTGGTCAGGTTCAGCTACCTCGTCAGGACTCGGATCAGATCCGTAGAAGGAACTAAAAGCAAGATCTTCGTCGTCGCAGTCACCTAAAAATGTTGGTCTCCAGTCAGGAGGGAAGCAAGCACATATATCCACATCTAACATTCCAAATAATAATAAATGATGCAAGGCAGTTTAAAAGCATTTTATATTTTTTTCTAGGTAATAAACAAAAAAAAAACAGGCAATGAAACCTCAGGAGCTACAATGATGCAATTTACAATGAGTCAATAGTGTTTTTGAGTATATAACATATCTGTGACCGGCTGGTAGATTCAATGTGTGTACTAACATTTTGGCCAAATGATAGTATACGGTACGGCTCAACCTCCTATACGGTAGGGGTTAGCACGAGAGAGGCATTATTCGGTAACAATGGCTTTGGTCACAGATGTTATACTACTCCTCCAATCCCCGAGTCAATGAGTCAATCAATAAATCAATATGGAGTCCGAGAGGGATCCACTGTGAATCAGTGTCGCTACAATATACATGAACCTACTGATGCAGCTCATTTAATTATTAAGTAAAACATTGACATGAATGATATGAAACTTGTCTTGGATTTTTTCGGTGTGGAAGGTATCGACAGGAAGGTATTAGCTAGGGTCCGGAATCTGAACCTACATTAATTAATATTCCATTTTAGATTTATTCCAAAGGGTTAGCTAATAATGCCACTAATCAATCACTACGTTTAGTTATAAACATCGTCTTTTATTTGAGAAATAATGTCTTAATTACGTATAATAATTTGGTAAAACAATTTTATTAGTATTTTATAAATAAAGCGAAAACTAATATATTTTGAAATATTATTAAAATAGTAGCGGGTTTATAGAAAATTATTATAGTAGAATTATTATTTAAACATGGAAATATTCAAAATCTAATTTAGTATTTATTTAAATAAAACTTTACAGAATATTTTCTAATTCTATTTTCTTTAAATAAGGAATAACCATTTTTAATAATAAAATTACGAAGACCTTATTTAGTAAAACTTACAGTTTTATATTAGAAATGACGTTAAAATACCTTTTTATAATACTATAAAATTAACTAATCAAGATAATGGTTGATTTACGAAAATACTCTTTTTATCCAAAAATGCATAAATACGTATATTTGGCCTAAAACATTGTTTTCTATATTAAAAGCATATTTTTGATATGTAGCTATCCATTTTAAAACTAATTTATCAAATAATAATAAATCATGAATTAATGGCAATAATCCTATTAATAATTAGAATAACGTTATGTCCTATGTTATTTGATTTTAAACGTAAACGATAATCTCTAATTAATACTAAGCAACCTAATGATAATTAACTGTCATAATGAAATAGGGCTACTAACATTATTACAATGCCTAATTAGGAAACTATACTAAATTATTCCGGAATTGACAGTGCTTCATTCTGTCAATTCTGGTCGGAAACATGGAGGGTTTTATGTTCTGTGAAATGTACAGAAGATAGAAAGATTACCGACAAGTTATGACGGAGTACCGAGAGGAGGCCTCGGACTCGGCCATACGCGGAGAGCGCACGCACGCAGGAAGCATGAAACGGGACGCGGAACACGTGCACGGCGCACGCGAGGCGACGCGTGTACGGGAAACGCGTTGGACACGCGAAGGTGGGACACGCAGGATATGTGGGGTTGTCCACGCGGATGCTGGTGGCAGCGAGGGCCGGCGAGGGTCTGGCACGACGGCCGGGGAGCGTCGCAGGGGGCTGGCACGGCGGTCGGGGTCTACCGCGACTGTTGGCGTCGCGCGGGGGTCGCTGCGCGATGGTGGAGCGCCCGGGGGTAGCCGAGGCCTGCTAGTCGACGGCAGAGTCGGTCACGCGGGGGTCGTAGGTCGAATGGGGGTCGACGAGGGGGGTCTGGAATGGGTTGGAGAGAGGAAGAGAATTTGATGATGAGCGGATGGTATGTGCTGTGTTCTCCTTTATGAGAGAAATGGGGGTTGAGTGGAGAAAAGGAGTGGTGAAGAGGAATTTGAGGAGAGAGGGGGAAAAGTTATTTGGTGAGTGCTGGTGAACGTGGAGGAGAGGTAGGAGGAGGTTGACCGGGTGTGAGTAGGAAAAAAAGGGTTTCACAACCTTCTCTCAGAAAATTTCGTCCTCGAAATTTCAAAGATAAGGGTCGGGGTACAATCAAAATCACTTAGCCTGGATCAAAAATGAAATTTTAAATCATCAGGCATGATCAGATTCTAGGCATGATCATTAGGTAAAATATAGGCACGCTCAAAATTATCTAGATACGATCTGAGCTAGAGTTGGAATATTGTTGTGATAAAAATCATTAGGCACAAGTAAAATCTAGGTACGATTAAAATATAATCAAATGATCATAAAATAGGGGAAAAAAATCAAAAGAGGTCTCGTACTAAAACAGAAAAGGCAAGAAAGAAACGAATGCCAACAATTTATTAAGAACGCATAAAATAATGGAATCTTCTTAGATGAGGGACTAAGAATTCCATATCAAATTGGAATAGGATATAAGGGTTTGCGACTGTAATGCCCCGCTCCGTATGGTGCATTATGATGAGTCGTTGACTCGAAGAGTTACGTTGACCCGATGAAGTATTGATGCGAATCGATGCAAGAGTTACGTTGGCCAAAGTTAAGCCTTGAGTCGATTGGAATCTATGGATCGAATCGATGCAAAGGATAAGTCCCGTTGAGCAAGTGCTGATTTTAGTTGATCTGGTGTGCAGGCTATGCCTTTATGCTGGATTACAGATCGTGGCATGGGCGCGATAGGCCAATCAACCGAGTAGTTCAAAGGAATGGCTGTCCGTGAGTTACCTATGCGACCAGGTTATGGAAGCGAGCCGCTTCAACTCGGCGAAACGACAAGGCGTATCGACTTAAGGTGGGCAGATTCTTGACTCTCTCTCCCTATTCCTTCACGTCTAATAAAAGATGTCATTATATGCGTAAGATGTTATCGAGTTAGCGAGCGTGGCTCGGCTACGAAAGGTCCAAGTATGCGTTGAACACTAAGGTAGAATATTGAACATTGAACAATCGAAGCGACGTGCATCAAGTGTAAGGGTCGCGGTAGGACAATGATGGTAGAATATTGAAAGACGATATTGAGATGTGCATCATGTGCACGGCTCCGAGAATATTGAACACTAGGCATAGAACATTGATTACGGCACTGAACGTGCACTCGTGCACTTATGCTACGAAAAGACTAAGTAACTACGGAATTAGGCTATAAAAACAATATACGATTGGTACGCGCTGAATATGAGTATGAGATGACTAAGCCGTTGGGCGTCGTGCATCAATATGGATGTGTTGGGGCATAACGTCGACGGAGCTCCATATATGGATGGTGGATTATGTTTATGAGACGCGAATATGTTTATGGTGCGAGACTATATTTATGGAACGAAGGATTGGTTGGAATGTTATGTGTGTTTGCTATGGCGCGTATTGCATGGTCAATGGACTCGGATGGCCCGTGTACGGGTGCGGCTTCCCTCAGACGGTTACGACCAGGGCACCGAGACCGTTCGGCCTAGGAGAAAATTATGTGTGGTATTTATGGTGCACATCATTCGGATGGATTGCGACCGTCCAGTGCTGTGATAAGCTATGATATCCATAAGTTTGGGGTCCTTCGGATATTGGGCTAGCAACCCGTATCGAAGTGATCGTAGGCTTACACATAAGAGATGCCAAGTCCATTATGGTACGAAGCACCGTGACCTTCATATAGATAGGGCCGGTGGGCTGAGATGTGAGTTGGGTGCAGGCACAGGGCCTGCCACCTTTATGCATATGTTTATGATTATGATTGGTTGGTTGCACGAATCGTATGATTGCTTATGTATGTTCTAACCATGGCAGACTAGGCGAAGAGGAATGGAGATGAGCACAAAACACTATTTTATGTTCATATTATGGCTAACTGTATCTGCTGCAGGAACACGGTATGGGAAACATTATGATAAGTTGCTATATATGAAGATTGCCATGAAACTGATCCTAAGGCTAAGTAGAAAGATCACCAAATAATTATGTATGTTTTACTAAAGATATTTAGTGTTTGGTTTGGGTGCGAGCGGGTCTTGATCAGTGCGAAGCGAGGACGAAAGCACTAATCCCCCACTAGTTTGTGTGCAGGTTCAGGATATGATCGGCTCGCGGCAGAGCTTGGCTTGGACATGCCGAGGCATGGAGTCCTTAGCATTCAAGAGGAGCTACCGCATAGGTGTTCGGACTTGCGACATGGAGATGTTCGGCCGAAGACTACTTGTTGGCTATAAAGAGACATAATGTATGGAACAATGTAATCCTTTGTGAGCTAGAGAGTTCATGAGCGTTGTAGCCAATTAGCATATTAAGTTGGGCTATTCAGAGTCTTGTAACCTTCAGTTCATTATGAATAAAAGAGATTCTTATTGTATTCTTTGTTTCCTTCCGCTGCTTATGTTACGACTTTTAAGATAATCAATATATGAACCGTTATCTTGTCTTGCACGAGTGCTACTCCAGGATCGTGCGGCATCACACCCCAGCGAGGACGATGATTCGGGTAAAAATCTAGCGAGGACGAGCGATTTCCTAGATCGGGGCGTGACAAGTTGGTATCAGAGCGGTTCCATCCTCTGGACCGTGCATGAATCTCTTTGACCCTCAGTTGCTTCTCTATCGAATTCAGTTGACTCTAAGTTGTTTCTGCAATCGCATGGCTCATGGATCTGCTCGACGCTACACTGGATGTTCCATACATTAAGTCTATATTAAGTGAGTACGTCTGCCACCAGTATGTCGTGACTATCACGTGATCTCCGGGTGCCATCAGAGAACGTTGGTTGCACGAAGTACAACGAGTTATGGAATGTTGGTCGCACGAAGTGCAATGAATATGGTGATGTTGGTTGCACGAAGTACAATAATATACGTATTATTGATCGCACGAAGTGCGAGGAGTTATGTGTTGTTGGTCGTACGAAGTGCGAGGAGTTATGTGTTATTGTTGGTCGCACGAAGTGCGAGGAGTTATGCGTTGTTGGTCGCACGAAGTACGAGGAGATATGTGTTGTTGGTTGCACGAAGTACAACGGGTCGATATGTGAGGCGATGCGTGTTATGTTGCTATGAGAACGATAAATGCGTTGTCGGTTGCACGGAGTGCAGCAAGTCATGAATCGTTCGTTGCATCGGTGCAACGAGTCGATGGGGTATAATGCATGTTGTATGGCTATGCATATGGATAGCGATATGTCGAACGGGATTGTGACCGTAAGTATCGAGAGTAAATTATTGTACAAGTTACGATGAGCGAGATTGAAAAAACGTGGATGCGATAATAACGAGTCGAGTTGAGTAGGCTAACTTGTAAGTTGGCCGCATTGAAGCGAGTTTCGAAGTAGGCGAACATGTATGTTGGTCGAATGTCACGTTAAGCTTCAAATTAGAGAATATTGCGGGTGTGATCGATATGATCGCCAAGATACGGTTAGAGTGAATGCGTGTCAAACTTGAGCGAACGCTAGCGCTGGGATCGGAAGGATCGCCATATGGGATAGTTGGCTGGAAGATAGATGTCGGACCTATGCGGAATGTGATGTCGAGTAATGACTCGATTTCGAGTGGTATATGCAATACCAATTGTGTGATCGATGCAGTAAGGCATTGTATCGATAACGATAGGCTCTATTTCTGAGTGGTATATGGAATACCACTTAATGATAGCTATGTTAAGCCGTTTGGTGACTTGCGATAGGTTTTGTTGAGACGATTTTGTTGTTACGATATGTTGTCCTCAACAGACGAAGTAGTACCGAGACTTGAGTGGGAATGACTTGAGAGAAGTCGATGCAAGTATGCCTTGATGAAGTGAGTCGAACGATTATGTGTGATGTCGTACATATGGATGATACATCGGATGACGATTCGTTAAGCGTAAGTCGAACGATAGGCGGAGCATAGCGAAAGAATGTTACGTTGAGGAAATAGTCGACCCGGTCGAATGTACGTGAGTTAGTACGAAGACTTGTTCGGAACGTGTTGAGTAAGTACGAAGAAATCGTACGAACGAAATTGGGTTAGCGTGAGGAATCGGTAGCACGATTTGGAAGTGCGAGTTAGGGATATGGGAATGGATATGCGAATTGGAAATTGTGTTGCAATTATGATAGTTAGTATAACGAAATAAATCTTGATGTGTTCTAGATTTGATTCATATTCGAGTTCAGAAAATAACAGTGATTGTAATAAATTGGAGCTTATGAGAGACGAAGATGTTCAAGTTATGCATATCGACGATGGTATTGAGGCATATTAAAGACGATATGCAATAACTCGGGGATACTCTGATCGAATGAACGAAAATTTTATTGAGCAGTGTTGTTGGATGAATAGGATACAAGTTATGGAAATTTGGATGATAACGGTAGGAGTGCTTCAGAAAATTCGAGAGGGAATGTACGTTACTTGGATGAATCGAAAGTGCTTGATTGTTTCGAGGATAACCACAATGTTGACATTCTTGTCTTATGCGAGTGCAACTCCAGCATCGCACATGCGTCACGCTAAATTAGGGCGATCTTCTGCGTGAGTGCTGGTATGGTGATTCATACAGCGGGGATGATCAAACTTACAAGGCGTGGCAAAATTGGATTAGACTTGTGGTTTGATGTAAAAGTTATTCGAGGATGGTTTTGATGAGTACGGAATGTGTCGGACTATGATCACGATAGGTAAACTCAGACTTAAGGCGAGTAGATGTCATATGACTAGCGAAGATAGTTGACGACATGCAATGTACATAAGCGATTCAAGTAGTTAACGGCGCATCAGTTGTGCGTGGGTAAATAAATTATGGATTGGTATGTCGGATTGGGTAAAGTCCCATAGGAATTGTCGGAGATTGATTTGGCTCCGCGATAGGATATAGCATGGTTCGTTGTAACTGTCCCTCGTTGATGATCTTCAATTATCGAGCGTAGTTTCGGGGCAGATGACCCTAGAAGACTTGACCGCCAAATCAAGTGAATGTTGAAGTCCCATAGGATGACCCTAAAGAAGTCGCATAAAAAACTTTGTCGAGGATGAGAAATGATGTAGTGTATGTTGAGAATAAGTCTAAGCGAGTGAGTATCGTGTTTCAAAAGTTAGCTAGTAGACTTCGACTAGATCGATATGGTTAGAAATTTATGATCGATCGAATGGATACGCAGATAGACTTGGTTAGTCGATGATCGAGTATATGTTAAGGAACGTGCCTAGTATAGTGATACGGTAAGGCAATTGCAAGACTTCTGCAATGCGCAAGAGCAACGGATAGTAGAACGACCCTAAGAGTTGTGTCGTAGATCGGTTTGAGTAACGGTTAGGCCATGTTTCTTGAGCGCACGATCTATGTTATAGAACGAACTAGTCGGAAATGATTCGAAATTGAGTAAAGGATTCGTACTCGGTCGAGAATCAAATGTGAGCGTATCATAAGAGATCTTGGGTTGGGAGAGATTAAGCACGATGTCTGGATAAATTACCTAGCGGGGGTAGCCCCAGACGCAATGCATGGATAGAGCGAGAGAATGTGAATCACATATGGATAGTTGCGAGCGAGACTTAGTACGAATGGTAGGCAAGGGAATTTGAGACATGTTAGACTTAGTCCATGTCGTTGAGGCCAATGTTATGGGTGGTTAGGTGAAAGACTTAAGTTATGTGAAAGACAGAAAACGGTTGGGCGAATAGGCGCTGCAGAGACTTATTGCGATCGGATGCGCAATGACTTGATACAATGCAAGTGTTAGATGGCCAGCGAGAAACTTATGAGATCGAACTAATAGTTTCGAGTTAAGTTAGGTGCAAAATGTTGGAAGACGATCGCATGTTATGTGATACTGCATACGAGAAGTATTTTGGAAATAGGTGCTAAGATTGGACCAAGTCGAGTACGAAACAATTGGTGCATGAGGATTTAAGTTGAGCTTGTTAGTTGTCCCGATATCCTACAACTGAGCTTGGCTGAAATGCATATATTGGTGGGACGCCTAAAATATGTGTATGATCCAAACTAAGTTGTATGATTCCAATGATAGTAGCACGAGATCGTGAAACGATCTAGCGAGACACTTGGATTTAAGTGTTGGTTTCGGTTCGAAGACGAACCTTGTTTTGAGTGGTATATTATGTAATGCCCTGCTCCGTATGGTGCATTATGATGAGTCATTGACTCGAAGAGTTGCGTTGACCCGATGAAGTATCGATGCGAATCGATGCAAGAGTTACGTTAGCCAAAGGTAAGCCTTGAGTTGATTGGAATCTATGGATCGAATCGATACAAAAGATAAGTTTCGTTAAGCAAGTGCTGATTTTAGTTGATCTGGTGTGCAGACTATGCCTTTATGCTGGATTACGGATCGTGGCATGGGTGCGATAGGCCAATCAACTGAGTAGTTCAAAGGAATGGCTAAGTCCGAGAGTTAGCTATGCGACCAGGTTATGGAAGCGAGCCGCTTCAACTCGGCGAAACGACAAGGCGTATCGACTTAAGGTAGGCGGGTTCTTGACTCTCTCTTCCTATTCCTTCACGTCTAATAAAAGATGTCATTGTATGCGTAAGATGTTTTCGAGTTAGCGAGCGTGGCTCGACGATGAAAGGTCCAAGTATGCGTTGAACACTAAGGTAGAACATTGAACAATCGAAGCGACGTGCATCAAGTGTACGGGTCGCGGTAGGGCAATGATAGTAGAACATTGAAAGACGATATTGAGATGTGCATCATGTGTACGGCTCCGAGAACATTGAATACTAGACGTAGAATATTGATTACGGCACTGAGCGTGCACTCGTGCACTTATGCTACGAAAAGACTAAGTAACTACGGAATTAGGCTATGACAACAACATACGAATGGTACGCGCTGAATATGAGTATGAGATGACTAAGCCGTTGGGCGTCGTACAACAATATGGATGTGTTGGGGCATAACGCCGACGGAGCTCCACATATGGATGGTGGATTATGTTTATGAGATGCGAATATGTTTGTCATGCGAGACTATGTTTATGGAACGAAGGATTGGTTGGAATGTTATGTGTGTTTGCTATGGCACGTATTGTATGGTCAATGGACTCGGATGGCCCGTGCACGGGTGCGGCTTCCCTCGGACGGTTACGACCGGGGCACCGGGACCGTTCGGTCTAGGAGGGAATTATGTGTGGTATTTATGGTGCACATCATTCGGACGGATTGCGACCGTCCAGTGCTGTGATAAGCTATAATATCCGTAAGTTTGGGGTCCTTCGGATATTGGGCTAGCAACCCATATCGAAGTGATTGTAGGCTTACACATAAGAGATGCCAAGTCCATTATGGTGCGAAACACCGTGACCTTCATATAGATAGGGCCGGTGGACTGAGATGTGAGTTGGGTACAGACGCAGGGCCTGCCACCCTTATGCATATGTTTACGGTTATGATTGGTTGGTTGCGCGAATCATATGATTGCTTATGTAAGTTCTAACCATGGCAGACTAGGCGAAGAGGAATGGAGATGAGCACAAAACACTATGTTATATTCATATTATGGCTAACTGTATCTGCTGTAGGAACATGGTATGGGTCACATTATGATAAGTTGCTATATATGAAGATTGCCATGAAACTGATCCTAAGGCTAAGTAGAAAGATCACCAAATAATGATGCATGTTTTACTAAAGATATTTAGTGTTTGGTTTGGGTGCGAGCGGATCTTGATCAGTGCGAAGCGAGGACGAAAGCACTAATCCCCTACTAGTTTGTGTTCAGGTTCAGGGTATGATCGGCTCACGGCGGAGCCTGGCTTGGACATCCGAGGCATGGAGTCCTTAGCGTTCAAGAGGAGCTACCGCATAGGTGTTCGGACTTGCGACATGGAGATGTTCGGCCGAAGACTACTTGTTGGCTATAAAGAGACATAATGTATGGAACAATGTAATCCTTTGTGAGCTAGAGAGATCATGAGCGTTGTGGCCAATTGGCATATTAAGTTGGGCTATTCAGAGTCTTGAAACCTTCAGTTCATTATGAATAAAAGAGATTCTTATTGTATTCTTTGTTTCCTTCCGTTGCTTATGTTACGACTTTGAGATAATCACTATGTGAACCGTTATCTTGTCTTGCACGAGCGCAACTCCAGGCTCGTGCGGCATCACGCCCCAGCGAGGACGATGATTCGGGTAAAAATCTAGTGAGGACGAGCGATTTCCCGGATCGGAGCGTGACAGTAACTTAGGGAAAATCAATAAGTTATATGATGGTAGGATAGCGAGGGTGATTAGAATAGCTATGATAGAAATGTAATCGGATAAGATATTTCCATTGAGGACTGAATGATGATCAAAGGGGATAGAAAGAATATCGTATCACTATTTCAACGGTCAGCAGATATGATATACATAAAAAAGACTTACAAGATAACCATCTTATTAATACCCATGTAAAAAACCAATCTCTAACTCGCTAATCTAGCTGAACTCCCAGTATCTATATAAAACTAATACAGCTGCCAAGCTATTACAACTAAATCTATTTGGAATCATAAATCATATAAATCAAATTTTCATCCGTCATCATATGTAACTCGTACGCCAAATGTATTTCAATTTCAAGTATTTCTCTCGATCAAATCATTTTTCGAATATCAATTTTCAATTGTCAGCCATTCTTCCAAAAATGACTATATCTAGTTCACAATCTTCACTTGTCATAGTAAATCCTTAGAAAATTCTTTAAAGTTGATCCATGACCTATATTCGAGAATTTTCAATTCTTGAAATCAATTGACAAAATTATAATCACTAATCAAATTTTAATCTTTAACCATGCACCTAACAATCGTTCTCATCCAAACACTTTAGCAAAAATATCACAAAATCTCAATCATGCTTATTATAACTACTATGTGTCTCCAATGTTTGGTAGAAATTACAAACCCAATTGCTCCTTTCCAAAGTTGTATGCCAATGGTCTTATCTCAATCCCTTACTGCTTATTCCTTTTCTAGAATCTATCATTCCATTGGTTGTGATATTCCTTCCATGGTTATATCCGTCCCTTCTGGGTACAGTAGTCATCTGTTCATAAAAGTTGATCATCGTCAAGTGTTCATTTACTTGATCATCATATTCTCATGTTTATATATTATCCAAATTCACTTCCTCCATGGAAGAACCTTACCAAATCATAGACTTTCCTCGCTAACTCTACCTACGTATTTCTCTATCTTCCATAACTCTTCCTTTAATAATAAAATTCAAAATCGTCAAATACCTTCATTTGTTCAAATCTAATACCCAAGCACTAGTAAGCACCACTAATGATTCTATCATAAATGAACGACAATTTATAATTCTCTCCAGACTAACTTGCTTACCATGTGCATTGTCATACTACCCTTTTCTACCCATAGCTATCTAATCTCATTGGAAGAAATATCGATCCTCTAAGGATGCTCTTACCGGAATAATATAATAAGGTTGCTAGGTAACTATCTAGGTTTTCTTGCATATAACTATCAACTAACTAGATATATAGCTACAAAATATTTAACTATCCATAAAATATATGCAACACACTAAACTTGGATCTTGAAAGAGATTGAGCCAATAGAGATTGTTATGGTCCTAATAAGTTCTAGAAAAATCAAGTAGAATTTCATAGAAAATATATTCTTTCAGGCTGTGATAAGAGATTTCTGAAAATGGAGACAATCGCTAGAAATGCAAATCTTCTAATCGGACAATAGTCAGAATAATTTGATGGTACTAAAAAGACAACCATGGTATAGATATAGTCTTAATAATATTCGGAAACCAAATATATCCAAATTCACTTTGCCTCAAATTCATGTCTCGCCAAAGTGCACCTGACTGTAGTAAATTTTGTCTCCATAACTTGAATAATTATAGTTTACCGAATAATCTATCAACTTTATCCATTTTTTGGCTGAACAACAAGGAGACAAACATGATACATTTAGGACATAGTCTCAATAATATTCGAAAACCTATGAACACCTGAAATCACTTCAACTTCGAGTCTATGCCTCGCCAGTACGCAACTGGCTGTAGTAAACTCGCAGTTTCCATAATTCAGATAAATGGCTACAACGGATATGTACGAAGCCATATTAGGTCACTGGATATTTTTTCATCTTTGTCCATAGGAATTTCAAAGGGATAGCTCAACAATTCAAAAGTTTTCCAATGACTAGAGAAAATTCAATAATAGAATGGAATCAATTATCTGACCGTTCCTACTTCATGATACTCAAGCATTGAGTTTAGAAGCTTTCTAGGCCTTGAATTGATCAAGAAGTTGCCTTGAGAGAGAATAATGTTTCAAGTTGAGTAGAGGAAGTCAACAAATAAAAATATTCTCGGTCCTTGGAATAACTTAGGAAATATCACAATCAATATTGGAATTATTTTTGGAAAATAATTCCTTTGGAAGATTCGTGAACCAGCTAAGTTGAACCAATTCTTTTGGTAACAATTAACCTTGGGGTTTTATGGTTCCAGAAGGATTCGGTTCGGGATTGGTTCCGAGAAAGTCAATTGAAAATATGGTCAAGACAAATGGTTGGATACAATAGTCGTAGAAATACTTTGGGTAGATAAGAGTTTATTAGATTTTCTAAAGGAGAATTTGAAACTCTAAATAGTGAATGGATCTAGATTCCAAATAAAGATAAATAAGTAAGATTTGATCAAACTAATAGAGGAATTGGAAATAGGTTTGCTGAAGAAGGAGATTGAAAATATAATATTAATCCATAAATAGCGAAAGAGTATAGATCCTAATGGATGCTAGAATCTGATAAAGATATGGAGGAATATAACCCCCGAAAGCCATGAGATACTAAAAGATACATAAAATCTAGAAAATAATGTAGGCAGTAAAATACACTATCATACAATTGACCTAATCTGGGTAAGGTTTAGGTACAAACATAAGCAAGGTAACCTACGAAACTATAAACAAGCAAAAATAGATATTATAAATAGATAAAATTCGGTCCTATGTTGTGGCGGATTGAAAAAAATCTAAGTGTTCTAATTGTTTCTAGAGTCTGTTTTCCTAAAGTCATACTTAAGTATAAAGTCAAATTGCAGGACTGCATGTTTGTCTAGACTAAGTTGACTAGACCAATTTTTAGAACTGGACCTGTATGGGCCACCACTAAAAATATGTCACGACCCGATGCCATTATACTGGGTCCAGTCGGATCATGCCCAGCCTGCACCTTTGTGAGATGGCGGCAGTAAGCTGTGAAATAATACAAAACAAAAATATTTGGTTATTACACTTGGTTCTTATTACAACTGGAAAGAAAATAAACTAAACCATGACACAGCTAGTAGTTTGGGGCTTTCTGGTCAAGTTCAACTACCTCGTCAGGACTCAGATCGAGTCCGTAGAAGAAACTAAAAGCAAGATCTTCATCATCGCAGTCACCTAAAAATGTTGGTTTTCAGTCAGGAGGGGAGCAAGCACATATATCCACATCTAACATTCTAAATATTCTAAATAATAATAAATGATGCAAGACATTTTAAAAGCATTATATTTTTTTCTAGGTAATAATAAAGAAACAACAAGCAATAAAATCTCAGGAGCTACAATGATGCAATCTACAATGAGTCAATAGTGTTTTTGAGTATATAACAGATTTGTGACCGGTTGATAGATTCAATGTGTATACTAACATTTTGGCCAAATGATAGTATACGGTACGGCTCAACCTCCTGTGCGGTAGGGGTTAGCGCGAGAGAGGCAATATTCGATAACAATGGCTTTGGTCACATATGTTATACTACTCCCCCAATTCCCGAGTCAATGAGTCAATCAATCAACATGGAGTCCGAGAGAGATCTACTGTGAATCAGTGTCACTACAATATACATGATCCTACTGATGCAACTTATTTAATTATTAAGTAAAATATTGACATGAATGATATGAAACTTGTCTTGGATTTTTCTCGATGTGGAAGGTATCGACAGGAAGGTATCAGCTAGGGTCCAAAATCTGAACCTACATTAATTAATATTCCGTTTTAGAGTTTATTCCAAAGGCTTAGCTAATAATGCCACTAATCACAATCACTACGTTTTAGTTATAAACATCGTCTTTTATTTGAGAAATAATATCTTAATTACGTATAATAATTGGGTAAAACAATTTTATTAGTATTTTATAAATAAAGCAAAAACTAATATATTTTGGAATATTATTAAAATAGTAGCGGTTTTATTGTAAATTATTATAGTAGAATTATTATTTAAACTTGAAAATATTTGAAATCTAATTTAGTATTTATTTAAATAATAGTTTACGAAATATTTACTAATACTATTTTCTTTAAATAAGGAATAACCATTTTTAATAATAAAATTACGAAGACCTTATTTAGTAAAACTTACAGTTTTATATTAGAAATGACGTTAAAAATACCTTTTTGTAATATTATAAAATTTAATAATTGTGACGCCCCAGAACCAGAATACTGGAGAGCGGGGGCGTACATAGCCAGCTACGTATATTGAAATGAAGTCCACCTCGCTATACGGTTACGGCTGTCTAGATATAAGGGTTTACTACAAGCCAAAGGTCTCTTAAGGTCGAGCCTATTGTCTCAATCTCCAACAAATAATATAATTACAAGATGTTAGACCACCAAATATACAATAAAAGGTGTCCCAAATATTACATATTCAGCTGATCATGAAGCTAGTCGTACCAAATACGAGGACTAGCAAGAGTTTAGTCATACATGATCAACCCTAGGATTTGTTAATCATGTTTACAGCCCGTAGGCAGACAGTAAGTAAATATGCATCGAGCTAACAGGTACTCGTCGGCTAAACGTCTCAAAAGAATAATTTTACAATAGAGTGAGCAAAACAAAATGGAAAACCCACTCGTAGCCCTGGTTCCTTCTAGTCACCATCGGGCTGGAGGTTCGGTAGATCTTCGGGAGCTGCTCCAAAATCTGGCCACACAAAACCAGCTGGGTCAAACCCCAGAAAGAGCAAGTGCCACAAAGAAGGCCACAAAATAAGAACAAAAGCCAGCATATCAGGACATAAAAAAATGGAAGAAAGTACAAGTAATAAAAGTACAGCAGGACAATAAGCGGCTAGGGACATGGAACCATTCCGGGAGCCAGATTACAACCCGTAAACCAAACGAGAACCGGGGTTGTAGCCCTTCGCCTGAATAGCACTTGTCTCTATCCATTTATTGTTAAGACAAGTAAAACAAACATGTTCGAGAGGAACCAAGTACTGGAACTAGACAAGACTTAGGCAGGGCTAGACAACATCCATTCATAAGCGGCCAAGCAATTACCTCGGCTTACTACTTTAACTAACTAGGGTTATCACAGGCCTAATTACTAACAAGATGCAGACGAGAAATTCCCAGTCCCAAGCCCTGCAGACTATCTAGTTATCCTTTCGCGGGTTGAGAGTATGATTGGGTACATCGTCCAGGAGACGATATATCCTTAGGTGACTTAGAGGGTGCAACACATGACAGTGTGCTAGAAATATGCTCTACTCGTCGGCAAGCTACAAGTCCATTAAAGCGCCCAGATAACGAGACTGCTTGTGACTAAAAATTCTCCATGTTCTAGTTTGGTCTAATCTTTAGCCTAATCTATATTTAGTGTGAATCCCTGGCCGTGGTACCCAGGGAGTCACGTCCTAGGCATGATGCAAGACAAGACAAGTATATTTGTACAAGCAACAAGAAAGAACACCCACGCTGTCAGGGGCAAGTCAAGTTAAGTTAAACTAGCTGTCGCAACAGCATCGAGTTATCAGGTTATCAAGTCAAGTCAAGTCAGGAGTGCGCCACGGTGGGCCACTATCAAGTTATAAGTAGCAGGTTACAAGTTTTCATCTCAGGTTATGGCCAGGATCAAGAAAGCTAGTCACAAGCCAATTCCTAGAAAATTCGTGTCAAGACGTGTCGGGTCAATTCAAGTCGTGATGTGGGCAAAAAATCTCAGAAAACACAATTCAACAAGAGAAGGCAAGGACCAAGGGAAAACCAAGGGACATCATGGCACAAGGTGTGCTAAGTCAAGAGGCAGCCCAAAGGGCGCCGGGCAAGGGATCGGGTTAAGGGACGCGAGGGCGCTGCCACTAGGGTGCGCAAGGGGGTACAGCCGCTAGGGCGCACAGGGGCTCAGCCACTAGGGCGCGCAGGGGGCACAGCCACTAGGGCACGCATGGGGGCAGCCACTAGGGTGCACAAGGGTGCGCAGCCACTAGGGCGCGCAGGGGTCGCAGCCACTAGGGTGCGCAAGGGGGTTGCGGGAGCGAACTGTGCGGGGGGCGCAGCAGGCCGGGCACGCTAGACGCGCAGGCGGGGATGACGCTCGCGCAAGAGCGCAGCACGCGGCGGCGGCGTGCGCAGAACGCGGCCAGCGTGGGGCTAAGCGCACGCAAAGGTGCGACGCAAGGCGGGCGACTGGGCTGCGGGCAAGGTGTGCCAGCGAAGGACGAGCGCGCGCGCAAGGGCGCGACGCAAGGCGGGCGGCTGGGCAGCGCGCAAGGCGCGCCAGCGCAGGACGAGCGCGCGCGCAAGGGCGCGGTGCAAGGCGGGCGGCTGGGCATCGCGCAAGGTGCGCCAGCGCAGGACGAGCGCACGCGCAAGGGCGCGGCACAAGGCGGGCGGCTGGGCAGCGCGCAAGGCACGCCAGCACAGGACGAACGCGCACGCAAGAGCGCGACGTAAGGCGGGCCAGCAGGGAGGGTCTTCTTCTTCTCCATTATTGAGGAGGAGCTCCAATGGGTTCCAAAACTTCAAAATACCACAACTTGGCCATCACAACTCCAAATCCGAATTTGTAAAGTTCTATCTTGGGTGAAATTAGATTCTCCCCAACATAGGAACCTCAAAACCCACAAAAATCCAACTTAAATAGATCAAAACCATGTAAATCCGAAAATAGGGGAAACTTAGATCTATGGAAATCCATGGATCAAAATCAAAAATGACAAGTTCTAATGTTGTTTCTAGAGGGCTAATCTATCTAATGGACAAACCAAAATGGGGTCTTGTTTTATGGCAAGGTGCACTTGCCTATGGGTGGGGTGTTGTGTGGAAGAAGGAAGGAGATAATGAAAAAATTAATGGAAGAGTAATGAGGAGGGAGAATGTTGGTGGAGATATTAATGAGGGTGGGTTGTGGTGGAATGAGGGTGGAGTATAGCTAAGGTGTTCCTTTGGGCTTAAAATCAAACCAAACCAAACCAACTAAACCGAGCCGAGCCGAAACCCAAAATACGAGAAAACCCAAAATTCCATAAGTCGAGAAAAATAATAAAAAATACATGGCAAAATCCAACTATGGGCATGAATACGAAATACGGGAAATGAGGGTGACACTAATCAAGATAATGGTTGATTTACAAAAATACCCTTTTTATCCCAAAATGCATAAATACATATATTTGGCCTAAAACACTGTTTTCTTTATTAAAAGCATATTTTTGATATGTAACTATCCATTTTGAACCTAATTTATCAATTAATAATAAATCATGAATTAATGGCAATAATCCAATTAATAATTATAATAACGTTATGTCCTATGTTATTTGATTTTAAACGTAAACGATAATCTTTAATTAATATATAAGCAACCTAATGATAATTAACTGTCATAATGAAATAGGGCTGCTAACATTATTACAACGCCTAATAATGAAATAGGGCTGCTAATATTATAATAAAATAGGGCTGCGGCAGTGAGGGCTGGCGCAGGGGCTGGCAAGGCGGCCGGGGAGCGCAGTGGGGGCTGGCACGGCGGCCGGGGTCTGCCGCGGCTGCTGGCACCGTGTAGGAGTCTATCATGGCTGCTGAAGACGCGCGGGGGTCGCAACGTGCTGGTGGAGTGGCCGAGGGTGGCTGCGACTTGCTGGTCGACGGCGAAGTCGGCCATGAAGGGTCGCGGGTCGAATGGGGGTCAGCGAGAGGGGTCTGGAATGGGTTGGAGAGAGGGAGAGAATTTGATGGTGAGGGGATGGTGTGTGTTGTGTTCTCCTTTATGAGAGAAATGGGGGTTGAGTGAAAAAAAAGAGTGGTGAAGAGGAATTTGACGAGAGAGGCGGAGAAGTGATTTGGGGAGGGCTAGTGAACGTGGAGGAGAGGTAGGAGGGGTTTAACTTGGTGTGAGTGGGGAAAAAGGGTTTCACAAGACGAAAACATCATTGTCCAAAATGTTGGAAATCTAGCCTCTTGTAGGTGTGTAGAAGGTAACCCGATGGTCCCACGAGCCGACAGCCAGAGGTTGCCAAATACTCGTGGCAAAATGTCGGCCGAATATTGAAGATCCGATTTTTTTATCTGGCTTGACGGTCCAAAATTTTCACCCACAAAAGTGGTTTTGACCTTTAATTTGCCACATGTCCATTTTTTAGTGGGAGGTGAACATCCCGCCTAGTTTTGGTGGGTGAACAAAAATAGACTCAAAGGAGATTTTTAAGATGGACTTTCTAGGATTCAAGGGGATTCCACAGTTCTAGGTGTTCTACACCTCTTAGGTTTATGCACTTCAAGCTGAGAATGAATAGTTAATAAAGAAGAACATCATCTATGATACAAGTCGAGATCATTACTATCGTGATGGTGGAAAATATTATTAGATGAGAGTATCTTATAAGGGTAGTGATTATTTGAGCGATCTCTATTTCTAAATTTCTTTCTCTTGAGAAGTGTAAGGGGTCAACTCATGGAGGAAGGGACATGACATTATTATATTTGTAAGCTTTTCTTGAACAAAGGAAGGGGACTTATTCGGGTGGCAATAGCCACCACAACATACATGTTTGTTCTATGCTTTGCCTCATAGCAGGTTGAGGTTCAAATTTTTATTTTGGGATAGACGGTCGATATCTTTTTTTTTTCTCGTCTCCAATCTCTACAAAATAGTATTATGGTTTTCGGATTGAGAGGGAGGAAGGTACAACCATGGATATGGAGAAGATCTATTCAGAAACGATGACCCTCACATGAGAAAATTAGATGATTTGAAAGACAATGATGAAGAATCTCCTCTATTTCATATATTTCATGGTCCTTTGGAGGACATGTAACACCCGTCTTTAGATATCGAATTTTTTTAATCATTGAATCACATGAATTGTGAATTGTGATAACATTGAATATAAACAATTGTTGAATTTCTTGATTTACTTGAAGAATTTCGAAATAATAACAATAAGTGTGCTAAGCCTCATCCCGAACATTGTAAGTATATATATATATATATATATATATATATATATATATATATATATATATATATATATATATATACATACTAGACTAGACTACATGTACGTGCTTTGCACGTATTTTAATTAGAATATCATAAGGTCAGTTGTCGTCTTTTCGTCATTTTCAGGTGACTTTTCATGTGTTTGTGCTTACTTTTTAAAATGCCAAGAGATTCAAAGTATGATTTTTTTTTTAATTTTCTATTGAGAATAATAACCTTTGAAAAATGGTAAGGACATAAAAATTTATTACTATTGGAACATGAAGAGTTGTATGAAAAAAAAACTTAATAGCATGCAAACTTTATTGCATTGACTCTTAAACATAAATGACATGCAAGTTGACATAATAACATCATGTTTATAAAATACTCAAGGGTATTTTAGGAATTCAAAAGTTTTACCAGCAAGTTTTCCTATATATATATATATATATATATATATATATATATATATATATATATATATATATATATATATATATATATATATATTATATATATATTCTGGAAAAATAAATATATCTTCTGAAGAAATGGGTACTTGTGGCGAACTCGCCTCCTATATATATATATATATATATATATATATATATATATATATATATATATATATATATATATATATATATATATATATATTTATATATATATATATATATATATATATATATATATATATTTTGGAAAAAAATATATATATATATATATTTTGGAAAAAAAATATTCTGAAGAAATGGGTACTTATGGCGAACTCGCCTCCACTGGGGCTCGAACTCCCGACCACTTGGGCTGCATGCATCTCTCTTATCCACTAGGCTAGAGGTCATTTGCTTTCCTATATATATATATATATATATATATATATATATATATATATATATATATATATATATTGCTTTCCTATATATATATATATATATATATATATATATATATATATATATATATATATATATATATATATATAGGAAAGCAAAAAAAAAAAAAAAAAAAAATATATATATATATATATATATATATATATATATATATAAAAAAAAAAAAAAAAAAAAAAAAAAAAAAAAAAATATATATATATATATATATATATATATATATATATATATATATATATATATATAGGCGCGAGATAGATGGGTTTGGGAGGATTCAAAGGCAAAAAAATAAAATAAAAAAAATAAAATAAAATAAAAATATATATATATATATATATATATATATATATATATATATATATATATATATATATATATATATATATATATATATATATATATATATATATAGGCGCGAGATAGATGGGTTTGGGAGGATTCAAAGGATGGGGATTTCGAGGCCAGAGCAGCTTATGAGAGAGTTCGGGAGGCGCATGATGACATGGTGCACGCAAATATTATATGGATGAAAGAGATCTTGTGAAAAATACAGTTGTGTATACAAGTTGGTGATGAGGAAGCTACAAATGAAGGGTTGCAAAGGTTTTGCTTTCATATAGATGGCCATACTAGTTGTAGCACCTGCTTCCTAGATTTTTTTTAAAATTTTATTTAGGGTTTGTTTTGGAATCACAAGGAGGTCGTACCTAAGTGTATAGGTACAATATGCTACTATAGGGTCCCTTATGGTAACTATGGCCTCTATGTAGTCATAAATATATTATTTATCTATTTTATATTTTTCAAATTTTTTTGTATATTTTAGGTATTTAATATTTATGGGTTTATTATTTTTAAGGACTTTCAGAATTTACTGTAAAGTCATTCATGTTTATTTTGAGACCAAATATTTTTGTTTGGTCTCTAGATGACAAAAAATATTTTCTAAAATATTCTAGAATTTTTTGGATTTTTCTGGGATTTTCAAATTTTTAGATAATTAAAACCCATAGAATTAATTTTTTTTTATAGACTTTTGGGATTCACTGTGGGGTCACACGATGATATTTTGAGACAAAACTTTTTAGTTAGGTTCTAGGCACTCAAAAATGTTTTCTAAATTTTTTTGGGATTTATTTTGATTTATTTGGTGTTATTGGATTTTTATTAAATTTCTGTGATTTAATTAAATAAATACACAGTCACCCACCCGGGTGGGCCCACCTGTCGGGGCCCAACAGTAACCGCTCTCTCTTTCTCCTATATATATACATGTATATTTCGACACCCTAATTTTATTCCAATCTCATTTTGTGGTTTGATTTTGGAGAGCCTTCAATTTTGTGAGACAATTGCGATTAACCCCGACGTCCGTTTTGAGTGCCCTTTTTTTCTTAGAAATATATTGAGGTTATCTTTCCGAAAATATATTTTGTTTTCTTTAATTATTTACATAAATTTTTGGATATTTATTTGAGTGCCGGTTGTCTAAAAATTGACACGTCGCACGGTTTTCGAGATTTCGGTAGATTTTGAACTCCATTTTGCGATCCGTTTGAAGTTTTGGAAAGCTGACACGAAGATCTAGAAAATAATTTTTTTAAATTCACAAATTCGTTTAATATTTTATTTAATTCGTTGAACTCAGATTTGACCGGTGATTCACCAATTTGGTCATGGTTAGCCATAACGATTGTAACTTTTGAACAAATCCTGATTTTGTAGCACGGTCGATTCTATTGCACTCGTAGCACTGAAATATACTAAGATGCACTCTTAAATTATTAAGTTCATAACGTTTGACTAGTTAGTCAATGGTATGCCTCTATTTGCGTGACATAGATTCCAAAATTAGAACCAAGACTTTTTATAGCCAAAATTTCTTATTTAAATTATATTTTAGATTATTATTAGATTAAATTAGATTTTTAGTATTTTTTTCATAATTAAATAATATTAGATAGGTTAACCCATTAGCTATTTTCCTATAATTTTTAGATTAGGAATCTTAGAACTGACTTGTGGTTCTTGTGCATGATTCGTGGTACGATGGTGTGATATAGGTTGATAGCTTCTATGCCGGAGTTCCTCTTGTACTTGACTTGTGAAAATGGTTTGTTCAGGAGTTCATGCAAGTACGATATTGTATTATGTTTTTAGTACATTATAATACTTTCTTTAATGTGTTCTCGTTTTGGTATCCAGTTGAGACACGATGTTGACACGATAGACTTGTTATATCATTGACCGTTATTGTTGTTTAGTGAGTCGGAAGGGAAAATACTCTGTAGGCATGTGAATAAATCCAATTAATGTTTAATATGGATAGCTAAGTCATACACCTCACATATGGGTTAGTCGTACCTTAAAAATGTGGATAGCAATCTACATGATGTGCCGTATTAGCCCAGCTGTTCACATGTAGAAAGGTATTTTATAAACACAGTCGGTTGTCATTGTTCATGATCATAGTCCATCTCCTTTATTTATATGTTTATTTTCTATTAGTTTACTTGTTCATGATTATTGTTATCATATGGTTCATATCCCGCTAGTTCTTCACCTGTCCTTTATTACTACTGTTTCTTATCGTTCTAGCTTATTTTGTGCTGATTACATTAAATGCAATATGGTTGTACTTTGCTCCTTTCCTGAATGGATTGTTGACAATATAAGAGAGGATTCCGATTATCTCTATTCTTCTTATTATGGACTATCAGATGGTGGTGTTGACGATGTTGGTACCGAAACTCAGGAGCCATGATCGATCTCTGAAGGGATCAAGATTTACTGATTTATTATGCTTTATTTTTCTTTATAGTTGGACCGAATTTGTCCCCGGATGGACCATATTATTATTCTGGATTTAGTCTCCCTACTATTGGATTTGGATCTTATTATTTTATTATCTATCATACTCTTATTTTCTTGATTTGTGTTGTGGCTGAGTATGTTTTGTATCTGTGATCACTTGTATCAGTAAAGAATTTATTGTGTGTTACTAGAAAATGTTCTACCGTCGATACCGCGGCATAGACTGGGCTTGGCTACGTACTCGTACTCGGTTATCTGGGAGCGGGTCATGACACATGTTCTTTTTGTCGATAGGGTAATGAGTCTATCACACATTTGTTCTTCCGGTGTGCGACTACTAGTCTCATATGGTGATATATCCCTACCCAAATAAATCAATTTAGCGACGTATTTAGCAACGTAAGAAGTCAACGTCGCTACTACAAAAAAATAGCGACACACAAAAAATACATTACTGTTGGCAACGTTTCGCGAGGATAAGCGACTACAGTTAATATTAGAAAGTGACATCGCCAGTAGTCACTAAATATCGCTGACTTTTTAACATCAGCAACGTTGAGCGACATAAAATACATTTACGTCGCAGTATATTAAAATATCAGCGACTATTAGCGGCGTCTGTTGTAGTTATCGCTAATGTTTTTAATATAGGGATCCAGCTTTTCTTTCCCCCCCACTCATTTCCCAAAAATTTTGAAAGCGCCGACCCCCCTCTCCCGATCTCCATTGTTGGTCCCCGCCGCCTCCAGCGCCCCTCTGTTTCCGGTCGACAGCCTCCAGCCCCTCCTCAGCGTTCCACCTCTACCTCTAGCCCCTCCTCCGTCTCCAGCCCCCCGTTCGACTACGTCGCTCGAACCCTCTCCTTCCTCAAAATCCAGCCCCCCGTTCTCCTACGCCGCCTCCAGTTCCCTGTCTCGGTAAACTCCCCTCTCTCTCATTCTATCGCAGAATGGACATGGGACAAAAGGACACACCCGAACACAGAGACTTGGACTCGCTGACACGGGACACGCACAATGAAACTTAAACACGCTGACATTGGACACGCACACAATGACACGAGATAATTTTAGTTTTTTTTTTTACATTTAGTTAATTTGTTGAATATGTTTAGGGAATATATTCCGTTTTGATACATAGTGAGGAATTTTTACATTTAATTAAAATTTTTCCATTTAGTTAATTTGTTAATTTGTAGAATATGTTTAGGGAACATATTCCCCTTAATATATTTGTAACAATACCTAAGTATCACATATGTATATGTCATAATTGTCTTAGTCTAAATTAGGCAAAAATACTAAGAAACTTGTCTTTTGGTTTAGTTTAAATTTCAAAGTCAATAATAGTTGTGACTACCTATGTTGGACACTCCAAAGTCATGTGTCCATGTGAGTCATTATCTGAAATCCAAACTGTCCAAATTTATTTCTTAGATGAGTTAGCCCGGCCCGATCCTACTTGGCCGTGTCAAGAATGAGTGACCTAGAGTGTATGTTGGTACCAAGATAAGTGCCAAGCATAGTTAGTGTCATGGTTATTTGAAACTGTATCCTAGTATCAAGATACAAGATAGTATTAATGTGATATTGTGTACCATGGTATGTGATATCCACATGATACACAAATACCTAGAGTTAAGGTGATATGTAGGTAAGTGCTAGGTATCGACAGAAGTGTACTTGAAGATTAGATCTGGGAAGGTAAGTGTTAGGTATCGATTTCTAACTATGATATAGGTTGCTTGATCTCCTATGTTAAGTGTACTTGTCAGCCCAAAGTCAAGTGTCCATGTCAGTCCTTCTTTGAAAAAGTAAATTTATATTTGTAAGCCTTTTTAAGGTTTTTAGAGTTATATCGCTTTACGAAAAATAGAAGAAAAGATAAAGAACAAAATGAGTAAAAAATCGTAAAAAACAAAGAACGAAAAATTCTAGAAAAGTAAAATTATAATACTTGACCTTTTCTAGTATTTTTCAAAAATTCGATATAACTCTGAAACCCTTAAAGGACTTGCAGAAGTAAATTTTCTTTGAAGAGAAGGGCTGGAATTGAACACGTGATGACACTAATTTAATAGGGTTTGAAATCAGAGTTGTCCACATGTCTACTAGTTTTTGGATAGTTACGTGATGGATATGTGTATCCCTATATACATCCATTTGGACAATATATTCAAATAATGTGTATCCATCTTTGCGGAATTATCTTCAAATAGATATAAATTATTATCTGTACCATCGTTTATGGATGTACAATCATCATCTTGATGACATGTAAGGTGTGCGGGGTGAATTTATACAGGGGTAGAGCAGTTCCTGCAGTTCGCCAAGTCGTTCCTTCAGTACATGGCGCACGAAAATTAAGTGTCCATGCGTAAGTTGTCGCAATTGAAATATCATCCAGAATTGGAGGTGACATATCATTTGTACTCGAGGGATTTCATGCCGAATTACTATTAGTAGACCTTACACAGAGAACTTGTGCCTCTAGCATCTGAGCCGGAGCCGTATATGAATTTTCACGACCACGCTAATTACGACGAAGGGTGGGTGAACATGGTTTTCGACTCTGTGGGGCATAGTTTCGACCGGGACATGAATCATGATGCAGATAAGAAGGCACCGAATGCTGATGCTGTAAAGTTCATGGAGTTGTCGGAGAATGTAAGAACTCCTTTGTATCCTAGTTGTGCGGATCATTCATCGTTGGAGGTGGTTACAAGACTGCGGAGCATCAAGTCCGATTTCAATATGTCTAAAGAATGCTACAACCGAATCATCGAGTTAATTATAGAGGTTTTGCCGGTGGATGCCAAGTTACCTACAGACTTTTACTGATCTAAAAGAATGGTAAGATCGCTCTGGATGAGATATGATAAAATTGAGGCGTATCGTAACGGATGTAAAGAAGCCGACCGATTCGATGCACTACTTGTCTTTGACGTCGCGGTTGCAGACGTTGATTACGGTGAAGAGGACTTGTAACCGCTCTTCCCGAATTTCCAAAATTTTATTTATTTTATTTTTAGTAAATATTTTTGATTATAGAAAACAAATTTTAATTTGAAATTCTTTATAGTTGACGAAGGGATTTGTCAAAATTATTTTAAAATAAGATTTTATGATATAAATATTTTATATTGTAGAAATTTGAATTTATAGGATACCTTTTAAATGCTATTTGATCATATGGATATCAATTTGAATTATTCTAATAAACTAGATTTGATTGATTAAGTTTAAATCTTTATTTGATTTTTGGAAAGATCTATCTTTAGGGAGCCCTCTTGGTTTTCTCCACAAAATCCCTAACCCTAATTTTTGAAAATCCCCAATCACAAAATTTCTCCAAAATCCTAACCCTAACCCTAACCCTAAATTTCATATTCTCGTGTCATGTGTCCGAGGACATGGACACAATACTCTGTCGAAACTGCAAGCACCTCCGCCGTGTCGCGGTCGAGACTTTGCGAAGGATATTGTCTTTTATCAAAAACTAATATTTAAAATTATATTGTTAGGATTATGAAAGATGTTTAGTACTACTTTGGATTTTATTAAAGATCAATTTCAAAAATTATTTTAAAATTATAAATATCTTTTAGGAATTTTGAATAATAAGAAAAAGTTTGTATCGGATATTATTCATAGAGATAATCAATTATCGTTTTAATTTAAAAACATGTTATTTGATAAATACTAAATATTATTTTATAAATTATTCAGTCGATCATCTATAGAATTAAATTATATGATTTAGTTGCATGCTAATACCAATATTACTTGAATTAATATTGGTTTTAATTGATTATGATTAGATTGTTTTTAATTTAAACGTTCTATTTAAATGTGATAAGTAGTATTTGAAAAAGGTTTGAATTTATATAATTTATATTACATTGATGATACAAAGTGCTATCTAATTAATTATGGAATATTTGAATTTGTATGTTTGAAATTAGTTGATAATAGTAATTAGTTGATTTAGATTTATTATTATTAGCAGATTATATTAATTTTAAATTTTAAATATATTATTTGATTTAATAAGAGAAAGGATTCTCATAATCCATTAGATTTTCGATCTTCTTTCCTTATGCACCAATATGATTTTAAAACCAGATTATTCTATCTCGTTCCAAAGAGTCTATATATGGAGTAACCATCCCATTATTTCTTTTTAAAAAGAAAAACTCCATAAAAAATTTTCTCTCCCAATCCGCAAGCACACCAACCCCGTCCTTGTCTACTCTGTACCATCAACTCAGACTCCTCGCCCACCAGTATCCGTAATAATCAACACCTGCCACCCCGTCTCCTCCACCTTACCACGCCATCACAGCCCTGTCCTCCCACCACGGCCACCAGCAGCCATCATTATCATCACATCCCAATAACAACAATCAGCCTATTGTGTCTTACTGTGTCCGTGTGTTCACTACAAAAAAAATTATAAGTATCAATCGTATCCGGACCCGTGTGTCCGTGTCTGTTGCATACAACTATGCATCTCAACCACCATAAAACATCATCACAACCACCACAAACACCATCGCCATTAAACCACCACCGCCACCACCATTAAGCACTTTACCTTTCCGTCGCGTCCTACTGCCAAGCGTCGGCCTCGCTTTGATTCCAGAACCCCGATCGCCCGCGGTGGTCGTCACCCAAATCCGTCCAGTACGTCGGCGCCGACGTCTTCGTCGACGACGAGTGGCACGGCCCGCGTCCCCGCAGCCGGGAGCCGGCATCCTCCCCGGTGCTTGACCGAGAGCCGGCGCCTCCCGCGGACAGCACTCCCGTGCCTTAAAACCGACGGCATGGATCCACTCGTCGGTGACCCTCGACCCAATCTCCAGCGCCTTGGCGAGCCGAGACGCCTCCGCGCTGATCGCTTTGACTGCACCCCTCTCGGTGAGAGCTCATACCTCTTCCTCTCCCTCCCGTTCTCGCTCGATCTCTCTGTGCTTACTTTTTCCCTCTCTTTGAGTACTCCCTCTCTCTCTTTTTAATAACTTTAGGGTAAAGTGCATTTAAACCCCCCTTAGATGTCACGAAAACGTAATTAAAGACTCCCTGATTTAAAAAATCTACGCTATTTCGATTTTGCTCAATTCATCCCTCCCGCTGTTAATAACCGTTAAAATGGCCTAAAAAGACGATTTTACCCCTCCCTCACTCCCCCTCTCTCTCCGGTGGTGGGGGCGGGCGCCGACGGAGGGAGGTGGGGGGTCGGAGGGGTCGGGGGGGGGAAGGGCGGGCGTTCGTCGACGACGGGAGGAGGGGGGCGCCCCCTCTCTCTCAGGTGGTGGGGGCGGGTGGGCGCCGGCGGAGGGAGGAGAGGGGGTCAGTGGGGTGGGCGTTCGTCGGCGACGGGAGGAGGGGGCGCCCCCCTCTCTCTCCAGTGGTGGGGGCGGGCGGGCGCCCGCGGAGGGAGGAGGGGGTGGGGGGCGGGCACTCGTCGGCGACGGGAGGAGGGGCACCCCCCTCTCTCTCCAGTGGTGGAGACGGGCGGGCGCCGGCGGAGGGAGGGGGGTCAGGGGGGCGGGCGCTCGCCGGCGATGGGAGGAGGGAGGGCGCCTCTCTCTCTCTCTCCGGTGGTGGGGGCGGGCGGGCGCTCGCCGGCAGAGGAGGAGAGGGGTGGGGGTCGGGGGGGGCGGGGGGGTGTAGGGTTACTGGAGGGTAGTTTAGTAATTATTTTTATTTTTTTTGAAAAAAAATTTGACTAACGGTCATTTTTAACGACCACTTGACGGAAAGGGCCATTCTGAGTAAAAGCAGAATCTAGGGAGGTCCATACTGCTTAAGTTTTCTATAAGGTCTTATTTTGCGAACGAGGCAAATCTAGGAAGGGTTTAAATGCACTTTACCCATAACTTTGCCCCTTGTTTTACTTTTTTTTGCTTTTATTGTTTACTGGTTCGTTAGGAATAGAAAGATTAATGGGAAGTTGTGTAAATTTTGATATATATAACATTTATACGTATTTGTATGTTATAGTATAATAGGATGACTATTACTATTACTAACAGTATTGTTAGTTTCATCATTAATAATAATAATAATAATAATAATAATAATATTATTATTATTATTTATTTAGAGGCTTATATTTTGTATTGGGCTTAGAGTTAAATTGGGTGTTTATATATAATTTTTTTTTACGTATTTTAATGATTTCTATAATAGTTATTAATATTTTCTAAACAAATTATTATTCTGGGCTTTAACATTAATAAGGGTTTGTTAACATGTTTTATGCAACTTGATGTATATATATTTAACGAGCTTTACGTAAATTATTAGACTTTGGAAGAATAATATATTTTGAGCTTAAAAGTATATTTGGTAAGGGGCTTTACTATCAGGCTTTAAATACAAGCATTTTGTTTATAAAAGTTTTTTAAAGCATTTTTGTTTATAAAAGTTAATTAAAGCATTTTGTTTATGAAAGTTACGTGTTAAATAAATTGTATGTATACTTTAATGGCATTTTCATGAGTAGGGTTTAGGCCTCAATTTATAGAGGAAATTTTGGACTAATATATTTAGAATTGTTCGGACGTTAGCTTTTCTTATGTTGATTTTATAATAATAAAATATCTAACCAAAAGTACTTTAATTTAAGTAATAAAAATGTATTTTTCAAAGTTTATAAATATTTTCTGAATGTATATATGCCGAGAGTTCTAAAAAGAATATATAAATATTTTTTAAGTATTTTCTACGACATATATTTAGTTAAAGGAATAACCTTGTCCAAATCTAATTCTCCTTAGATTAGATTAACTCTTGATCGCGACTAATCGTAACTTCTCATTTTCTTGCGCATCCAAAATTCTTCGTATCGTAGCCAATTGGATTGTACCAGACTCAACAGAATTTTCGGTTTCACCGGCAAGGGATCCCAGGCAAGTGCACTCTCTGATTGCTTTCAATTCTGATAGTTTTCCAGTACATATCATACATATGCTCTCCTGCTTGTTGATACGATGGACACACGAGATGGTATCATAGACCTCTACTAATTATATTCTCGTTTTATCATGTTTCCGTGTTCCGTGACTTGTTCGGGTCCATGTGTACTAGTCGGAAGGAAAAATATCTTAGTAGACGTGTGAGTACCCTTTCTATCCCACGTGTCTTTCGTGGAGAATAGCAATCACACATTTCACGTGCGGGGTGCCTGATTTACCTCCTAGTCGTTCACACGTTGGAACTGATATTTCAACACATGTAGATAGTTGCCTCATTTATTTACTTTTTTACCACTTGCAATGTCACCATGTTTATACGTTCTTTTCTTGTTGATATACCATGTTCCATGTTCCTGCTTTCATTTCAGTGATACCATGACATCAGTTTACTTTCTAGTTTTCTTCCACATATGCTATTTTCATGTATTATCAATCCTATTATGTTGCGAATATCTTGTCGGTTTGTGTGCTTGTTCCATTCCTGACTAGAAACCAACATTTTTCAGGTTAATCGTGGTTTCTCTTAGCTTTGGAAGATATGGGTGTACTTGCAGGCCAAAACCTATAATTTAGATAGATGTTGTAGTTATTTCAAATATGTGTAAGAACCTTGTACTTTCCTTTAAATATAAATCTTGTAATAATTTATAAATTTGATTTAGTAATGTGACTGAGCAATAAATGTGATACCTTTATGATTTTGAGTATCTTAGCCGTGACAGTGTTCTACCGTCGACTCTGCGGCGTAGGCTGGCTTGTGCACGCATTCGCATCCCGAAAAGTGGGTACGGGTCGTGACAAATTTTTGTGGTGGCCCATGCAGGTCAGTTTCGTAAAAGATTGTGAACTCGCGGTAGCACCTATATTAGTCGTACTACTGCGAGCCTGCGAATAGAAAGAGCTCTTTCACATTAGAAATAATTTAAATTTAGGGGAATTAGTAGGACCATGAGCCCCTTGTTCAAAGTAGGGGTGTGTATCGGTCGGTGGTCGACCTATTTAGTCCCAACCGAAGTCGAACCGAAGTTAATCGGTTTGAAAATAAACAAAACCGAACCAAACCAACCAAATGGTCGGTTCGGTTTTGAAACCGACCGACTTGTTTTGATTTGGATTGGTTCGACTTGGTCGGTTTTGATCACATAAAAAAATGGACTGTATGCTTCTTTTTTTGTGAAACCTCAGTCAACTTATACTTTGCAACAATAAATACAATTCAGCAGCTTCAATTCAACTTGCGCTTTACAGGTGGAGAAAAATGCCAATTATACATATAAAAAAATCATATACATTCAACCAAAAGTCCCTTCCATGTGCACAGGAGCAATTAGAAAAAAATAGGAGCCGCAAGCACTCCTCTTTGAGACTAGAGAGAGAGAGAGAGCTCTTTCAACTTTAACTTGATAAATGGTTGTGATGTGGATAAATGAACCAAACCGGTATAATACAACCCAATGAACCCATACCCAACCGGCCAACCCTAATTATTTAACAAGAATTTAGTTCGGTTCAGTTCGGTTTAGTCGATTTTTGGCATAACCAAACCGTGAACCGAACTGAATCGGTCAGTTTTGAAAAAATTGAAGCCGAACCAAACCAATTGAACCATCGATTCGGCTTAAAACCAATCGATTCGGTTTGGCTTGGTTCGATTTGGTCGATTTGACTTAATTGTGCACAGCCCTAGTTCAAAGTGACTATTGGGTAGTTAAGGCCATATGATTTAGCCAAGGATTCAATAATTCCAAACCCTATTAGATAACTTTACCTAGAAAGATGTATTATCGTATTTTGATACGATGGTAGGATCTAAGGTGGGTAGGCTGTTCGCCCAGTAAAATAGGACTTCCTAGGATTCAAATCCTATTCTTGATCATTTGTGCAAATTTACTTTTTTTCCGTCTAAATATCATTGTCAAATCTTGAGATCCATAGTACTTTATCATTAGCCATAAATAATTGTTTTCCTAGGAGTCTATATTTTATTGTTTGAGCCTAACATGATCCATTGTCCATATGACTACTTCGAGTTAGTTTTGTTGAAATTAAGGATATATATGTTTTCCCCTCAATCTTGAATATTAGAGGAATATAGATTAAAGTTTATATCTCTCTTGTCTTCGATCATTTTCTTCCTAATCAAGTGTTCGATTTGAAAAAAAACTGATACTTTTACTTCAAGGACAGATACGTACACTTTCCTATCGTGATCAATTCATTTAAATTTTTAGCTTCCTCCATCATAGTCAATTTGTTTCAAAATTTTATAAGCTCCTTTGAAATTTTATGGATAGAGTTGAAAGAATGATCGGTGACTCATGATGGCAAGACGGCAGCACAATGTCGCCAGTTATTTGACTTATGGAGACTATGTGCTCACTGCAGCCAGCAGCGTACTAGCGAGGCATGACCCCTAAGTTGAAATATTTTCAAGTAAGCATGAGTTATCGAATATTATTAAAGCTATGTCTTAATCATCCTATTTTGATCTTGGTTATCCTTATGTCGATATTGGATAGAGTTGATAAAGAATTTGATGTCATATCATATTTGAGTCATTAAACCCAGAGTCTACTGTAGCCAGATGTACACTGGTGAGGCATAGATTCTCGGTAAAATGACTTCAGCTATGCATATGGTTTTCGAATGCCATAGAGGCTATATCTTTTATTGACATATGACTATCGATTTTTCATGATCCGCAAAATCTTGAGCTCTCACTCCAAACTAATTTGATATCCTATTTCTCATTATCATATTATAAATAATATAGTTTTTCCCTTCGTATCTTTCTTTCATATCGTCTAAATCTAGAGTCTTCATTTGACTCCTCCTCGTTTAAAACATATTGGTATATTTTAATTTTATTCCACCAGATTCATAATCCTACCTAGACTATGATTCTACAATCGTGCCTAAATAATATTTTTTAACTAGTTAATCATGCCAAAAATTTGAATTTGACCTTCCTAAACAACCTTGATCGTGACTAAACTATTTGACTATAGTCATAGTCGTGCCTATATTTCAAACTCTATTATTGCTAATGCTTGGATTTTATTTCAACTACGATCATGATAATTTTTATCTTGTTCATGCTCGTGCCATCTTTCAATTTTGATCATGCATGGATGACTTACACGATTAGTCTTGATTGTGACTGCATCTTAAATTATATCTAATAATTTTGATTATTCTTTAGCAATTTGCTCATGACTAGACCATGTTGACTATAATTGGGTCGTGCCAAACAATTACAGTTTTGATCATTCTTAAAACATTTTTGGTCGTCGACTAAACCATTTCTGATCAAAGGTTGATCATGCCAAATCACAATTTCTTTTGTCTATTATTTTATTATTTTTGATCATAGCTGCGATTATGCATGACTAATTTGATCAGGAATCATATCATTCTCTTGATTATATCAATTATCGTTTTTATTCATATTGATTGAAATTTCATTTCTTGATTATATTCGTAGCTGTGCTAATCGTACCCTTTGAAATTTTGAGGACAAAAATTTTCTAAGGTGGGTAGATTTGTAACCGCTCTTCCCGAATTTCTAAAATTTTATTTATTTTATTTTTAATAAATATTTTTGATGTTAAAAAACAAATTTTAATTTGAAATTCTTTTAGTTGACGAAGGGATTTGTCAAAATTATTTTAAAATAAGATTTTATGATATAGATATTTTATATTGTAGAAATTTGAATTTATAGGATACCTTTTAAATGTTATTTGATTATATGGATATCAATTTGAATTATTCTAATCAATTAGATTTGATTGATTAAGTTTAAATCTTTATTTAATTTTTGGAAAGATCTATCTTTGGGGAGCCCTCTTGGTTTTCTCCACAAAATCCCTAACCCTAATTTTTGAAAATCCCCAATCACAAAATTTTCCCAAAATCCTAACCCTAACCCTAACCCTAAATTTCATATTCTCGTGTCATGTGTCCGAGGACATGGACAAAATACACTGTTGAAACCGCCAGCACCTCTGTTGCATCGCGATCGAGGCTTTGCGAATGATATTGTCTTTTATCAAAAACTAATATTTAAAATTATATTGTTAGGATAATGAAAGATGTTTAGTACTACTTTGGATTTTATTAAAGATTAAATTCAAAAATTGTTTTAAATTTATAAATATCTTTTAGGAATTTTGAATAATAAAAATAAGTTTGTATCGGATATTATTCATAGAGAAAATCAATTATCGTTATAATTTTAAAATATGTTATTTGATAAATACTAAATATTATTTTATAAATTATTCGGTCGATCATCTGTAGAATTAAATTATATGATTTAGTTGCATGCTAATACCAATATTACTTGAATTAATATTGGTTTTAATTGATTATGATTTGATTGTTTTTAATTTAAACATTATATTTAAATGTGATAAGTAGTATTTGAAAAAGGTTTGAATTTATATAATTTATATTACATTGATGACACAAAGTGCTATCTAATTAATTATGGAATATTTGAATTTGTATGTTTGAAATTAGTTGATAATAGTAATTGGTTGATTTAGATTTATTATTATTAGCCGATTATATTAATTTTAATTTTAAAATATATTATTTGATTTAATAAGAGAAAGGATTCTCTTAATCCATTGGATTTTCGATCTTCTCTCCTTACGCTCCAATATGAATTTAAAACCAGATTAGTCTATCTCGTTCCATAGAGTCTATATATGGAGTAACCATTCCCATTATTTCTTTTCAAAAAGAAAAACTCCATAAAGATTTTTCTCTCCCAATCCGCAAGCACACCAGCCCCGTCTATGTCTAATCTGCACCATCAACTCAGACTCCTCGCCCACTGTTTGCCATTAAAATTCTTTTATTGCAAATTTTAATATAAACAGAACAGTGTTACAATATAGGACTTAGATGTAGTCCTAGGAGTACACTTTTGTTTATTTGGGTTCCTTGTGCCGATGGAGTGAGTGGTAATACGTTGACTCCGTTGACGATCTGACGACGATTATCGGTTCTCTGAAGGTCTTGATTGCTCTGGGTGCTGGGGCTTGCTGAGAAGAGGAAGAGGTTGAGTGTCTGTATCTGCCTCTCTGGTGGTATGTTCCTTCGTTGTGTGTTCTGTCCGTGTGTAGGTGTGGAAGAAGGAAATGATCCCTCTATTTATATAGTCTGCGGGCTGGCTGCTCATGCACGCATATGTAGGATGAGCCTGGTCGTAGGGATGCCACGTGGTGATTGCTGATGGAGGCATACGAACGATGCGCCCTGATCGAGGGGTTGAATTCTTCATGCTGTTGTTGTGAGCTGGCACGTAGCAGAGGAGAAGATCTTTCTGTTGCTGAGATCTTGGGTGAGTTGAGTCAAAGGACACGTGTCATCGACCTATAGCTCAGAGATCTCAGATTTGATGGGGAATGATCTGGTAGGATGCGCCTAGGTGGGCGCAGGAGGAGGCTTTGGCTCGTAACCTTTAGGAGTCACGAACCATTCGGGGCGCATGATTTTTGAAGCGCATACGAAGCTTCAGTAATGACTTAACTCCTGTCTTTCGGGATCAGAGAGAAGTCTGGGTGCGTATGGCTTTTGAGGTGCATGCAGAGCTTTAATGATGACTTTCCTTCTGTCTTTAGGGATCAGTGAAAAGTCTGAAACGCATGGCTTTTGAGGCGCATGCAGAT
Organism: Iris pallida; assembly: GCA_029216955.1. NCBI lineage: Eukaryota > Viridiplantae > Streptophyta > Magnoliopsida > Asparagales > Iridaceae > Iris > Iris pallida. Next base: position 6,139,867 of record JANAVB010041018.1, read on the forward strand.
TTGGGCGCATGGCTGCAGAGGCGCATGCGAGTGGTTGAGTGGCCACGTGGTAGTAGCCGTCGGAGGAAAGTAATGATGATGCTGACGTTGGTGATGCTTCGTCTTCTGAAAAAGCTGTCAACTGTTCAGACTTCGGGAGGCGTGCTGCCATCTCTGTCAGTTTAGCATTTAATGTTCGTGACATTCGATGGACAGCTGAGTGGGTGGGTCGGTTGGCGTCCCACTAGGTGTATGGGGACGCATGGGGGGGCGCATCCCTGTGATGTGCTTGGTACTGAAGGGCGCGTCTGTGTGATGCGCTTGATGTTGAAGGGCGCATCTATGTGATGCGCTTGATGTTGAAGGGCACGTCTATGTGATGCGCGGTCTGGCCGACGCATCTGCTTCGTGACACTTCTTTAATGGTGCGACTGTTACGATCTTCGAGTGCTTTAAATAGCTGTTTTGACTTAGCTGAATTCGAAGCGTCCGGTTCATCCATTTAATGCAAATTTATTGCACGGAATTCGGAGAGCCATCCACTTGGCGTATGGGTTTGATTTGCCCGGCCTATAAATAGTGGCATGGAGAGAGTTTGCTTCTCGTTCTCTCACATTTTTCTAACATGAACTTGTTTACTCGGATGCATTCTGTTGACGAGATGCTCCCGAGGATGAAGATGCGACGCCATGTCTTCATTGATGCACTTGAAGGTGACTGTTACATCCAAAAGTCGGAGTCGAGGGCTTCCGAGGCAGGCAGAAGGTGCCTGTTGCATCCAAAGATAGGGATGCTCGAGCCTCGTCTTCGTTGTGCAGGAAGAGCCACAGATCGGAATGGCGGTGCTGCGGCTTTGGGGGCTCTTTCTTCCTTCAAAGTGGGCGTTGCCCACTCTGGTTGGGTTGAAAGCTGCTCCTTTAGCCGCAGTTTTGATTACGGTCTTCCTTGGCCTTTGGAGGCTCATTCGAAGCCTCCCCTGGCCACTGGTTGGCTTGTGGTGCTTTTCTCTTTCTCGGTTTGGGGAGCTCTTCCTCTAGCTAGAGGGTTGATGCCACCCTCGTTCTGCTCAATAAATGCTTCATTAGTCGAAGCATTTAGACGACGGTGAGCCTGGCTGGAAGAGCAGCACATAACTGGGCTGCTGAAGGGATGCACATAACTGAGCTGTCGAAGGGATGAACATAACTGAGGATGCACATGACTGAGCTGCTGAAAAGGATGCACATAACTGAGGATGCACATGACTGAGCTGCTGAAAAGGATGCGCCTTGCTGAGGGCGCATAGTGGGATGCGCCTGACTGGGGCGCATGGTAGGATGTGCCTTCCTGGGGGCGCATGGTGATCGCTGCGCCTATTTGAGGGCGCATGGTGGCTGCTGGTTGTGGACTTAGGATCTTTTCTTTGTAGAAATTCTCCTTTGTACAATCTTTTCTTAGACATGTAATAGACTTTTATATGTAATAAAAAGTCTTCTTTTAATGCCTATTTTTGTTGTTTGTGAAGTACTTTGTCCAAGCTCTGGCGCATGTAGTCTGGCGCATGGACTTTCTGGTTCTGAAATTCCATGCTTCTACAAGACCCCCTTCAAAGTTTTCAAAACTTTTGGATAAGTTTTGGAATACTTTGAATAAGAAGCATGGTGGTAGAGGCGCATGACTGTCGGGTCGTATAGATACTCCGCTCATCAGTGATGGGGTGCATGCTCTATCCAGTTAATGCAAATGATAACGTTTCGATAACCAAGAAAGATTAATGATGATTTTTTTGGTTTTATTTGTGATTGTCTTTTCACAGAACCCAAGGCGACGGCTGAGGTCACACTTCATCGGTTCACGCGTGCACCCAAGCCCTATAAATAGACGAGAGATGGAGAGAGAGTTATTCTCTTTGCTTTTGCTTTTAGAGTTTTTTCTCAAAATCCTAACTTTCTTCTCTCAAGCAATGGCTCCCAAGACTCTACGCAACGGTGCTGGCAAGGGACGAGGCAAAGGAAAAGAGCCTGTAAAAGCTGCCGCGGCTGACGTTCCCCGTCGGCCTGTCGAAGTTCGGCCAGAAGTAGTTGGTGAGTTTTATTTTACGTACACCAACGCACATAGACCTTGAGTCTTTGATGATGTGCCGAGGTTTTTGCCGCAGACGCGCATGGGTTTAGGCCCTGAAGATGCGCCGAGGCTCTACCGCTGTCGCGCATGAGTTTACACCCTGATGATGCGCCGAAGCTCCACTGCTGATGTGCATGGGTTTTCACCCTGATGAAGCACCGAAGCTCCACTGCTGATGTACATGGGTTTACACCCTGATGATGCGCCGAAGCTTCTTTTTCAGACGTGCTATGCGCTTTTGATGAGACTCCGATTCTTTTGTTGTTTCTAACATTTTCGAATCTTTGCTAGTGTCGATGACTATCCCACTCTTGAATGAAGTGCTTCTAGATGCTGCCCTCTGCCAGATAGGAGTAGATTATGACGAGGAAGTGATAAACCCTGCTCAAGCTGCTATTATGCTGGATCAGCATCCCGAAAGAATGACTCAAATTCGGGAGCAATAGTATGGATTCCTCAAACGGATGATGGAGCATGGTGTTTTGAAATCTGCCACATCTGATAAAGTGACATTCTTGAAGCCTGAGTTCCTATTTGGGGACCGCCTTACCTCTACTGAAGCAAAGGTGTTGAAGGTCAAGGAAGACTGGTTCTTTACAGCAAGGGGAGTGCACATGACCGTTAAGCAGCTCTTACGCCAATGGCCTCTGACGGCTTTCTGTCGTCTTGCTTCCAAGAGGAGGATGTCTTGGGATCTAACCCCATCTCAGGGGGGAGCGGTGGCAGGCATCCTAAAGATCGACTCTACCTCAGATTAAAGGGATACTTTGACCGCCGTACGGGCTGGGCCTTCTTTCACCTGGCGAACTCTACGCCCTGGGAGCATTTATAGTGATGTTCTCGCCAATACATTTGCCTTTGGCGCTTCGACTTTCGCCAATCACATGCTTTTGATGGAGCGATCGTACCCGAAAGGTGAATTTTGGGTAGAGGGTTGGTGTCATTATGTTGCCAAATGGGACAAGCTGACACTCTAGATGTTGTCACGATTTCAAACCGAACTCTAAGAGATGGGGCTGACTGCCGCGATCCGTGCTACTCAGGCAGGTGTTGACATCAACCGACATATGCTTCTCGCGCTTCTGGAAATGTTTGATACCCATACCGGGACCTTCTTCACTCCGGTGGGGGAGTTAGGCCTTGCACTTCATGAAATGCACGAGGTATCAAAGCTCCCTTGGGGATCAGAACCCTACGAGGAGTACTTCCTGATGAACAACGAGTTCCAGGTCCTGGGGGACAAAACTGAAGAAATGATGGCCGTCTTCAAGGAAGTGGCGAGTCATCATTACTATATGTAGAAGAGGGATAAGAGCGGATTGCAGCCTCATGTGACCGCCTAGAGGGATTACGTCTTCAATCAAGACAAGGAGGATCCCTCTCTATTTACCACTCTGCCAGCGCTTTCCCGTAGCGAAGTGCTTTCCGAAATGAGCAGGTTAGGTGAGAAGAATCCCCGGAAGAACGAGGATCAGCAATCGGATGAACGCTCCTACAGCTGTTTCTGGCACCTATCTCATCGGATGTCGTCGAAAGCAGTATTAGCTGCATATCTGATGGTTTGGCTTCGAGATTACGTTTTCTCGGGCGGGTCAGGCTCCGTAGAGAGGGTAGCCCGGAACTTAATCCTGCCAGCAGTGAAGTTGGTTTTCGGCCGACGTTTGGCTCTTCTTCCCGCGATGGTGTGTAACCTGCTACGAGGTTTACAGGAGTTTGCGGGAAATGTGGTTCATGATCGCGGTAGGAATGACAACTTCCCACGTGCCGAACTGCCATTTCACTATCTAATGGGGTGGTTGATTTTACACCATCCAAATGTAATGAGTCCGGGTTCGGAAGAAGACCATAGGGCCGGAGATGCATTCCTTAGTCGTTTCCACCAGAGGTGCTGGTTACATTCTGGCGTCCCCATTTGCAGGATTTATCTCGCCTTCAGGGGTGGGAGATCACCAAAGTAGGACCTGTCTTCTCGGGTTTTAAGGCCGATGAGGATTTGACGGATTCGGGTGAAGACGCCACCACTTTGCCTCCATGGGGATTCCGCTGGTTGCAAAGTATTCGGCCATCCCATCTGGTGTACCGGAACAGGAATCAGTACTATCTGGAACCGTACTTACCGAGCCGCTTTGCACGACAATTTGGTTATGTGCAGCTGATGTTGGATAATCCCAGTATCACCCTGGAGTATGCTGGAAGTTTGTTGGATGGTGCACGAGCTTGGCAATACTACAATACTGGATGTACCGGAGCTCGGTGTGCGCTGCCCGTCCAGAATTCGTGGCCGCCCATTCTTTACTCGGTCGCCAAGTTTTACTGTGTTATGGCTGTCGCACCTCCCGGGTATGATAGGGAGACAAGTCTTGTTGCAGGCACCCCATTAGCGGTGACCGGACATGTATCGGCTAGGGCTCGATCGTACCGTCCACCAGAGGTAGGTCATCAAGGTGCCCCTACCGCATCCCCAGGGGGTCAGGCCGAACCTCCGGTTGATCAACCGAAACGACGTGCGGGTACAGAGGTTGGCTCTTCTGCGTCAAAAAGACAGAAGAAGACATCATCACCGACTATGTCGTCGGACTCGACATCTGCAGAGGTAAGGATGTCCCACATAATCTGGTTTAGATTCAACATTTCATGTAACCAATGCTTCCTTTTTGTAGGAGCCGCTAAAAAGGAGGCCCCGTACTCCAAAATCTGGTGGGAGCAGGTCAAAGGAGATGGCGGGCTCGTCTGAAGTACGCATCCCACCGATTATGATGTCTCCCATGGAGGAGAATCCAGAGGATGTTGTTGTCGTAGAGATTTCAGCATCCCCAGATTATGTCAGAAGGGAAGCTGAGGATACAGCGGCTTCCGAGATGATAAAGGTCGCAGCGGGGGCCTTGGATACCGAGGGTCCAGCAGACACGAGGCTTCCTGGTGATAAAGTGGGATGGAGTTCGTCGTCTTCAGATGACGTCGCTCCAGGGTTGCAAGAGTCTGTTGCGGGGCCAACTGATATGATTGGAACAGAGGAGAGGGTTGATTCCCCTCCTTGTTATGATGAGGGGAGGTCGACTGCATCATTGCCGAGCCCTACCCCAGACTCAGCAGCGAAAGCTGAGGTGGCTACCGATCAGGAGGTAGTGACAGATCCTGTCCCTGTAGAGGGATTTGATAAAGAGGCTGAGACTCGTCTGCCGGTCCTGACTCCTGGGGCGGGTTAGGAGACAAGTGTTGATCTCCCCGTTCTGCCAGGGGAAGTACTGGCTGTTGATAGGACGTTGGGGGCTGAAGAGGTGGCCACTGACGTCGGGGGTTCTTCCGAGTTTGGGAAGGGTAAGGGTTTGAGGGAACCCTCTGTTGCTCCTTCCACTTGGGGTACTATCTCGACGCCTGTCTCGACTTCTTCTATTCCTGTGGCTCCTCGGGCTAGTAGTCAAGCCCCTGTTGATGAAGAGCCTGTCGATACCGAGGGTCCAGCCTTGCGGATTGAAGTAGGCGGGCCTTCTTGCGGTCCGCTAACTAGAGCAGCTCCTCCGACTCCTGTCATGATGCCGCAGGTGCTGGCGGATGCTGATGAATACGTGAAATTCATTGTCGAGGCAGTGTATAAAATGCTGCAGAGGGGGGTATCGGCAGTGATGGATGCCAACTGGAGCTTTGCGATGGCAAAAACTTTGGCATTGCCTCATATCAACCTGATCCGTCTTCACCAGGGCCACGATCATATGGCCGTCATTCTGGAAGCCTCGGTGGCTGAGTTGGACCAGCGACTTTCTGAATTACAGCGCATCCAGCGAAATGACCTCTCCATCCTGATAGATGCGGAGAAGGAGAAGCTGATCGCCGAGATTGAGTCTTCTTACCAGGCTACTGTGCGTGTCTGGAAACGTGAAGTGGCTGAGACTGAAGCTGCAGTGGAGCGGTTGTCTCAGTCTACACGGGAGACGGTGGAGGCACGAGCTGTGTTGGACACTAGTATCGCAGAGATTGATGCCTAGATCCGTCGCCTTGAGGACCAACGGGCCCAACTTCTATTAGACGCCGAACGTGTCCAGGCTGAACACGCAGCATTCAAGAAGGAGGAGGCAGCTTTCACCCACCGGGCTCTTACTTTGGCTCAGCAGCGGCAACAGTTGGATGAGAAGCATAAAAATGATACTTCTCCTGAGGCTATTGAAGCGATGCGTCAAGAAGCTGAACGTCGAGTCCTGGTGACTGTGGAGACTCGAGCGGCGGACTTGAGGCGTCGGATTGAAGAGCTTTCAGCCAATCTTGGGGATGTTTAGGGATTGTAGTCTCTTCTTTTTTTATATTTTTGCAACTCTTGCTGGGGTTGAAAACTTTCACTCTCTATTTAAAAATAAAGAATATAAAGTTTTTTGTGGTGTGTTCATTTTTGCTGTCATGAACTTGATAATTTGTGTGGACCTATTATCTTTTGCGTACCTTAGTTTTTAGGTACAGATAATAAGTTTGAGAGAACCCTCATGTTTGCTCAGAGGTGATGTGGACATGGCAAATATGTGATTCAAGTGGTGGAATCTTCCTACTCAGAGGTGTTATGGACGTGGTAGGAATGATCCTGGAGGATACGCGGAACTACTCAGAGGTAATATGGACGTGGAAGTTCTGCGTTCAATGTACGACAACGCAAGGGTTGTTTGTACGGGATGTTTACTCAGAGGTAATGTGGACGTGGTAAACATGGTGGGTAGCATAGTCTTATGGGATCTAAGATTCCGCTTTGTAGGGTGTAGGAGGGCAACTCAGAGGTGATGTGGACATGGTTGTCCTTCTACTGGAGGATGCTACGGAACAGCTGGGTTCCGAAAGCGTATGATTTTGTGAAAGAGAATTGTCTGTGAGTCCTGATGATTGGGTCCACAGATCCCCGGGTGGAAGCAAATATCTGAAAGATGTCAAGAGTAGTACTTCTTTAGGAACTTGCCGTTGATGGGCATCATGAACAAGTCCCTATCGGATTTGGCGAGGCGGTAAGCACCGTTTGAGTATACCGTCTCTATGATGAAAGGTCCTTCCCACTTGGGCTCGAACTTTTTTGGTGTTTTGTGAGTCAACACCATCGGTCTCCTGACTGCCAGAACCAGGTCGCCAACTTGAAAAGTCCTCTGCTTGACCTTTTTGTTGAAAGCCTGTGATATACAGGCTTGGTATAGTTCGATGCGTTGCTGAGCTAGGAGACGCTTTTCGTCAAGTACCTCCAGTTCCCGTAGACGACGACGTTGATTGTCCTCTTCTGTGAGTTGGTTTGTGATTGCTACGCGGAGTGAGGGTATCTGGATCTCGAGAGGCAGTACCGCTTCGCTCCCGTAGACCAAGGAGAATGGTGTGTTGCCTGTCGGGGTCCGTACCGTTGTGCGGTAGGCCCAAAGGCATTCGCCGAGCTTTTCGTCCCAGTCGCGTTTGTTAGATGACACGACCTTTTTGAATAGCCTGACGATAGTTTTGTTGAATGCCTCGGCCAATCCGTTTGCTGCCGGATTGTAGGCGGTAGATGCCACGTTTTGAATGCGATTCTTGTCAAAGAATCTGCTAAAAACATGGCTAATGAACTGAGGACCATTATCGTGGATGATGCTCCGGGTTACTCCGAAACGGTAGATGACGTGGTACTTGATGAAGCTGATCACCCTGGAGCTTTTCACTTCTGCCAGCGGAACTGCTTCTGTCCATTTAGAGAAGTAGTCAGTGATTGCTAGGATAAAGCGGTATCCTCTCGATGAAGGAGGGGTGATCGGTCCCACAATGTCCATGCCCCAAGCTTTGAAGGGCCAGGAGGTGACTGTAGGATGTAGTGGTTCTGACGGTGTATGAATGAAGTCTACGTGAAGCTGGCACACATGGCACTTCTTAGCATATTCGACAGCGTCAGCGGCCATGGTTGGCCCGTAGTATCCCATGCGTCGCAGTCGGTCCTACAACTTAGGACCAGGTTGATGGGCCCCGCAGGTTCCATCGTGAGCTTCTCGAAGGGCTTCGGCTGCTTCTTCGTTGGACAAACATCGAAGAAGAAGTCCATCGTAGGAGCGTCGGTACAGCATTTTAGTAGCCGTATCGTAGTAGAATCGAAGAGAGCGTCTCCTGACTGAGACGGCTTCTTTCGGGTCCTCTGGGAGAATTCCATAGACAGCAAAGTCGATGAATGGGAATCTCCAGTCTCGGACATTAACACCAGCACTCGTTGACATGGCATGGGCCACTTATGAGCACAGGTTATTTTTAGGGCAGACCAGGTCTCGACCCACTACCGTGACGTAGTGTTGAGTTCCGAGGGGTGCCACTAATGAGGCTGCGAGGCCGGCCAAAGCATCAGCCTCTAGATTTTGTAGACGAGGTACATGTTCGATGAAGAAATTGGTGAAGGTTGAAATGATATTCAATGCAACTTCATGGTAAGGGATCAGATCTTTATGGCGAACTTTGTATTGGCCTCTGATCTGGTTTACGATGAGTTTTGAGTCGCCGTAGGCTTCCAGATGATTTACCCCCAGCTGTTGCGCCAGCTGGAGTCCCATGATGAGTGCGTTATACTCGGCAACATTGTTGGAGCACGGCTTCGAAAGGGAGTAAGCACGCTGGATGACCAGCTGATTGGGGGAGACTAATACCACCCCCACTCCAGCGATGATTTGGCCTTTGGGGCCTGTTCTTGAAGCACCATCGAAAAATATCTGCCAGACGGAGCCTTCTTCGGTGACGTTTGATTCTTGGACCTCATCCGGGATGTCTTTATAGAGTCTTGAGGACTCTGGGATGGGGTGTGCAGCTAAAAAGTCGGCCAGAGTTTGACCCTTAACAGCTTTTTACGGAACGAACACCATATTATATGGTGTTAGCAAGATCGCCCATGTGGCTAGCCGGGAGTTCAATGATCCTGGCTTCGTCATGAGGACCCTGAGCGGATTGACTCGGGAAACGACATGAATTGTCTACCCCGAGACATAATATCGAGTCTTTTGGATGGCAAATACCAAAGCTAAGCACTCCTTTTCAACGGGGTTGTACCAGTGTTCGGCCCCGATCAGAGTTCGACTGAGGTAGTAGATTGCTTGCTCATAGCCTGTGTCGCTGTTCTGAGCTAGCAGGGTACCGAGGGAATGATCCATGGCATGGACGTTGAGGAGGAATGATTTGCCGGCGACTGGTGCCACCAGGACTGGCGGGCTCGTCAAGTAAGCTTTGATGTCATCGAAAGCTTTTTGGCATTCCTCTGTCCAGACGTAAGAGACTTTCTTCTTCATGAGCTGAGTGAAGGGTCGACATTTGCCGGAAAGGTTTGCTATGAACCTCCGGATGTATGCCAAATGCCCCTGTAGGCCTCGAAGTTTTCGAAGGTTCTTCGGAGGGTCCATATCGAGGATGGCTTTGGTCTTCTCGGGATCGACATGAATGCCTTTTGCCGTGATGATAAAGCCTAAAAACTTTCCGCTAGAAAACCCTAGAAAGGATTTAGTGGGGTTCATCTTGAGCTGGTGCGCCCACATGAGATCGAAGACTATCTTCAGGTCTTGCAGGTGATCTCCTTTGAGACGGTTCTTGACTACGATGTCGTCAACATAGCATTCGACTATTTTACGAAGATGTTGACGGAAAATGGTGCTCATAGCTCGTTGGTATGTCGCACCAGTATTCTTCAAGCCGAAGGGCATCACTGTGTAGCAGAAAACACCCTTTGGAGTCCTGAATGACGTGTATTTTGCGTCATCGGGGAACATCTTGATCTGGTTGTAGCCCGAATACCCGTCCATGAAAGACATGCGCTCGAAGCCACATGTGTTGTCGATCATCACGTCGGTGATTGGAAGCGGGAACTCATCCTTCGGGTAGGCAGAGTTGAGGTCCGTATCTTCCCATTCTTCTTGGTGACGGGGACAACGTTGGCTACCCAATCTGGGTGTTGTTCTTCACGGATGAAGCCGCTGGTCAAGAGCTTGTCCACCTCCTGATCGATGACGTTCATGATGTCCGGACGGAAGCGTCGCTGTTGTTGTTTGATAGGCTTGGCATCAGGTAAGATGTTCAGCCTATGCATCACGATCTGTGGGTCAAGCCCCGACATATCTTCGTAACTCCAGGCAAAGACGTCGATATACTCTTTAGCCAGCTGGATTAAAGATTCTCGGTCTTCTTCTTTTAGGCTTTTGCTGATGAAGATAGGTTTGGAAGAAGATCCATCCCCATGGTCGATCTGCTCGACTTCGTCTTCGGTGGAAGGTTCACGTAATTCAAAACGAGACTCCCATTATTGTCCTAGGTGTTGAGCCTAGGGTTCTTCTTCGAAGAATTCTGGCGCTTGGTCTTCGCCTTCTTCTTCTTGAGATTGTGCAGATGTCATGTTGGCTGACAGTACCCTCTTGAAGACTGAGCCGATACTGGTATCGGAGTCCCACGTTGATGCTTCAGACGAGTGAGAATGTTCTACTTCTTCCGCATCTGAACTCTCTGGAGTTGACGGCGGCGTGACATAGCCTACCCCCCGTCGAGTTTGATTGTAATAGTCCTGCAGCTTTCCTTTAGGTGTTGGAAGCCGGAGAGGGAGACGTCGACCTTTGCCCTAGTTCAGTCCTTTGTTGCTTTTTAGGCCGTAACCCATCTTTTGGATGAGGTACTTTGCCTTGTCCGTGTACCGATAGAGTTGTATTCTGCCGGCATCTGGTTCTGGCTCGAGTGGCGGGAGGTCTTGATGACGCTCAACCTTGCCGAAGATGATGGATTCTTCGTCTCGACTCCGTGGTGGGACTATCTAACAGACCCCTTGGGACGGGACTACTCGATTTACATGATGGACGGTCGTTATTTGTGTTTGCAACGACCGTAGAGCGTTATCTAATGTATACATGGCATTCCAATGTGGAAGACTAGAATAATTAAAAGACACTCTGTTATTGATGAAATATGAGATTTTATCCCGTGGGATTACATTGTCCAGAGAAGGGGCATCTACATCAGCCGAGATATATTCCTCCAACTCTTCATCTGTATGCACTGGAGTAAGATCGGGAGAGTCTACCATAGCGTTGGCTTTAGAGTCCGAGAGGACTACGTGGGCCTTCTCTAGCGACTGGGATGGTGGCGGCTTGCCCTTAAGACGCACCTTCAGAGGTGCCTCCGATGTGCCTCCGATGATTGACGCCTTCCCCTGTAGTTTTGCCATGAGGGGGGTCGATGTTTGAGACGACTTTCCCTTGAGCCGTATCTTCAGGGGAGCTTCAGGAGCAGCTGGTGCTTTCCTGGGTAGCTTAATGCTCATGGGAGGCAACTTCTGAGGCGGTTTGCCTTTGAGTCGGATCTTCAAAGGAGCGTCGGGGGTGACCTCAGGCTCCATGTCCGGCTCTGCTGCCGTTTCTGCTTCGTCGTCAGCATCATTGGCTTCCCCCTCGTCAAGTGATTTGTATAAGTCAGCATCGGTGAAGTAGGCTTCAATCCCTTTAAAAGGGTCTATGTCCGCGAACTCCATACGGATGACGTTGTTGGTGGACACGTACTTTATACATTGGTGGAGCGTGGATGGCACCACCATGTACTCATGCAGCCATGAGCGACCCAACAGAAGGTTGTAGTTGACTTCAGCGTCCACGACATAACAAGTGACCTCGGTTCTGAGGTTACCGATGTGGCACTTTAGTCGAATTTTGCCCAGTGGTTCACTTTTGCTACAGTTGAAGCCACTGATTGTTGTGTTGGAGGGCGCCAGTCGGTACTGAGAGAAGACCCCAGATCGATCTGAATCCGCTTCACCTCGACTGAACCGATATACCCTGTATAGTACATCGGCCTGTTGTGTCGGTTGTGTTTGAGCAGCATGTCTTGTTAGGTGAAGGTTATATTGGGGATAACCTCATCCGAACAATGACAGTGCGTGCATACAGTCGGAAGATCTTCAGGCTGCTTGACCTGACTGAGGAAGGATTCAGCATCCTTCAGAGCTTCACAGAGAGCTTCTCGAAAGTCTTTGGAAAGACGAAGGAGCTCGAACAGAGATAGGCGGGCAGGAGTACTGGCCAATTGTGCCAGTATGTCGAAGTTGTGGGGCTTGGCTAGCCCCGAAGCATTCTCCTTTCGTAGAGGCCTGTCGAAGCGGGCCTCTATCTGCTTCTGCTTATTAGCTGCTGGGGGCTTAGACGGGCCCTCGTCCTGGACAGCAGGGACGGTGCCAGGAGGCACCACCTCGACGGCAGCTTCATCGGGTTGGACGTTCTGTTGTGAACGCGTCTGCACAGGAAGTGCCTCTTCCGCTGAAGAAGAGACCGTGCGACAAGACTTGATCTTCCTGCCTTTGGATTTGGAGGTAGGGCGTACCTCCAGTTGAGTCACCTCGAAGACGAGATCGGGGTGAACCCATAGGATCTCTCCCCGAGATGTGGTGAGTGGGATGAGTCCACTCACGTTGTCACGGGTAGGTGGTAAGTTAACCACTCCATTGTCGCCTTAGGGATGGGGACAACGCCATCCTGTGTTGTAGTTGGCGGCAAGGTGCCAAACTGGAGTGACACCACGTTGGCTGACACCGTCTTCTCTTCGTAGTCGACGGAGATTACATCCGCATTGATCATGCGCTGGATGTAATTCTTGAGGACATAGCAGTCCTTGGTTGGGTGTCTGACAAACCGATGGTAGTGACAGTACCTCGGGTTGTCTACTTTCTCAACCTCATCGGGACGCTTCGGGTCCGGAAGCTTGATCTTATCACCCTGCTTCAGTATCTCAAAGAGTTGCAGGGTGTCTTCGTCGTTGAACGAATAAACCTCCTTCGGCCTTGGTGCAAGTGGAGGTTTCTGAGCAGGTGCTGACGCACCTTTAGAGGCATTGACAGTCAATGCCTGTTTCCCCTTTGTCTCTCGTCCGGGGTTGTTGGCTGCAGGCCGTTTCCTCTTGTCCTCAAAGGCAGGAAAACTGACTCCCAGAAGACGAGTATTGGCCGCCTTCTTCTCTGTCGCTTCTGCTTCAATGATCAAGGAGCTCCAGTCGGGAGAAGGAGTAAAGTTAAGCCAGAGTTTGACTGTAGGCAGCATGTTCATGCTGCAGGAGGAGAGAAGCGCATGTTCTGGTATGCCCGGGGGCAGTCTGAAGCAGGCCTGTCGGAAGCGTTCGATGAACACTCGAACTGTTTCCTTCTCCTTCTGGCGTATCTCTATAAGGGACGCCATTGTCATGTCCTTTCCGCCGTCGTAGAAATGGTCAAAAAAAAGATGCGTCAGGTCGTCGAAGGAAGATATTGAATTGTCGGGGAGACTGCAGTACCAGTCGTACGCCACTCCTTTCAGTGCCACAACAAATATGCTGGTAAGTAGTGCGTCCTCCTTCGGAAGATGTCCCGTCTGAGACTGGAAATACGTCAGATAGCGATGTGGAGAGTCCTTCCCATCGTATGGCGTCAGTGTTTGTGGTTTATACTTAGGAGGATAAACCACCTTATTCCATTCGAGGGGATAAGGTTGGGGGATGCCCATCTTTTGGCGCTCCTCTTGTCTTGTCTTGGACTCAAAGCGCTCGCGCAAGTCCCTGATCATCTCGACCACGTCTTCTGTGGAGCTGGGAGTCGGGGAAGGTGGTACCACCGGGAGTTGAGCATTTGAGGGCTCCGACGTCCGAGGTACTTCGCAACGATCTATGTCCGAGGATACCCGTTGAAGGGGTACACTCGATTCTCCATTAGCCTCTGGGTCGGGACCGGCAGAAGGTGTCCTGGCCAAAGCTGACCGTATCTCAAATACTGCTTGAGTCAGTGTTTGCATGGAGGCAGAGAGGGTTTTGAGTCCTCCCTCCAGGGTATCCATGCGCTGGACGAGGTTTGTTGGCGACGCATCAGACTCGATATCAGCCCCAGTCACGTTTACTGTCATGACGCGGCCGGAAGTGGATGGATGGATTGAGGCTTCACTCTCGGCCTCACTCTTTTGTAGGGGGGTCGCCTCTCCTGGAGCATCGTCTTGGCTACCTCCGACTATGTTCGGGAGAACATTCACCACGGGCGCATCTGCAAGGGCCTGATTACCCTCAGCTCCGTCTTGAAGGGCCTCTGCGTCTCTGGAACTCGGGTCCGCAGATGCTAGACTACTCCCAGCTATGTTCTGGGGGATATTCTCATCTTCTGGAAGGCTGACAGGATCCGCCCAAGATGTGCTTTGGACACCCTCGTCTTCGGACTCGACAAGGGTCTGACTACCCCCAGCTTCTTCTAAGATCTTCTTCCTCCTCCGAGTGCCTTCGAACACTCCGGAGGACGCGACAGTTGTCTTGGTTTTCCTTGACTGGCTTTTGGACGAGGAAGAGGAACTGCCAGTCGCCTTTCGGACTGACGAGGATTTGGAGATCACGTTGCATGAAGCAACCTTTGGCTCTTCTTCTGTTGACACCTTCTTCTCAAGGCGACGTCGGAGGGGTATCGATGATTGCAGTCGCTGAAACACCGACTGCCTTGGTGGGACTGCCGCTTTACAACAGCAGTTGATGGTGACCACAGCACAAGTATGCCCCGTGAGAGGTGCATCGTGCTTGTCAGTTGACTCTTCTGATTGGCGCTTGTGAGTGATCACGTTACGCAGATCGTTGGAGGAGAGTTCCACCTTCACACCCCCTTCAGGCGCATGGCAAGGCCAAGCGCCGGGGTGGTCAAGTGAGTGCTGTGCCCCATAATCTAATACCAAACAGGCATCCCGATCAGTAGTGGGGGAACCACAGCATTTGAAGTGACATGAACGGACCTCAAACGCACAACCAGATGAGGCACGGGAGTTCAAGACCACTGGATTTGCCTTACTCGACTTGGTTGTGCATGCAATAGATGCGCCCAAGTGAGACAAGGACTTTGAAGGTCGGCTCGTTTCTGGCGCCGCAGCACTCGAGTCGACCTTGTATAGCTTACCATCAGCAGCACGCATGATTGTGAGCGCAAGCTTCTGGCTTGCTGCTGGCATAGCACGTTTGGGGCGCATGGCCCGTGCTGCCTTAGATTTCTTCGTACCAGTCCGCTGGGGCACATAGTACTCAGAATCCAAATTCTCTTCGCCATTACTGCGAGTGAGTCTGTCAAAGACAGAGACCTTCTGTGGCGCATCAGAGGTGATGCGCGGGGCATTAGCTGCGCCCCTGCTCCGTCGACGCATCTTCTTCGCCTGAGAGGAGATGGCTGGGGAATGTGGTTAGACGCACGTTTCCCTGAGAGATGCGTTGCACCAGCGGGCGCATCTTGGTTGCTGAGGATGTCAGCAGGAAGGGAAGGCTGGATTGGCACATCCCCTTCGGTGGTGGTGCCAGCGGCGTCGACCTTGCGCACCCAGACTCGGCGGGTCTTCTTCGGCTTCGACAGCCGCTTTGAAGGACTCGTACTGCCTTCAGAGATGAACTGCTCATACGCCTGTTGATTGAGGCGTATGACCAGCGTCTTGTGGAAGGAGCCCACCTTCACATCGTCGGATTGCGACACAGCTTTCTCGGTGGAGGAGAAAGAGGTCCCCAGCAGAGTCGCCAGCTTGTTTGCCATTAAAATTCTTTTATTGCAAATTTCAATACAAACAGAACAGTGTTACAATATAGGACTTAGATGTAGTTCTAGGAGTACACTTTTGTTTATCTGGGTTCCTTGTGCCGATGGAGTGAGTGGTAATACGTTGACTTTGTTGACGATCTAACGACGGTTATCGATTCTCTGAAGGTCTTGATTGCTCTGGGTGCTGGAGCTTGCTGAGAGGAGGAAGACGTTGAGTGTCTATATCTGTCTTTCTGGTGGTATGTTCCTTCTTTGTGTGTTCTGTCCGTGTGTAGGTATGGAAGAAGGAAATGATCCCTCTATTTATATAGTCTGTGGGCTGGCTGCTCATGCACGCATATATAGGATACGCCTGGTCGTGGGGACGCCACGTAGTGATTGCTGATGAAGGCGTACGAACGATGCGCCCTGATCGAGGGGTTGAATTCTTCATGCTGCTGTTGTGAGCTGGCACGTAGCAGAGGAGAAGATCTTTCTGTTGCTGAGATCTTGGATGAGTTGAGTCAAAGGACACGTATTATCGACCCATAGCTCAGAGTTCTCGGATTTGATGGGGAATGATCTGGTAGGATGCGCCTAGGTGGGCACAGGAGAAGGCTTTGGCTCGTAACCTTTAGTAGTCACGAACCATTCGGGGTGCATGGCTTTTGAGGCACATACGAGGCTTCAATAATGACTTAACTCCTATCTTTCGGGATCAAAGAGAAGTCTGGGTGCGTATGGCTTTTGAGGCGCATGCAGAGCTTTAATGGTGACTTTCCTTCTATCTTTAGGGATCAGTGAAAAGTTTGAGGCGCATGCAGATTTGGGCGCATGGCTGCAGAGGCGCATGCGAGTGGTTGAGTGGCCACGTGGTAGTAGCCGTCGGAGGAAAGTAATAATGATGCTGACGTTGGCGATGCTTCATCTTCTGAAAAAGCTGTCAACTGTTCAGACTTCGGGAGGTGTGCTGCCAACTCTGTCAGTTCAGCATTTAATGTTCGTGACATTCGATGGACAGCTGAGTGGGTGCGTCGGTTGGCATCCCACTAGGCGTATGGGGACGCATGGGGGGAGCATCCCTGTGATATGCTTGGTACTGAAGGGCGCATCTGTGTGATGCACTTGATGTTGAAGGGCGCGTCTATGTGATGCGCTTGATGTTGAAGGGCGCGTCTATGTGATGCGCGGTCTGGCCGGCGTATCTGCTTCTTGACACGTCTTTAATGGTACGACTGTTACGATCTTCGAGTGCTTTAAATAGCTGTTTTGACTTAGCTGAATTCGAAGCGTCCGGTTCATCCATTTAATGAAAATTTATTGCACGAAATTCGGAGAGCCATCCACTTGGCGCATGGGTTTGATTTGCCCGACCTATAAATAGTGGCATGGAGAGAGTTTGCTTCTCGTTCTCTCATATTCTTCCAACATGAACTTGTTTACTCGGATGCATTCTGTTGACGAGATGCTCCCGAGGGTGAAGATGCGACGCCATGTCTTCATTGATGCACTTGAAGGTGACTGTTACATCCAAAAGTCGGAGTCGAGGGCTTCCGAGGCAGACGGAAGGTGCCTGTTGCATCCAAAGATAGGGATTTTCGAGCCTCATCTTCGTTGTGCAGGAAGAGCCGCAGATCGGAATGGCGGTGCTGCGGCTTTGGGGGCTTTTTCTTCCATCAAAGTGGGCGTTGCCCACTCTGGTTGTGTTGAAAGCTGCTCCTTTAGCCGCAGTTTCGATTACGGTCTTCCTTGGCCTTTGGAGGCTCTTTCGAAGCCTCTCCGGGCCACAGGTTGGCTTGTGGTACTTTTTTCTTCCTCGGTTTGGAGAGCTCTTCCTCCAGCTAGAGGGTTGATGCCACCCTCTTTCTGCTCAATAAATGCTTTATTAGTAGAAGCATTTAGACGACGGTGAGCCTGGCTGGAAGAGGGGCACATAACTGGACTGCTGAAGGGATGCACATAACTGAGTTGCCGAAGGGATGAACATAACTGAGGATGTACATGACTGAGCTGCTGAAAAGGATGCACGTAACTGAGGATGCACATGACTGAGCTGCTGAAAAGGATGTGCCTTGCTGAGGCGCATAGTAGGATGCGCCTGACTGGGGCGCATGGAAGGATGCGCCTTCCTAGGGGCGCATGGTGATCGCTGCACCTATTTGAGGGCGCATGGTGGCTGCTGGCTGTAGACTTAGGATCTTTTCTTTATAGAAATTCTTCTTTGTACAATCTTTTCTTAGACATGTAATAGACTTTTATATGTAATAAAAAGTCTTCTTTTAATGCCTATTTTTGCTGTTTATGAAGTACTTTGTCCAAGCTCTGGCGCATATAGTCTGGCACATGGGCTTTTTGGTTCTAAAATTCCATGCTTCTACACCCACCAGTATCCATAATAATCAACACCCGCCACCCCGTCTCCTCCACCTTACCACGCCTCCACCACGGCCGCCAGCAGCCATTATCATCATCACATCCCAATAAGAACAATCAGCCTATTGTGTCCGACTGTGTCCGTGTGTTTGCCACAAAAAAAATTACAAGTATCAATCGTGTCCGGACTCGTGTGTCCGTGTCCGTTGCAAACAACCATGCATCTCAACCACCATAAAACACCATCACAACCACCATAAACACCATCGCCATTAAACCACCACCGCCACCACCATTACTTTACCTCTCCGTCGCGTCTTGCTGCCAAGCGTCGACCCCGCTTTGACGCTAGAACCCCGATCGCCCGCGGTGGGCGTCACCCAAATCCGTCCAGTATGCCGGCGCCGACATCTTCGTCGACGACGAGTGGCGCGGCCCGCGTCCCCGCAGCCAAGAGCCGGCGTCCTCCCCGGTGCTTGACCGAGAGCCGGCGCCTCCCACGGATAGCACTCCCGTGCCTCAAAATCGACGACGCGGATCCACTCGCCGGTGACCCCCGACCCGATCTCCAGCGCCATGGCAAGCCAGGATGGCTCCGCACTGATCGCTTTGACCGCACCCCTCTCGGTGAGAGCTCACACCTCTTCCCCTCCCTCCCGTTCTTGCTCGATCTCTCTGTGCTTACTTTTTCCCTCTCTCTGAGTACTCTCTCTCTCTCTGTCTCTCTCTCTTTAATAACTCTGTCCCTTGTTTTACATTTATTTTGCTTTTATTGCTTACTGGTTCGTTGGAAATAGAAAGGTCAATGGTAAGTTGTATAAACTTTGATATATATAACATTCATACGTATTTGTATGTTATAGTATAATAGGATGACTATTACTATTACTAACAGTATTGTTAGTTTCATCATTATTATTATTACTATTACTAATATTAATATTAATTAATATTAATATTATTAATATTAATATTATTAATATTATTTATTTAGAGACTTATATTTTGTGTTGGGCTTAGAGTTAATGTAATGCATGTGGTTCGTATTACGTATTATGGAATATGTGTACGTATTTTATCTTGCAGTACATAATTCCTGGTTTAGCTTTTCCTTCTTGGCTTGGTTTATTCTTGGTTCGGGTTGGCTTGGTTCGGTTTGGGATTGCTATTGGTTCATCATGGACCAAGGGGTGAACCCCTACCTACCACCACCTTTGGTATTTATTATCCATTCTTCTTTCTCTCTCTTCATTAACCTCATCTTCTTCTTCTTCTTCTATTTACTTCTTCATCTACCAGAGAGAGAGAGAGAGAGAGAGAGAGATGTCTAGGCAAGTGCAACTTGCTTCATGGAGGAACTCAGATTTTATTGCTTCATTCTCTTCATTACAGCATTTTAACTTACTTTAATACTTGGCATTTCTACTTTCCATGGCTAGATTCTTGTAGATCTAAGTTTATTTTATTTTTAGATTTCCTAGGTTTTGATCTACTTAATCTTGTTATTTCTGAGTTTTGATGATTCCATGTTGTAGAGATTTTCATTTCGCCCCGTTTTGACCTATGGAAGTTCGGATTTGGGCTCCGGATGATGGAGTTATGGAGCTTGAGAACTTGGCTCTCATGGTGTTCTTCTCGGAATTTTGGAGAAGGTAGACTGTGCTTGACTTGACCGCATGAATATTTCATGCGGCAAGTGTTCTATTCAGCCGCATGACTGGAAGGACTTGAGCCGCATGAGGGCCGAGCTCATCTAGCCGTATAAGCCTACTTGCCCCATCCGTATAAGATTCATTCTCTTCTAAACCACATGAACCCGGGACTATGCCAGCCGCATGGACTTACTTTCCATTGGCCGCATGAGCACCCCCTTCCTGGCCGCATGGGACCCCGTTTCTTCCAGCCGCATAGACCTGATTGGTCGGCCAGCCGCATGGACCTACACTTCCACCTGCCGCATGGAACTCGCTCGACCCCAGCCGCATATTATTCCGCTCCTCTTGAGCCGTATAGGGCCGCTTCCCGCTGGCCGCATGGGACTTCACTTGACCCGACCGCATATATCCTAGCTCGTCCCAGCCGCATGAGAACCCCCTTCCCTTGAGAGCCGTATAGGCATTGATCCTCGATAGCCGCATGGGATTTGCTCACCACCCAGCCGCATATACTGCAGTCTTCTTTTAGCCGCATGAGTACCCTTTCCCTCCCTCCAGCCGCATGGGTTACCCTTTCTGCCTGCCGCATGGATTCGTCTTTCGTTGGGCCGCATGACTCCTCCCAACGCCTTGTCTTGTCATTTTATTATTATTGCTATTATTCATTTAGTATTATTAACTCATGCCTTGTAACCCTCAGTGTATTGGGTCTCCTGATTGAATGCTTGTACTATGATGCCTTGCATATGTACCTGAACACGATAGTGACCCATCGTGGTGCACTCCTGACAAGTGAACATGACATGACCTGATAGTGGCCCGTCGTGGCGCACTCTTGACCAGTACTCTCGACATGATAACCTGACATGATATATCTTGATAAGCTGTTGCGACGGCTACCTGACATGATATGACCTGTATAAATAACCTGGACACCATGGGCGATTGTGCTTGTACAAATAATCCAGTCCTGTCTTACATCATGTCTAGGAGGGGACTCCTGAGTACCACGGTCAGGAGTACCTACTGAAATGGACTAATACTAATAACTAGATTAATACATTAGTCGTAAAGAGATCTTCCAGCTACAGGCAATCCCGTTACCTGGGCGCGCCTTGGATCTGTAGCCTGCCGTCGAGTAGGGCACATTTCCAGCACACTGTCATGTGTTGCACCCTTCAAGCTACCTAAGGGTACATTCGTTTCCTGGACGATGTACCCACCTGAATTCAACCCTAATCTTTCGACATGGGTAACCTGGATGGTCTGCAGGGCTTGTGACTGTAGAAGAATCTCACTGCATCTTGCTAGTAACTAGGCCTGTGATAACCCTAGTTAGTTAAAGTATCAAGCCGTAATTCTTGCTTGGCCGTGAAATGATTAGATGGAGTCTAACCTGTCTAGTCTTGTCCTGATTCTGTTCCAGATTACCGTATGACCTGAATGCCTGTATTTATTTACCGATAAATGGTGAGAATTCCAAGTTCGGTTCAGACGAAAGGTTACAACCCCGATCCTTGTTTGGTTTACGGGTTGTAACCTGGCTATCTGAATAGTTCCATGGTTATCTCATCGTATATCACCTTATTATGCTTTTCTTAACTCCCGTCTTATTTATTGCTATATTATTATCTATTTTGCTAATTGCTGGTTTTAGTTCCTAAGTGAAGCTTCCTTTGTGGCACTTGCTCTTTCTGGGATCTGACCCAGCTGGTTTTGTATGGCCAGATTTCGGAGCAGCTCCAAAGGATCTATCGACTTTTCAGTCCGATGGTGGCGACTAGACGTAACCAGGACAACGAGTGGATTTATTTTTGTTCTTCCACTCTATTGTAAATATATTCTTTTGAGGCGTTTAGCCGACGAGCACCTATTTAGCTCGATTGCATTTACTTACTGTCAGCCTACGGGCTGTAACATGATTGACAAATCCTAGGGTTGATCATGTATGACTAAACTCTTGCTAGTCCTAACATTTTGTAATGACTAGCTTCATGATCAGCTGAATATGTAATATTTGGGATGCCTTATTATTGTATATTTGATGATCATACATCTTGTAACATTTACTTACTTGCTTGTGATTGAGACACTAGGCTTGTTCATGACCATATGAGATTGTTGGCTTGTAGTAAACCCTCATGTATCTAGACAGCCGTGACCGTATAGCGAGATGGATTCCATTTCATATACGTAGCTGGCTATGTCCGCCCCCGCTCTCCAGTATTCTGGTTTTGGGGCGTGACATGGTTTAAGTGGTGGCCCATGCAGGTCTTGTAAATCAAGATATGTGAGGATTTACCGAATAGATGTCTCAATCAGTATTTGCCCTTGATCTCTGCTCGTATCTTCTGAATCCCTAGATTCTTGACCTGATCATATGCTTGTATCGTTGATCTGTCCTGGTCCTTCCTTATTGTTCCCCATGTCGTCTTCTTCAGCGGCACCGTTCCTGGACCTGTCGGTCAGCAAGATGGAGCACTTTCCGCGGATCAGCAGTAACCCGAAGATCAAGCCCAACATTCCGGAGTAGCCTCCAGAGTCGTACCTTCTGATAGAGAGCCACCAGTCCAGCCAGTTCAGCCTGTCGAGCCTGATGATGGCACTTTGGTAGGTCTCGTCAGGACCTTGATAGCTTCCCAAGATCGTCGTGGAGATGCCTTGCACCAGGCAGTGACGGATGCTCTGACCAGAGGAGGTCATCAGGGTAACAGCGTGGCCAACAGCTTCAAGCGCTTGAACCCTCCCTTCTTCGACGGTAGTGAAGATGCTATCGCTGCAGATGCTTGGCTTCAGGACACAGAGGTGATTCTAGAAGCAGCCAGGACCCCAAAAAATGAGAAGGTAGCCGTGGTGCGCCTGCAGTTGCTAGATCTTACCCGCAACTGGTAGGCAGCTCAGGCCGTTGGATTAGCAGCACCCATTGCTTGGCCCGTATTCAGAGCGAGATTCCAGACCAAGTATTTTGATGCTGTAGCTCGGTATGATCTACAGATGAGGTTCACCAATCTGAAGCAGATGGGCAGAACGATCGATGGATATGCGGCCGAGTTTTTGAGAATCAGTCGGTTTGCTCCCACCTTGGTGGCAACCGAGTATGATAGAGCCCAGCGATTCCAGCAGGGGCTTCACTTGGAGATTCTATTGGCGGTTGAGCAGTTTGAGCATCAGACTTTCGATGCAGTCTTGAGAGCAGCTAGGAGGTATGAGTATACCTCCCACAGGATTATGGATAGGGCCAGAGGTCGGAAGGGATCCCACGGCCAGATGAATCAGTCTTCAGCCCCAGCCCCAGCAGCCAGGGCTTTGACTATTGGAGCTCAGAGGCAGGCGGCCTCAGTAACGTCGGTTCAGCATTCAGCCCCGACGTACCCTCAGTAGCAGAAGCAGAAGCAGACTTCCGCAGTAGGATGTTCTCATTATGGGAAGCCAGGCCATGTAGTGGCAGAGTGCCGCAGGGCACAGGGATTGTGTCTGGCTTATGGAGCAGCAGACCATAGGGTTGGATCCTGCCCAATTAGGGGTGGTTCATCATCGTCCAACCTTTCTAGCTCTTCGGTGAGAGGACCAGCTCCGATCCAGCAGCAGCAGTATCTATTGCCGAGGCCCTTGCCGCCTCAGTCCCAGGTATTCCAGCAACAGAACCCCCAGCAGCATACTCAGGCCCAAGCCTTGAGTCAGAATAGGCAGCGAGGATTTCAGCAGAGGGGACCAGCACCCCGAGGGCATGGTCATGCTATGGTGATGACCGCAGAGGAAGGATTGGCACCAGGAGAGGTAGTGGCAGGTACTATTCTTGTCATCTCCTTTCCAGCTTCAGCTTTATTTGATTCTGGTGCATTGTATTCTTTTATGTCTGCACGATTTGCGACACGGATAGGATTGGAGCCCGAGTCATTATCAGTAAGGCTCAATATACTTACTGGTAACGGACTTGTGGGAGTCGATAGGGTGTTTTCCTCGTGTCGGATCGTAGTTAGCGGTAAGGAATTTCCCGCTAGATTGATAGAGTTTCCGATGGCCGATTATGATGTGGTCTTAGGGATGGATTGGTTGAGGAACCAATATGCTAGAATAGACTGCAATATTGGTAGGGTTGTTTTTAGCATTCCAGGCGAGCCAGAGTTTTCCTTTTCCCGAGGTGCGGTTGAGCCTTCTCCTCCAGTGTTGCGGATGGCAGTAGCAGCAGTACAGTTTCCCCGGATAGTCTAAGAGTTTCCAAATGTTTTCCCAGAGGAGCTCCCAGGTATGCCGTCGGAGCGGGAGATCGAGTTCACCATAGACTTGATTCTCGGGATAGCCCCAGTATCAGAGAGAGTCTACAGGATGGCGTCTTCAGAATTGGAGATCTTGTACAAGATGATTGAAGAACTTCGAACCAAGGGATTCATTCGTGCTAGTGGATTGCCTTGGGGAGCCCCGATGCTTCTTGTGAAAAAGAAGGATGTTACGTCCAGGTTATGTATTGATTATCGTACCTTGAACTGAGTGACAATCAAGAATAGATATCCTCTCCCGAGGATAGATGACTTGTTTGATCAGCTCAAAGGGGCAGCAGTATTCTCGAAGATCGACTTATGCTCAGGATATCACCAGATTAGAGTCAGAGAGCAGGACATCCCGAAGACAGCTTTTAGATCGAGGTACGGGCATTGGGAGTTCTTTGTTATGCCATTTGGAGCGACCAATGCGCCGGCTGTATTCATGGATCTCATAAATTGAATTTTTATGCCTTATTGGATCAGTTTGTGATTGTGTTCTTGGATGACATCCTGGTCTATAGCAGGAGTGAGGCGGAGCATGAGCAGCATCTTCGAGTTGTCCTCCAGATTCTCAGAGAGCACCAGTTGTATGCTAAGTTCAGTAAATACGAGTTCTGGCTCGATCGCATTTCTTACTTGGGTCACATCATCACCAGAGGAGGAGTAGAAGTAGATCCCCAGAAGATTATGGCCATTGAGTCATGGCCAGTGCCTAGCACAGTTGCAGAAGTTCGTAGTTTCCTCGGATTGTCCGGCTACTATCGGCGATTTGTTTCAGATTTTGCTCGAATTTCAGCACCATTGACCTAATTGACCCGCAATGAGGTGCAGTTTGCTTGGACAGCAGAATGTCAGGATTCTTTTGAGAAGTTGAAGCGAGGCTTGATGACGGCTCCCATTCTCGTGCTTCCAGATGGAATCGAAGGATTCTTCGTGTATTGTGATGCTTCAGGCAGAGGCTTAGGATGTGTTCTGATGCAGCATGGAAAGGTAATAGCTTATACATCACGATAACTTTGTGATCATGAGAGGAATTACCCAACCCATGACTTGGAGCTAGCAGCAGTAGTATTTGCACTTAAGTTGTGGAGACACTACTTGTACGGAGATAGGGTGGAGATTTTTACCGACCATAAGAGCCTGAAGTATGTTTTCACCCAGAAGGATCTTAACATGCGTCAGAGGAGGTGTCTAGAGCTTCTTGTGGATTATGATGTCAACTTGCAGTATCATCCCGGAAAGGCCAACGTTGTTGCAGATGCATTGTGCAGGAGAGCCGGAGTTTATTTCCTAACAGCGCAGCCGGAGCTGTTAGCAGATCTTCAGAAGATGGGAATTGAAGTTGTTCTTCCTTTCAGTGTAGCATTGATGGCCAGCATGCAAGTTCAGTACACTATAGTCGAGAGGATTCGGATGGCGCAGTCAGCAGATTCCAAGCTTCAGTGACTCATGGCAGAGTGTGAGGCAGGACGAAGACTAGAGTTATGCAATCATGAGGATGGTACACTTAGGCATGGTAAGCGTCTTTGTGTACCCAGTGGAGATATCAGACATGAGATCATGGCAGAGGCTCACAGTTCTCAGTATTCCATTCTGTGAAACCTATTATTTTATTATTAATTATTTAATAGTGTTTTATTAGTATTTCGAAAATTATTATTATATTAAATAATTTTGGGTGAAAAAGAATTTCGAAAAATATTAATAAACTTGGATTTTTGATTTTCGGATCCAGACCCGAGTCCGAGCCCAGACCCAGGCCCGAGCCCTATTTCCTTCTTAATCTGATTTTGACTTGGTTATTAATTAAAAATAATAATAATAATAATAAATTTGGGCTGGTCCCGAAGGACCAGCAGTGGTGTGGGGACTCATTCTCCCAACCCATCAACTCCCCAACTCTCCATCTCCCTCTATTTACTCAAACCCTTCATTTCTGTAACTCCCCAAATTCACTCCTGCTCTACCACACGTTCCTAACATTAATGCTCACCACTCTCTAATAATAACCCCACTACTTTCCCCCACTCTCTCCCGTACACACAACTCCCTAACAGAGAAAGAAATTCTCATCTTCACCCCTCTTCACTCTCAATTCTCTCTCTCTCTCCCCCTCACTGTCTCTGGAGAAACCAACACTCTCTCCCTCACCATTTCTCTCATGACAAATCTCAAATCCCTCATATCTCTCTCTCTCCCTCTGTTCTCTTCTCCACCTCTGTGGAGAAACCCACCCGATCTCAAGCCCTAGCCCCTATCCGAGTTTCCGGCGAGCTTCCCCCGCCACCGCGGATTCTCCCCGGCGAGGATGCCGAGCCGACCGCCTCCCCGCCGGTGCGCGAGCTCCCCGCGGCCGACCCCCTCCGCGGCTCCTCCGCGTTCTGTCGACGCCACAGCGCCGACCCCCGGCCGACAGCGAGCCCCGCGCCCCTTCGCGGCCATCCCGACCGCCCGCAGCGGCGGTGCTCCTCCCCGAGCCCGCTCTTCCCGCGGTCGTCCGCGGTTCCCGAGCCCCTCTCTCCAGCCGGATCCGCCACCGCGCCGCCTCCCGCGAGCGCCACCGTCCGTGGCCGACGCCTCCGCACCGCCGCGACCCACTCTGCGGCCAGCCGCCGCCGTCCCGAGGCCGGCGACCGCCTCCCGCGCCGCCCTCTCTGTCCGGCCGAGCCCCTGTGGCCACGGCTCCCTCCGCCGCAGTCAGCCCGGCGATCCTCCGCCGGCAGAACCCCGACCCCGCTGCGCTGTCCGCGCCCCGCCGCGTCAGCGTGCTCCGCTGCGCTGTCCAGCGCCCTTTCCCGCGGTCCTTGCTGTCCCCGCCAGTGTTCCCGCTGTCCGTGGACTCTCGTTGCTGTTCGGAACTTCGACCTGCTGCCGACTTAGTTCGGATTTCTTTCCCGAGATTTTTCCCGCGGCTCCCCGCCAACGAAAACTGGTAATTTCTGGATAGTCACAGTAGTTCGTCCCCGTAGAGTCGATGATGATAGATCGGTCCCCCGGTTCCCTCTCGGGAATCCGGTTAGCTGCGTTATATATTTTCGTTTAGCTGCATTAGATTAATTTCCTGTGTTTTACTTGCTGGGTTGGTGTGATTTGGATGGATTATGGATTCCCGGATATTTCGGGAATTATTCGGTGGTGTTGGAATTATTTCTGTGGTGTTGGAAATCATTTTGGTGGATATTTCTGTGGATTATTTTGGGTTGGAAAATATTTGCAGGAGTTTGTTGGCGCACTTCCCAGTACTTGGGTTTGTCCCGAAATAGAGGAAGTGCTGCCCAAATTTTTACAAAACTATATTTATATTGATTTCAAAATTGGCTTTCGAAAATGAATTTCTAAACTGATTTTTCGGGCAACGACCGTACCGGTCTGTGGGCCCCGGCGAAATGCAAACGCACCGGTCCGACCGGAGGTTGTGGTATTAGCCGAATTTTGAGGAATGGACCGAGTCTGAGACTCTTAGCTTTCTTTTTAATTATTTTAATTAATATCTAGGCTATTTATTATAGTTATTTAATTTCTGCACTTTATTTATTAATTAAGTCATTTTCGCTTAATTGATGTAAAAGAAAATTGTACAGGGCATAAGCCCACCCTAGGACCATTAGCTGTGCCAATGTATTGTGTAGCATAGTTTTATTTTATTTTTATTTTTCTGGTGGATGTGGAATTTGGGTAGTTTTTGATTAGTCGCATAATCGTAAATTAGAGCGCGAATTACTAATTAATTACGAATTTAATTAAAATGAATAGAATAATATCAAATAACTAGTTCACGGTTTATCACTAAAAGAAATTATATTTTTATAGATATTACAAAACACAAAGTTTTCCAAAGTTAATCGGTTCTCGTTATTATTTCCAAATAATCAATTAATCGGTTTAATCAACGCACGTAGTTGGCGACGTAAACGATAGCTGTAGCTTAATAACAACTAAAACCTGACTAGGACTTGCTACTAGAGATTGCAACTAGCACACTTAGCTTGGTTATACAACGAATCTGAGTTAAATTCTCAATTGTAGGGTTTCGAGGACTGTATTAGCATCACCCGGAATCAACAAACGAATCCAGTCAATAAAACAAAGGCAAGTACATTTATGTTGATTATAATTATTTAATAATCACTTCACTGCAATTTTAAACCACTGTTCATACACGAACTCCTTCGGGAGTATTGACTGTACTGTTGGGGATTGGGGGAGTAGAGTAATGTTTATGACCACATCCAAATTTCTGTAACTGACTACTGTAACTGACTGTATTAGCTTTTCCCTCTTCACACGGGGACAAGCCATACCGTATCGCTAGATACTACTGTAACCCAAGCCGGTCATATACATTGCCTATTCACATCACTATACTATATTATTTCAAAAACTGTTCATCTTCAAACTGTTTAAAAGTGCATGATTTTATTGTTAAATTAATTGTCAAGATTAGCATGAATTGCACTTTGCTCCCTCCTGACTGGAGACCCAACATTTTAGGTATCACTGATGAGGCTTTGTTCCGTGATCCCAACTAGAGGATGATGATCTCGAGACTGATGAGCTGGTTGCCTAGATTTTTCTTCTTCTTTATAATTCATGATGTTTGTGGAAAGCAATGTACTTCAGATGTATGTTTCATTTTATTGTAAAAAGTTTTAAACTATTCAAATTATTAAAGTTGTGGCAATTAGACTGTGTTGTTTTATTTACCTGCATGAGTGATACAGCTTACTGCCGCCGTCTCAACAACGGTGCAGGCTGGGCATGAT
Organism: Iris pallida; assembly: GCA_029216955.1. Lineage (NCBI taxonomy): Eukaryota > Viridiplantae > Streptophyta > Magnoliopsida > Asparagales > Iridaceae > Iris > Iris pallida. The sequence goes on from JANAVB010041018.1 coordinate 6,168,476, forward strand.
CCGATTCGACCCAAGAAATTGGGACCGGGTCGTGACATATTTTTAGTGGTGGCCCATGCAGGTCAGAACAACAACTTAGGAAAACATACCTAGAAACAATTAGAACACTAGAACATCAATTTGTCACAACATAGGACCGAAATATATTATAAATAAATATTTTTATTTGATTATAGACTGGTAGGATACCTTTTTTATGTTTGCATCCTAAACCATCCAGAGAATGATCGTTGACCAAATCCTGCTGGCGATGAGGTGTCATCTCCGGATCATACCCCATCTCCTCAACCAAGCCCAGGGTCTTTTCCCTCGCGGCTGTTTGACCGTCCTCATAGTGCATCCAGTGAAGATTTTCCTTCACTGGCGATTCCTACCTCATCTCAAACTGAATTGCATTTCCTTGGTGGAGTATTCATTTTTGTTGCTCCACCAGTACCAGCAAACACCTTCCAAATGGTTGCCCTATTTCAAGAAATCTTGGAGTTCTAAAAAGCTCAAGATGAAGCCCAGCAGGAACAGAAGAATATCACGAGAGAAGACATGAAGAACGTCATGATGTAGCCTTAGTTATCCCCAACCAAGTTAGAGCAGAACTTTTGTCCTAGGAAGGATACCCTTGAAACTAGAAGATATTTTGGGTCCCATCAAGTACTCTACTTTTTGGCAGCCTTGTCGTAAGAAGCTATGGGCTTGTAACTATTGCAAGAGGCCTGGTCATCAGACTGTTAGTTGCCGCAAGAGATTGGGACAATGTTTGGCATGTGAATCTGCTGAACATCGGGTAAAGGACTGCCCCTTATCTTTCCATCAAACCAGAGCTCATATCCCAGCAACACCTGTTAGGCCACAACCTAGGGACTCTCTTCCTATCCAGCAGACCTTGCCTCCTACAATAAGGTATGATGCAGACTCGGGGTTCATAGAAGACGAAGGACCAGATCAATGAAGGCTCTAGGATTTATTCAGAAAGGGACTTCACCTTAAGGAACACCTATCTTGTTTGTGCCCAAGAAGGATGGAACAACGGATGTGCATCGATTACCAGACACTAAAGAACAAGTACTTTCTGTCTGGATCGAGGATCTGTTTGATCTGGTTGTGTGGAGTTAGGGTGTTTCGAAGTTTGATTTAAGATCTGACTACCACCAAATCAGAGTCAGGAAAGAGGACATTTCCAAGACGGCGTTCAAACACCAAGTATGGGTAGTTTTCTGTGGTCAGGACGTTAGACTGACAAATGCTTCTGCTGTGTTCATGAATATCATGAACAGAGTTTTTCATGAGTATTTGAATCAGTTTATCTTCTCCATAGATAACATTCTGATATATTCGAAGACTGAAGAAGAGCATGAAGAACATCTGATGAAAATTCTGGAAACTTTGAAGAAAAAGAAGTTTTATGGTAAGCTATCTGAACGTAGGTGGATTTTTGGCCATGTTGTCAAGAGAAGAAATTTCGATGGAAGATAGCTGCTGATGAAGAGTGGTATACTCCAAGTTCAATTCGGAAGTTTCTTGAACTTGGCCGGCTACTATCAAAAGTTCGTGAAGGATTTCGCCAAGATTGCTGAGCCGATGGCGAAGCTCACTTGGAAGAATGAAGAGTTCATCTGAACAAAAGATTGCCAGGCGGCATTGAGGAGTTGAAGAAGAGACTTACTACTACACCAATCCTTGCGCTACCCGCAGGAACCGGTGGGTTCTCAATTTACAGTAATGTCTCTGGAAAAGGACTGGGCTGCGTTCTTCAACAACATGGGAAAGTAATTGCTTACACATGTAAGCAACTACAGACTCATGGGAAGAATCATCCCACATCTAATTTGAATTGCTACAATTATCTTTACTTTGAAGCTATGAAAGCATGATTTTATGGAAAGGGAGTGAAAATATGTACGGACTACCAAAGTCTGAAATATGTCTTCACTCAGGAAGGGCTGAATGTTAGACTAAGAAGATGGTTGAAGCAGATGAAGGATTTCGACATCAACCTGCAATACTATTCAGGTAAGGCTAATGTGGTCACTGATGCACTTGGTCGATACTGATGGCGAAGTTCTTAGCCAAGGAGTGGCACCTGCTAGAAAACATCGAGAAGTTTGGACTGGAGGTTATACTACCTGGAGATAGAAGGACGGAGCTGGATGCTGATTCAGTATTGATGAAGTTCGAGGCTGATGGACAAAAATTAAGAGGACGTAGTTTCAAAACGAGGCACTTTGCAGGCTTAGAGATCAAGTGTTGGCAAGAACACTTGAGGGTTTCTAAATTGATCAGCAGTGGAACTCTAAAGAATGGTGCGAGACTTTGCGTATCGGCTGACAAACGGAGGAACGAGTTGATGAAAGAAATACACTAGTCACAGTATTCCATATATTCAGGAGATGATAAGATGTATCGGAATATGCCTCCATTGATTGGTGTTATGGAATAAAGAAGGACAATTCCAGGTATAGGATTAGATGTGAATTTGTCAACATGAAGAATTTAGCAAGAGGACAACAAGCTTGTTGAAGCCGCTGGACAATTCGGAGTGGAAGTAGAAGCATATGACAATGAACTTTGTGTGAGGATTGCCTTGTTCCTAAGGAGGGAAGAACACCAATTGGATTATAGAAAATCGACTGACTAAGTCAGCACACTTTCAAAGTTGGTTTATCCACTAAAGAAGTTGGCAGCATTGTACGAGAGGCACATTTACCGAATTCATGGAGTACAGCGGGACGAGCAATCAGAGAGGTAAATCTAGACGCTTGAAGATGTATTGAGATTTTGCGTCTCGGAATTTGGCAGGTCTTGGGAAGACCAAATTGCATTTGGTAAAGTTTTCCTACCAGAGGAACAATCAGTTTTGACGGAGCTGGAATTTGAGGCCAGATACATCAGGCCATTTGAAGTTTAAGACGCGTTGGAAGTAGCGTACCAGTTAGTTCTACCAGCTAATCTTGAGAGTGCGCAACGTCTTCTACGTCACAGCTCAGATGCTACATTTCGGATCCGAGTCACATTTTGGATAATTCAGAGCTCAAGTTTGGACTCAACCTTTCAGTGCCAGAGAAACCAGTTGCAAGCCTAGTCAGAGTTAAGAAGATCAGAATTAGAGTCATCATTTAAACTCTTATTCCTTATCTTTTCTTTCCCCGTTCTAAATTTGACCAATGCTGCTAAATTAGCCTAGTTTTACAAGCTATCTTTTTGTCAAGCTTGATCATGACGGTATTTTATTGGGTGCACCCACTAATATATTGTCTAATCAGGACCGGTGCATGATGGTCTGATCAACCTCGTGTACTTTGGTTCGCTTTTGTATTCTTTCTGCATGGATGATATCATAAATAAAATTTTTTTCCCTCAACCGTCTCATCCATGACTGCCTTGGAAATCCTTATAGTTGGACCTGGGTTACGGGTGCAATACCTGTACCTATTTGTTTCTCCTACCTTGCATTTTAAATTTTGAGGACGAAATTTTCTAAGGAGGGAAGATTGTGAAACCCATTATTTTATTATTAATTATTTAATAGTGTTTTATTAGTATTTCGAAAATTATTATTATATTAAATAATTTGGGTGAAAAAGAATTTCGAAAAATATTAATAAACTTGGATTTTTGATTTTCGGATCCAGACCCGAGTCCGAGCCCAGACCCAGGCCCGAGCCCTATTTCCTTCTTAATCTGATTTTGACTTGGTTATTAATTAAAAATAATAATAATAATAATAATAATAAATTTGGGCTGGTCCCGAAGGACCAGCAGTGGTGTGGGGACTCATTCTCCCAACCCATCAACTCCCCAACTCTCCATCTCCCTCTATTTACTCAAACCCCTCATTTCCGTAACTCCCCAAATTCACTCCTGCTCTACCACACGTTCCTAACATTAATGCTCACCACTCTCTAATAATAACCCCACTACTTTCCCCCACTCTCTCCCGTACACACAACTCCCTAACAGAGAAAGAAATTCTCATCTTCACCGCTCTTCACTCTCAATTCTCTCTCTCTCTCCCCTTCACTGTCTCTGGAGAAACCAACACTCTCTCCCTCACCATTTCTCTCATCACAAATCTCAAATCCCTCATATCTCTCTCTCTCCCTCTGTTCTCTTCTCCACCTCTGTGGAGAAACCCACCCGATCTCAAGCCCTAGCCCCTACCTGAGTTTCCGGCGAGCTTCCCCCGCCACCGCGGATTCTCCCCGGCGAGGATGCCGAGCCGACCGCCTCCCCGCCGGTGCGCGAGCTCCCCGCGGCCGACCCCTTCCGCGGCTCCTCCGCGTTCTGTCGACGCCACAGCGCCGGCCCCCGGCCGACAGCGAGCCCCGCGCCCCTTCGCGGCCATCCCGACCGCCCGCAGCGGCGGTGCTCCTCCCCGAGCCCGCTCCTCCCGCGGCCGTCCGCGGTTCCCGAGCCCCTTTCTCCAGCCGGATCCGCCACCGCGCCGCCTCTCGCGAGCGCCACCGTCCGTGGCCGACGCCTCCGCACCGCCGTGACCCCCTCTGCGGCCAGCCGCCGCCGTCTCGAGGCCGGCGACCGCCTCCCGCGCCGCCCTCTCTGTCCGGCCGAGCCCCTGTGGCCGCGGCTCCCTCCGCCGCAGTCAGCCCGGTGATCCCCCGCCGGCAGAACCCCGACCCCGCTGCGCTGTCCGCGCCCCGCCGCGTCAGCGTGCTCCGCTGCGCTGTCCAGCGCCCTTTCCCGCGGTCCTTGCTGTCCCCGCCAGCGTTCCCGGATATTTCGGGAATTATTCGGTGGTGTTGGAATTATTTCTGTGGTGTTGGAAATCATTTTGGTGGATATTTCTGTGGATTATTTTGGGTTGGAAAATATTTGCAGGAGTTTGTTGGCGCACTTCCCAGTTCTTGGGTTTGTCCCGAAATAGAGGAAGTGCTGCCCAAATTTTTACAAAACTATATTTATATTGATTTCAAAATTGGCTTTCGAAAATGAATTTCTAAACTGATTTTTCGGGCGACGACCGTATCGGTCTGTGGGCCCCGGCGAAATGCAAACGCACCGGTCCGACCGGACGTTGTGGTATTAGCCGAATTTTGAGGAATGGACCGAGTCTGAGACTCTTAGCTTTCTTTTTAATTATTTTAATTAATATCTAGGCTATTTATTATAGTTATTTAATTTCTGCACTTTATTTATTAATTAAGTCATTTTCGCTTAATTGATGTAAAAGAAAATTGTACAGGACATAAGCCCACCCTAGGACCATTAGCTGTGCCAATGTATTGTGTAGCATAGTTTTATTTTATTTTTATTTTTCTGGTGGATGTGGAATTTGGGTGGTTTTTGATTAGTCGCATAATCGTAAATTAGAGCGCGAATTACTAATTAATTACGAATTTAGTTAAAATGAATAGAATAATATCAAATAACTAGTTCACGGTTTATCACTAAAAGAAATTATATTTTTATAGATATTACAAAACACAAAGTTTTCTAAAGTTAATCGGTTCTCGTTATTATTTCCAAATAATCAATTAATCGGTTTAATCAACGCACGTAGTTGGCGACGTAAACGATAGCTGTAGCTTAATAACAACTAAAACCTGACTAGGACTTGCTACTAGAGATTGCAACTAGCACACTTAGCTTGGTTATACAACGAATCTGAGTTAAATTCTTAATTGTAGGATTTTGAGGACTGTATTAGCATCACCCCGGAATCAACAAACGAATCCAGTCAATAAAACAAAGGCAAGTACATTTATGTTGATTACAATTATTTAATAATCACTTCACTGCAATTTTAAACCACTGTTCATACACGAACTCCTTCGGGAGTATTGACTGTACTGTTGGGAATTGGGGGAGTAGAGTAATATTTATGACCACATCCAAATTACTGTAACTGACTACTGTAACTGACTGTATTAGCTTTCCCCTCTTCACACGGGGACAAGCCATACCGTATCGCTAGATACTACTGTAACCCAAGCCGGTCATATACATTGCCTATTCACATCACTATACTGTATTATTTCAAAAACTGTTCATCTTCAAACTGTTTAAAAGTGCATGATTTTATTGTTAAATTAATTGTCAAGATTAGCATGAATTGTACTTTGCTCCCTCCTGACTGGAGACCTAACATTTTAGGTATCACTGATGAGGCTTTGTTCCGTGATCCCAACTAGAGGATGATGATCTCGAGACTGATGAGCTGGTTGCCTAGATTTTTCTTCTTCTTTATAATTCATGATGTTTGTGGAAAGCAATGTACTTCAGATGTATGTTTCATTTTATTGTAAAAAGTTTTAAACTATTCAAATTATTAAAGTTGTGGCAATTAGACTGTGTTGTTTTATTTACCTGCATGAGTGATACAGCTTACTGCCGCCGTCTCAACAACGGTGCAGGCTGGGCATGATCCGATTCGACCCAAGAAATAGGGACCGGGTCGTGACACATTCATCCGGATGGTACGAAGATATACCGCGATATCCGTCAGCATTTCTGGTGGAATGGCATGAAGAGAGAGATAGCCCGGTTTGTCTCTCGTTGTTTGGTCTGCCAACAAGTTAAAGCTGAACATCAGAGGCCCGCTGGACTTCTTCAGCCTTTGCCGATTCCAGAATGGAAGTGGGAGCATATGACCATAGATTTTGTGACCAGATTACCTAGATCCTCAGCTGGTAGAGATGCTATCTGGGTTATAGTTGATCGGCTCACGAAGGTAGCTCACTTCCTTCCGTTCAGAGTTGGTCAGTTGACAGCTTAGTTAGCAGAGATGTACCTCAGGCAGATTGTCAGGTTGCACGGTATTCCAGTCAGTATCACTTCGGACCGAGATTCTAAATTTACGTCGCACTTTTGGCGTAGCCTGCAGGAGAGTTTGGGAACTCGTCTCCAGTTCAGTTCAGCATATCATCCGCAGACAGATGTCCAGTCAGAGCGCACAATCCAGACTCTTGAAGACATGTTGAGATCTTGTATACTTGACTTCGGTGGTTCGTAGGAAGATCACTTGCACCTGGTGGAGTTTTCGTACAATAATAGTTTCCAGGCCACTATTCAGATGGCGCCGTTCGAGGCACTGTATGGCAGGAAGTGCATATCCCCGCTAGCATGGGATGATATCGGAGAGAGGCAGATGCTCGGTCCAGAAATGATTGCCCAGACAGTTGAAGTGGTCAGAAGAGTCCGGGATCATCTTCGAGTTGCCCAAGATCACCAGCGCCATTGGGCCGATTCTCATCGGCGCCCTCTCGAGTTTTCTGTCGGTGACCATGTATTCCTGAGGATTTCGCCTAACCGTGGCGTCATTCGTTTTGGCGTACGGGGAAAGCTTAGTCCTAGGTATATAGGGCCATTTGACATTCTGGAGCGAGTAGGAGATGTGTCCTATCGTCTCGCTCTTCTGCCGTCGCTAAGCGAGGTGCATGACGTGTTCCATGTATCCAATTACGACGGTATATCCAATACCCGAGCCACATCCTAGATCATTCGGAATTGGTTGTTGGTACCAACCTTTCGTATGAGGAGAGACCCGTGTCTATATTGGACCGGAGAGAAAAGATACTCAAGAACAAGACTATTAAGTTAGTCCAAGTTGCTTGGGGTCATCACTCTTTGGAGGAGTCAACGTGGGAGCGTGAGGATGACATCCGATCGCGGTATCTCGACTTATTTGACTCGTGAGGTATAATGTCTTCTTTATGCATCATGGCTTCAATTCCTTGCTTGAATGAGTGATTGCCTGCCTAGTTATAGCTTGCTTGTGATTAATATAGCTTATTCTCGTCTCTCTAGCCTCTTAATTAAATTCCGAGGACGGAATTCTTTTAAGGTGGATAGGGTTGTAATGCCTGTGGTTCGTATTACGTATTATAGAATACGTGTACGTATTTTATCTTGCATTGCATAATTCCTGGTTTAGCTTTTCCTTCTTGGCTTGTTTTATTCTTGGTTCGGGTTGGCTTGGTTCGGTTTGGGATTGCTATTGGTTCATCATGGACCAAGGGGTGAACCCCTACCTACCACCACCTTTGGTATTTATTACCCATTCTTCTTTCTCTCTCTTCATTAACCTCATCTTCTTCTTCCATTTACTTCTTCACCTACCAGAGAGAGAGAGAGGTCTAGGCAAGTGCAACTTGCTTCATGGAGGAACTCAAATTTTATTGCTTTATTCTCTTCCTTACAGCATTTTAACTTACTTTAATACTTGGCATTTCCACTTTCCATGGCTAGATTCTTGTAGATCTAAGTTTATTTTATTTTCAGATTTCCTGGGTTTTGATCTACTTAATCTTGTTATTTCTGAGTATTGATGGTTCCATGTTGTAGAGCTTTTCATTCCGCCCCGTTTTGACCTATGGAAGTTCGGATTTGGGATCCGGATGATGGAGTTATGGAGCTTGAGAACTTGGCTCTCATGGTGTTCTTCTTCTCGGAATTTTGGAGAAGATGGACTGTGCTTGACTTGACCGCATGAATATTTTATGCGGCAAGTGTTCTATTCAGCCGCATGACTGGAAGGACTTGAGCCGCATGAGGACCGAGCTCATCTAGCCGCTTAAGCCTACTTCCCCCAGCCGCATAAGATTCATTCTCTTCTAAACCGCATGAACCCGGGTCTATGCCAGCCGCGTGGACTTACTTTCCATTGGCCGTATGAGCACCCCCTTTCTGGCCGCATGGGACCCCGCTTCTTCCAGCCGTATAGACCTGATTGGTCGGCCAGCCGCATGGACCTACACTTCCACCTGTCGCATGGAACTCGCTCGACCCCAGCCGCATATTATTCCGCTCCTCTTGAGCCGCATAGGGCCACTTCCCGCTGGCCGCATGGGACTTCTCTTAACCCGACCGCATGTACCTTGGCTCGTCCCAGCCGCATGAGAACCCCCTTTCCTTGAGAGCCGCATAGGCATTGATCCTCGATAGCCGCATGGGATTTGCTCACTACCCAGCCGCATATACTGCAGTCTTCTTCTAGCCGCATAAGTACCCTTCTCCTCCCTTCAGCCGCATGGGTTGCCCTTCTGCCTGCCGCATGGATTCGTCTTTCGTTGGGCCGCATGACTCCTTCCAACGCCTTGTCTTGTTATTTTATTATTATTGCTATTATTCGTTTAGTATTATTAACTCATGCCTTGTAACCCTCAGTGTAATTGGGTCTCCTGATTGAATGCTTGCACTATGATGCCTTGCACATGTACCTAAATACGATAGAGACCCATCGTGGTGCACTCCTGACAAGTGAACATGACATGACCTGATAGTGGTCCGTTGTGGCGCACTCTTGACCAGTACTCTTGACATGATAACCTGACATGATATATCTTGATAAGCTGTTGTGATGGCTACCTGATATGACATGACCTGTATAAATAACCTAGACACCGTGGGCGATTGTGCTTGTACAAATAATCCAGTCCTGTCTTGCATCATGTCTAGAAGGGGACTCCTGAGTACTACGGTCAGGAGTACCAACTGAAATGGACTAAGGCTAATAACTAGATTAATACATTAGTCATAAAGAGATCTTCCAGCTACAGGCAATCTCGTTACCTGGGCGCGCCTGGGATCTGTAGCCTGCCATCGAGTAGGGCACATTTCCAGCACACTGTCATGTGTTGCACCCTTCAAGCTACCTAAGGGTATATTCGTTTCCTGGACGATGTACCCACCTGAATTCAACCCTAATCTTTTGACCTGGGTAACCTGGATGGTCTGCAGGGCTTGTGGCTATGGAAGAATCTCAATGCATCTTGCTAGTAACTAGGCCTGTGATAACCCTAGTTAGTTAAAGTATCAAGCCGTAATTCTTGCTTGGCCGTGAAATGATTGGATGGAGTCTAACCTTTCTAGTCTTGTCCTGATTCTATTCCAGATTACCGCATGACCTGATTGCCTGTATTTATTTACCGATAAATGGTAAGAATTTCAAGTTTGGTTCAGACAAAAGGTTACAACCCCGGTCCTTGTTTGGTTTATGGGTTGTAACCTGGCTATCTGAATAGTCCCATGGTTATCTCATCGTATATCACCCTGTTATGCTTTTCTTAACTCCCGTCTTATTTATTGCTATATTATTATCTATTGTGCTAATTGCTGGTTTTAGTTCCTAAGTGAAGCTTCCTTTGTGGCACTTGCTCTTTTTGGGATATGACCCAGCTGGTTTTGTATGGCCAGATTTCGGAGCAGCTCCAGAGGATCTACCGACTTTCCAGCCCGATGGTGGCGACTAGACGTAACCAGGGCAACGAGTGGGTTTATTTTTGATCTCCCACTCTATTGTAAACATATTCTTATGAGACGTTTAGCCGACGAGCACCTGTTTAGGTCGATTGCATTTACTTACTGTCTGCCTACGGGCTGTAACATGATTGACAAATCCTAGGGTTGATCATGTATGACTAAACTCTTGCTAGTCCTAACATTTTGTAATGACTAGCTTCATGATCAGCTGAATATGTAATATTTGGGACGCCTTATTATTGTATATTTAATGATCATACATCTTGTAACATTTACTTACTTGCTTGTGATTGAGACACTAGGCTTGTACATGACCATAGGAGACTGTTGGCTTGTAGTAAACCCTCATGTATCTAGACAGCCGTGACCGTATAGCGAGATGGATTCCATTTCATATAGGTAGCTGGCTATGTCCGCCCCTGCTCTCCAGTATTCTGGTTCTGGGGCGTGACAGTTAAATTTGGCATTTACATATAATTTTTTTTAAGTATTTTAATGATTTCTATAATAGTTATTAATATTTTCTAAACAAATTATTATTCTGGGCTTTAACATTAATAAGGGTTTGTTAACATGTTTTATGCAACTTGATGTATATATATTTAACGAGCTTTACATAAATTATTAGACTTTGGGAGAATAATATATTTTGAGCTTAAAAGTATATTTGGTAAGGGGCTTTACTATCAGGATTTAAATAGAAGCATTTTGTTTATAAAAGTTATTTAAAGCATTTTTTTATATAAAAGTTAATTAAAGCATTTTGTTTATGAAAGTTACGTGTTAAATAAATTGTATGTATACTTTAATGACATTTTCATGAGTAGGGTTTAGGCCTCATTTTATAGCGGAAATTCTGGACTAATATATTTAGAATTGTTCGGACTTTAGCTTTTCTTATGTTGGTTTTATAATAATAAAGTATCTAACCAAAAGTAATTTTAAGTAATAATAATGTATTTTTCAAAGTTCATAAATATTTTATGAATGTATATATGCCGAGAGTTTTAAAAAGAATATATAAATATTTTCTAAGTATTTTCTACGACATATATTTAGTTAAAGGAATAACCTTGCCCAAATCTAATTCTCCTTAGATTAGATTAACTCTTGATCGCGACTAATCGTAACTTCTCGTTTTCTTGCGCATCCAAAATTCTTCTTATCGACCCTAGCCAGCTGGATTGTACCGGACTCAACAGAGTTATCGGTTTCACTGGCAAGGGATCCCAGGCAAGTGTACTCTCTGATTGCTTTCAATTCTGATCGTTTTCCAGTACATATCATACATATGCTCTCTTTCATATTGACACGATGGACACACGAGATGGTATCATAGACCTCTACTCATTATATTCTCGTTTTATCATGTTTCCGTGTTCCGTGACTTGTTCGGGTCCATGTGTACTAGTCGGGAGGGAAAATATCTCAGTAGACGTGTGAACTACCCTTTCTATCTCCTGTGTCTTTCGTGTCTTTCATAGAGAATAACAGTCGCACATTTCACGTACGGGGTGCCTGATTTACCCCCTAGTCGTTCACAAGTTGAAAATGATATTTCAACACACGTAGATAGTTGTCTCATTTATTTACTTTTTCACCACTTGTAATGTCACCATGTTTACATGTTCTTTTCTAGTTGATATACCATGCTCTATGTTCCTGCTTTCATTCCAGTGATACCATGACATTAGTTTACTTTCTAGTTTTCTTTCACATATGCTATTTTCTTGTATTGTCAGTCCTATTATGTTGCGAATAGCTTGTCGGTTTGTGTGCTTGTTCCATTCATGACTGAAAACCAACATTTTTCAGGTTAATCTTGGTTCCTCTTAGCTTTAGGAGATACGGGTGTACTTGCAGGACAAAATATATTATTAGATAGATGTTCTAGTCATTTCAAATATGTGTAAGAACCTTGTACTTTTCTTTAAATATAAATCTTGTAATAATTTGTAAATTTTAATGTGAATGAGCAATAAATGTGATACCTTTGTGATTTTTAGTATCTTGGCCGTGACGGCATTCTACCGCCGACTCTGCGACGTAGGTTGGCTTGCGCACGCATTCGCATCTCGAAAAGTGGGTGCGGGTTGTGACAGGACTGCCGAAAACATGAGTTGGCATAGACGGAACAGATCGATGGAGTATTGGATCATCCATCCAATGGAGAATCATGGAAGCACTTTGATCGAGAGTATCCAGATTTTACTTCTGATCCGCGTAATGTAAGATTTGAGCTCTCCTCCGACAGTTTTACCCCATTCGAACTTTTGGGTTCTCAATATTCGTGTTGGCTTGTGATTGTCACTCCATACAACCTACCGTCGTAGATGTGTATAAAGACTCCTTATATGTTCCTAACCGTTATCATACCGGGTTCAAATAATTCTAAAAGGAACATCAATGTGTACTTACATGCAGCCATTGATAGATGAGTTGAATCAACTGTGGGAAGTAGGCGCCAACATGTATGATGTTTTCAGAAAGAAGAGCTTTCAGATGAGGGCCGCACTTATCTGGACCATCAACGACTTTCCAGCCTATAGAATGTTATTGGATTAGAGCACTCATGGTCGTCTCTCATGTCTGTATTATAGGACTGAACGAAGTCTTTCCGTTTGAAACATGGACGAAAATCGTGCTTCTTCGATTGTCATCGACAGTTCCTGCCAAAGGATCATCCATTCTGGAGGAACATGAATATTTTTTGTGCCGGCGTTGTGGAGCATGTCAATCCATGGCCAAGGTCGACCGGAGACACGATATGGGAGAAGGTCAAATATTTGCCAAAAGCCATCGAAGAGCCAACAAAGGGGTACAAGTGTGATGGATTTGGTCGCACTCATAATTGGACGAAGAGGACTATATGCTGGGACCTTCCATATTGGAGCACCAATCCTATCAGACATAACCTTGATGTCATGCATATCGAGAAGAATGTGTTTGACAACATAATTAATATTGTGATGGACGTAAAGGAAAATACGAAAGACAATCCCAATGCCAGGTTGGACTTGGAAGATATATATACAAACGTCTTACATTGCATTTGATAGATGAAGGCAATGAAAAGTATACGCAGCTTAAGGCAATTTTTTTACTAGACAGAGAGGATAAAGGAAGACTTTTTAGGTGAATTCAGGGCCTAAATTTTTTTGACGGATACGTGTCGAATTTGAGAAGATGCGTCGACCCGAAGGAGAACAAACTGACGGGTATGATGAGCCACGACTGTTACGTATTTATGGGGAGGTTAATTTCGATTACCAAAAATTATTACTGCTGGTCGTTTGAGATCCGTTGACAGAGCTGAGCATATTCTTCAGAGATCTTTGTTCTACTAAGTTGTTCGTCGATCGTCTAGAAAAGTCAGAAAAGGACATTTGTGGTAACAATGTGCAAGCTTGAGAGGGTGTTCCCTCATGGTTTCTTCAACTCTATGGAGCATTTGCCAATTCATCTTTCCTATGAGGCACGTGTTGGTGGGCTCGTCGGTTAATGTACCCGTTCGAGTGGCATTTGAACCACCTAAAGGGAAATGTGAAAAATAAGGCTCGGTTCGAGGGTTCTATTTATGCAGATGTTCTCGAGAAGATTACAAACTTTTGATCCATGTATTTTACTACTTAAAAATAGCCATGTTTCGACGGACAAATCTGTCGCCAATTTATTTTAGCGACGGATTAGCGACTATATTTCGGCTAAATAGGTCCGTCGGTATCTATCTCGTCGCTAAAAGCATCCATCGCTACATAGTCAAAATTTGGTCGAAGCGTTGATTGAAACGTGAAGGACAAGCGACGTCCTCATAGCGACGACCTAATTGCGGATAGTTTCGATGGCTTAGCGATAGATGCACGACGTTTACTTTCTGCGACTAGGCGACGACCTATCGACGTATTACCGTCAGAATTTGAGTATCAAAAATTTTCTTATACGCAAAATAGCAACGAATTTATCCGTCGGCAGTACGTCGGTATTTGCGTATCAGAGAATTTCTGATACTCAATTTTAAGGGTAGCGACTAATTGGCGACGGACATTTTCGTTGGTAAATCGTCGGTATATGTGTACTAGAAAATTTTTAATACGCAAAATGGTCGCCAAATCCGTCGCCAACCTGTCGCAGTCCGTCGCTAACTGGAGAACCAAAAAAATTTCCAGAAGCTTAGCGACGGATATCCCGTCGCTTCCCCGTCGCCATTCGTCGCTAACTAGACATAAGAAAATTCCAGAAGCTTAGCGACAGATATTTCATCACTGAGTGGTCACTATCCGTCGCTAACTGGAATGAGAAAACTTCCAGAAGCTTAGCGACGGAATATCCGTCGCTTGCCCGTCTCCTTTAGTCACTAGTCTGTTGGTAGTCCGTCGTTAACATGAATTTTTTTAAAAAACACTGAAATCACATCATTTTCTATTCACACAATTAGCCATTCATAATATCCAATATTTTCCATGATATCATTCACAATATCACACAATATCCAATATTTTCCACAACAAAATATCCAAAAAAACTCAAAATTATCACACCAATCACACAATCACACAATATTTTTCACATAATCACACCAAAATATTCACAACAACTCCAAAGTATCCAAAATTTTCAACTTCCAAATACAAAAAAACTATCAAATGTTATCTTGATTGTCTGGTGGTGCTAGCTGGGCTTTACGAAGATACCCCTTCATCGACGTGATCTGGCAGGCCATCAAATATGTGTTGTGGAACTCGGCGTAGCTCTGCCGGTGACATCATATCAAGGAGGTGAATCATAGATAAAGCTGGTAGAAAGGTGGCAGCAGGATCAAAAGAAGCACGACTGGCAGAAGAAGGACATGGAGCATGAGCAGTATGACCGAGAGCAGGAGCAGAAGGACCCGAAGTAGTAGAAGATCTCGATAACTGCGATAAAATTTGGGTCATCTGCTCCTGAATGGACGTCACCGCCGTGGTTAGAGTCATAAGCTGTGTCCTCACATCCTCTTCGGCCGGAGTTGCAGGAGCTGGAGGCGGCGGCGGTGGAAGTCTCGAAGACGTCTGCGACAAGGAGCCGATGCCGTAGACGTGCCCGCCTTTCCTTATTCCACCGGCGGCTTCTACGAAAATGTCCCCAAAGTAAGCGATCATGGAAGAGAAAGTCTGGGCGGGCGTCGATTCGCCGATACCCTCGATAGTAGGGGGTTGAACCGTCCTAATTGCCTCACGATACTTAGCCTATCCAATGAATGTGTTTAGTTTACCATCATCTTTGACTTGTAGAAGTTTTTTGGAAGCTCTTTTGATTCCTTCGTTAACACCTCTTGATTAGTTGTGTGATCCGATCATACCAAGCTTACGGTAAGTTAAAATCAGACTTTATGTTCAACAACCGCATCGTTACTGACAGTACGGAATGAGTCTCACAACCAGGATATAGAGGAGTATTTGCATCCTGAAACATATTATAGAACTCCTTTGCCTCGGGATTAGGATCCTCAGGATCGAACTTAGGCCCTGTCGCATCGTACACCATCTCTCGTGCAAGGTTCTGCAGGTCTCCATAATCAATAGAGCATACGTCGTCTTCGATGGCAAAATCTATTGCAACATCTTCATCAAAAGCAGAAGTAGCATTGTCCGCAACAAACATAGCCTGTCTTTTCGCATATAGTTCACCTTACGATGATGTCACGACTCGCACCCTGTGTAAGGGCACAGTACGTAACAGCGTCCAGCCTACGCCGCAGAATCGGTGGTAGAATGCTATACAAGGTTACTATCTAAACAACAACTCACGCAAATATATAATATACTTGTCAAAACTCAGCTCCGAACGGAGGACAAGTATAAGATATGATAATACTCAATCACAGTCTAAGCACGATAAGATAACACAGAAGTTTATAGCTAAAGACTAAACAACAACAAATATCAACTACTAAATAATAATATCTCAAACAAACTCAAATACAAACTCATATCTCACGATATTACAATTCAAGTTCTAACCATGAAAACTAAAACAAGTCTACTAGCTAGTCTCCTGATCACTCCTGAGTGTCGGGGCCAAAGGTAGCTAAAACATCTCCTGGTCCATAGTAAGTAGGGCAAGTGTCCTCGGGGCAAGCATCTGTAATATTTTCAACAGGTCCAGTCAGGACAGGAACGAGCACAACTCATCTAGAAATCCCAAGTAAATGACAAAAAACTATAAAGCAGTTATAGACAGTTATATTGATGAACATGGTAGTTTATACGAGTAATGATGTAGAAAAACAGTTAAGGTACAAGGGAAGTAAGGTAACTAAACAAGATAAGAAGCATGGCAATGGAGACTGTAAAATACGATCTAGCTGAACTAGAGTAACATGATATAAGTCCAGACAGTATAATATGAGTCAAGTGTAATCCCAACGTGAGTCCAGACAAAGTAAATCTAATACCAGATGAATCCAGCACAAGATGAGTCCAGTCAATATCAATGATTCCAGGGTGAGTCCAGACAATATACTAACAGTGTGTTTTAAAATACCGAGATCGATATGTAAACGGCTATAGGTAATAAGGCACATCGTACACTTGGCCAAGTATAGGATGGCTAGAATTCCAGTTTATTCCAGTAAAGGGGTGGTTTTAATAGTTGGGATATGTCTACATGTCTTACTCTAATATTTCCCCGCCCAACAAGTACAGATGAATCCAGTATCCGACACGAAAATAAGTACAAGTCCAGCCATAACATGAATGATACCAGTAAGTGATTCTAGTAGGTGATGCCAGTAGTGGTTCTAGAAATGGAGGCCAGACATGAATAAACGAGTATCGCATGAAATGGATCCAGCAATATCAAATTGTGTTTGTAACAGAGAAGCAAATAGAACTAATTAGAACTGAAGTACAGTAATCGACAAGTAAATGAAAGAACTATCAGAGAATGTACTCGTCTGACACTCTGAAGAGAGTAGTATAATATCAGATGTATGTACCGGAGTCACAATGTCCTAAATAGAGCAGTACTACAAGTTATAATGTGTTTAAAATAAGATAAATAAATTTTATGATGCAATCTACATGATTTCTAGGTCAATTTAGGTCAAAGTCAAACTTGGTCAACCCTGGTCAACCCTCAAGTCAAGCTAGGTCAAACTTTTAGGGTTTTGGGTCAACTAGGTCAATCTTAGTCAACTAAGTCAAACTTTAGTCAAGCTAGTTCAATTTGTCACATATTGACTCAAAGTTGACTTTTGGTCAACTCTAGTCAACATGAACCATTTGGTCAAACTTGGTCAAAAGTCCATTATTAGTCAAACTTGGTTTACCAACACTATCTACATGAATGCCCTATGAAATCCATACATCATTACACTATATGCACTTGTCTATTGGGATACTTAGGTATACACCTAAGGAGGATTTGTATCTTGGGGTTATCTACCCTTGGTAACACTACCTTAGAGTCTAGAGTGGTAAAACTCTAACCTTAGGCTACTAGGTAAATGCATCTACCTAGAATCTGAGGTATTTAGCCTATACCTAATATCCTACCATAATACACTACTATCAATATCCTCTAGGAAATTCCTATTACCTACATATACCAATTTAAACTCACACTCCAAGCATACACACAAACCTCACTATCATTAAACACACTGGACTCTAAGGCTCATGGCATACATGAATGTTTACCAAGATACAATCCCACTACTTGCCCAAAGGTCTGTACATATGAAGGTATTGGACATTTAGAGAGACTGGTCCTAATAACATACAGGTCTGAACAATTAGTGGTAGGGACATGACACTCGAATGCAGGACAACATATACAAGGACTGAATCTTAAGAACTGGACTTTCACTCTTGATATCAAATCGGATACAACACTCACACTCTCAAAATACCTGAATGCATTAACTAACTAAAGCAACTAAACCCTCTCCCATCTAATAGCACTGCTACCAATATATCTAACCTAATACACTCAAGACACCATTCCTATATGACACTCTAACTGATACTATGTGAGTTGAACACACTCTCACTAACTTGCACTAACCCTGACCAACCCATCTGATACTAACATGATACTAGGACACTTAACCTGGGTCTCTCTCTGTATACCTCCTATCTGAACATAAGGGTAGAGGTTGGTGTTTATGGTTCAGGTATCACTGAACACTAATACTCTCTCTTAACTCTCTAATACACTCACTCACTCACCTGCCCATACACACTCTCATACTCTTCACCACATCCAACTGATACAATAATCTATAAGCTAATAAGATATAAACTACAACTGATATGTACCTAATTACAGACTGATACACAAAGGCAATGGAATGCTATACTCATGATGGACTGAACATCCAAATAGGAATTTAAATCAATTAAGGACAGATGTATAATAGCAAGGAAACTGATCATTCAGTTCCTAAAAATTGAACCAATACCTACTCGAGCCTGCTCATAACAATGGAATTCCATGTATCATTTGAACATATACATAGAGTAGGGGTCAAGAGTGTGTGCACAGGGGTATATAGTGTGTGGAACTTGTGTGCAGAGGTGCCACCTAGGTGTGTCTACACATATGTTTCCATAATGTGTCCAATACGTGTCCCAACAGTGTCGAATCCCAAGATGTCAATGTGTGTCTGAACTGTGCATAGCCACCCCTCGTGCAGTGGTGTCGAGCATCACAGGACACGACACACACCCTCTTGTGTCACGTGCTCATGTCCAGAGGTAGCCTAGGTATAGGGGTAGGTGTCTAGGTGCCTGATATGTGTCCATGTGGTGTCCAGTTTCGTGTCCAAGCCCGTATCAGTGGGGTTTTTCTCGCGTGTGCGTGCGTGTGTGCGACCACTGTGGAACCAACAACTTTGCGAATACTCAACCATGTCAGCCCAAACTTCGTGTGTGTTGTGTCAGACATTGCCCCCTCGTGTCCACCAAAAATTGTGTCATATAAAGCCGTGTCGTGTCCTGTGTCGACCTCGAGCAGCAGGGGATATGCACAGTGTGCATGAGACAGTGCAATGTCAGTGCGCGGTCGACTTCATCGCGTACACTGAACGAGGACCCATGAAACTTCATGTACATGACGTCAGTGGGTACCCCCATGTGTCCATAAAGTTTTATGGCACATGGTGCCGCGTCGTGTCTGCTAGGACACTCGAACAACAGGGGAGCACTGTACTCCCCTGTGCAGTGTCCTGTGGGCGAGTTCTTGTCCCGTTTGGACACGAAACACCCACCACAATCAACTCAGTCACATGTAAAATTAATCCCCATATATAGGGCTTTCCAAATCTGTAATTTGCTTTGAAAAACAAGAATAAACAGTCCACAGTGGCATTTTAACAAACACTTATTTAAAAATACCGATACGTATCCGATACAGACACGAAATGGACACGAATTCCTACCAAGCTTGGGCTACACCTAGGGAACCCTAAATGGATGCATCTATGTAAAAAAATTAGGAATTTATTAGGGTTTGTAGGGTTTTACCTATTGAGAGTTCAAACTCAATGTAAAGAGCCTCGACTTGATGTCTTCCTCGATTTGCTATGGTTCAAACGTCCTCAAACCTTGCTAGCAACCCTCCACAAGTCTCCTCTACTGTTGGAGATAATGATACAATTGATTTGACTCAATTTGGACGTAGTTTAGATATTAGGGAAAGAATTTGGAGAAGAACAATTAGGGTTCTATGTAGAGGTAAAAAGAGACAAGGGTTTTCTTAAGGATTCTTTATAGGAAGGTGGGGCACTTGATGGCTGGTCATTAGATGAATTAGGATTAGTTTTATATGTAGATGAGTGGCTAGGGATTGTCCACCCAATTCCAAGCCTTCATATTGGTTCAATTAGTCCTAAGGCCTTCTTTTTCACAAATATTCTAAGGAGAAACATCCTACTTTGGAATATCTAGATATTACTAACCTTGTCACTTAGTAGGAATGTTCTAACCATGATTCTAACCTCAAGACTAATCTAGATTAGGTTAAGCTTCTAGGTTAGTCTCTAACAATTCAATTAGCACAATATTAATTAATCAAAATTTATTTTCATTAATAAGTCAAAAATGACCAAAATGCCCTTAGGCTAAAAAGTAGTAATTAGTCATCCTAATCACGTTACTAATGTCACGACCCGCACCCGCTTTTCGGATACGAGACGTGTCCAAGCCAGCCTATGCCGCAGAGTCGACGGTAGAAAGCTGTCACGGCCATAATGCTCAAAATCACAAAATAACAACTTTATTACTCATTCACATTTCTAAGATTTATTACAACAGTTACAAGATTTATATCTAAAAGAAAATACAAAGTTCTCACAATTAATGAGAATAATACAACTCCTATCTATTTCTAGATTTCTGTCTACAAGTACACCCGTATCTTCTAATGCTAAGTGAAGCTACAGCTAACCTGAAAAATATTGGTTTCCAGTCAGAAATGGAACAAGCACACAAACCGACGGCAATGCGAGAACACAATAGAATTAACAAGACATAAAAATAACATATGAGAGATGAAAACTAGAAAGTAACTGATGACATGGAAACCGGTGGAGAAGACAAGAAAAATAAATAAAATACAACTGTCTATGTGAATTGAAATATCCGTTTCGACATGTGAACGGCTAGGGATAAATCTGGCACCTGCAAGTGTCGTGTACAGATGCTATTATTCATGAATAGACATCATGGGGATAGTTCTAGGTAGTCCACATGTCTACTATGATATTTTTTCCCTCGACTTGTCCGTGTGACGAGTGTGTCAACAAGCAGCAAGAGATATGTATAAACATGAAATGAAAAGACTACTATAAATCAAAAGCAATCAGAAAGTGCACTTGCCTGAGGTCCTTTGCTGGTGAAAACGACAATACTATACTACTCAGTGAGCAACAACAGTCAACACATGCAGAAGTCTCTAGATGCTGAAATAAACAATACCAACGTTCTCAAAATAGTCAATTTAGCTCGAATTGCCTGCACTTAAGTCCAATTCTGGATACAGGAGTAAAACGGTAATTTTGGGTCAAAACGGTATTTGTCGTTGGACCCGCTTTGTACCAAAAAGCGTGCCAAAGCCTACGATATCTAAAGTCGTCAAACTATATGTCAGCAGGTCCGGTTTTCCGATACGAACCCAACCGTATGTCCAAAGTTGGATTTCGGTGGACCGTGCACAAAATCGCCCGTTGAGTCGGACCGTGGGGCCCGCAAAATGGCAATCCGATCAACTGTTTCAGAATCTGACCAAACATGGCATACAGGACCAGAAAAATGATACGGTCTGGTTGGCGCAAGTTTTGTCTCGATCTAACGAGCATGCACAAAGTAATTGAAAAATTTGCGCAGAGGCCGATACGGTGAATTTCGACGGATACGCATCAAATACGTCGCGCACACGTAACCAATTTAAATTCCGTCAAAGCCTACACGTCCACGAACTTGATACACACCTTTCGATGCTTTCGGTTTACGACCACGTCGCCCGGATTGGCGGGACGCACATCGTATCGAAGGATTTTTTTAGTTTTTAAAACAGATTTTTGGTAAACTTTGGGATCCGATTTCTCGGCGCATAGTCGATGAAATCGACTTCTGCGAATTGGGTTGTGGAGACCAATATGTTGTCTATAACTGTCTTTAATTTGTTTTCTAAAATTCCTAACATACAAATCATAAAACGCCTTCAAAGTTGGGCCTTTGGGACAGGTTCCAGTCCTATTTTTGGACAGGTTTTCAACGATTTATGGGTCGATATTCTGGCCGTTCTAGCGCATCTACACATAAAGTAATTAAAAGAATGTAAAGTCGTATATATTGGCTTCGTACCAGAGGAGGAAGATCAGAAAATGATCCATCGATCGTCGCAAAACTACGCCATGAAGTCAACTCCGTGGCTGCAACTGCTGCTGCAACCCCGCGCTTGTGCGCGTTGTCCGCACGGACCTGGCCGGCCGGCGGTCGGCCACCACGGCGGCGGTGCGGTGGCTGCGCGCGCATGTGGTTCCATGGTCGAGGGTTCGGCGGTTTTGTTAGGGTTTGGGTTTCACAGGGCCACAAGCTCGGGCTCGGGCTCGGGCCTGAGATTACTTTGGGTTTTGGTTTCCTTTATTTATTTATTTATTTATTCAATTGTTTGTTATAAATATATGTAATAGCTAAATATATATATATATATATATATATATATATATATATATATATATATATTTATATACACTTAGAAATACATCCCTATATATGTATATACACACATATACCTACATATACTTAATATATACATACATATATTTCTTTATATATAAAAACCATTAGCTAACCACATTTACTGTATTTATATTTAATATCTTATTATTATCTATTTATATATATATATATATATATATATATATATATATATATATATATATATATATATATATATTATCTATTTATATATATATATATATATATATTTTAATATATATATATATATATATATATATATATATATATATATATATATATATATATATATATATATATATAAAACTTATATATATGCATAATACTTATAATTATCTAAATAAAATTTAATATCATCTACTCCTATGGTATGGCCTATTTATAGAACATGCACCAATATATATATATATATATATATATATATATATATATATATATATATATATATATATATATATATATATATATATATATATATATATATATATATACATAAATTCATTTGACACTGGAATAAACATAACCACTAATAATAATAAGTACTTTTATTTAATAACAATAACAGTAACATTAATGACAATCATAATCCTAATAACAATTAAAATAGCCCAATAGTAGTTTTTGGTGAACATCACCTACGCACTCCGTATCTGGCTCCAGAAAATCGTACAATATTCTAAAACTCTATTTAATATTAATAATACCTATATTCTTCCATATAATAAATATTTAGAAATTAGTCGCCAATTCCTAAAAATAAAAAGAATATTTGTACACACATAAATATGATTACATGGTCGTCCCTGGTCTCACTGCATGCCTACATAGGCTTGGATTCGGTTCGGGTCTAGTCCGAGCTAAATCGACACAACCAGGTCTCCTACAAGTAATTAAATTAATAAATAACTTAATAAATTTTTTTATAGAGGTCAAGTCGCAACTTGGCCTGGTTTTTCTAGTTGGGACACACTTATGGCTCGACCATCCCTACTATGGCTAATATACTAGTCAAGACACGCCACTGCACTATCCATGCCATGATTTCTAGTCGTCTTGTAATCCAAAACTCAACCATGGCTAAAGTCATCTACCGTAATAATTCACTATTTAATTATTTATAAAATTTTAAAAATCATATTTAAATCAAATAAATAATATAAAATATTTTAAAAAAATTTGGGAAGGGGTGCTACAAATCTACCTACCTTAAAAATAAATTCGTCCTCGAATTTAAGGACTACCAGGGTATTCAGACTTGGTAGATTGGTGAGAGATGATAGAAATTTATGACAAAAGAAATTGATCGAATAAAATAAATAAAATAGGAAGAAAGTGTTTGAAACTCTAAAAGAGCCCTAAAATACTCTCAACTTTAACTTTTGAAACAAGTTTGATAAGAAAAATAATCATGGACAAAGTATCGCCGAAATCTGACTTCAACCCCGACAAATAAAATATGTGAATAAGTAAAAATTTCCAAAATTTCGGAAAAGGGAATCTAGTGATTTGACCCAATTATGCCTCAAATCATTCATAAAATTTTGTCTAATATAATATCTATTACTTTAAATAATCCTTGTAATAAAATCAATTGTCAAAATATTGTTAAGAACAAATCCGATACTTATAGCTGTATATTTCCACAAATACACTATCTCCTAAAATAATATAGTAGTAATTTGAATTTAATAAAACTCTTGTTAAAATAGTAATTCAAATAATCCTAGAATAAAATCTCTTCTAAAATTTTGCAAATCTCTCCTCACTTTTTTTTTCAAAATACCTAAAATAGAAATATGATAAAATTATTTCCCGATTTTGGAAAAATAATTAAACTAAAATAAATTAAATGGAGAATGTAAGAAAACAGAAAGTGGGCTTACGACCTACCTACCTTAGAATGATTTATCCTAGAATTTGAGGACTAGGATGATTAAATCTTTTTTAAGATTTAAATAAATATTGGATTTAACAAATCAAAATCAATCCATAATGATTTTAAAAATAATTCAAGGTTTTGTTAAAATATTAAAAAATATATTTGGGCGAATCTAAATATAATACAATAATAATTTAAATAAATAATATGTTTATCACATGACTTAGAAAATATGGTATATATTATTTAAACAGTACATATCTTTGTTAGCCCAAGACTGAATCAAACTAATTATAACATAACATATTAAATTTAATTGATAATTAGTATTAGCAAAGAATTTAAACGATATTTTATAAATTCTAAATCCAAAATAGTTTGACAAAAATTATGTTGTCATCCAAATATATTCTATAGTGGTTACAAATAAATCTATTTTCTAACTAAAATTTATTAAAATAAAACAAAATAAAACTTTTGAAAGCAGGGATGTGGGTTTACAATTCTACCCACCTTAGAAATATTTCGTCTTCAAAATTTCAAAGAGCACGATTAGACACGACTATGAAGAATAATCAAGAAACCAAATTTTTAATTGATATAAATAAAACGACGAATGGTATAATCAAGGGAGTGATATGATTCATGATCTAATTAGTCACGCGTAAAAAAATGATAAAGATGATAGACAATAGGAGAGTGTGATTTGGTACGACCAATACTCGGTCAAATGGTCCAGTTGTCAAGCAAATATTTTTGAGAACGCTCAAGAGTAGAATGGTTGGGCACGACCAACCTATGGTCAGCATGGTTGAGTCATTACCAGCTTTTTAAGGAATGACCAAAGTTCTCGGTGAAATCTAAATAGGATGTTAGTCGCATTTAAGAGGCAGTCACGATCAAGGCTAATCGTGCAAGTCATCTAGGCAGGGTAAAAAATAGAAAGTCGACACGAGCATGATCATGAACAAAATAGTCATAATCGTAGTTGGAATGAAAGTATAACCTTAGCTACGATTTAGTTGAAATTATAGACACGGTTATAATTTAGTCTTGATAAAATGGTGTAATATCGATCAAAATTGAAATCATCTAGGTATGAACAACTAGTTAAACAAAATTATTTAGACACGATCATGGAATTGAATTATAGGATGACAGGCGAATTGTCACGATCGAAATAGAATCGAATAGTTTGGTTATGATCAAAAGGTATTTAAGCATGATCCAATCAAAATCGGTCTAACATGAACGATTGTGTAGGCATGATCATAGGATCAAACCTAGGAAAGGATACGAATTGACTCGATCGAAATATAATAAAAAGGAGTCTAGTCATGATCGAAATTGTTCAAGGATGATCAAATCCAAAAATGTTTAAAATATTTATCTCCTATTATTTAGGCACGAGCTTAGAATCAAAATCTAGATAAGTTTAGGAATCCAATCAAAATTATATTAAAAGATGACCATCTGAAAAAATAGAAAGATAAGAAAGGAAGGAAGAATTACCAGTTTATTGAAAAGATTTATGACTAGGAATAAGTACAAATCAATTTAAAAACTTAATAGTTATATGCCAATAAGTCGTAGTCTCTATGGTATTCGAAACTCGTAAACATGATCGAAGTCATTTTTCTGAGAATTTATGCCTCGCCAGTATACAGCTAGCTGCAATAAACTCTTGATTCCACGACTCAAGCAAGGATACGGTAACGAATACCCTATCAACTCTATCCAATCTGGACATAACAACTTAAAGACGAAGATAGGACGACCAAGATATAGCTTTAACAATATTTGATAACTTATACTTACTCGAGATTACTTCAACTTAGGGATCATGCCTCGCCAGTGCGCTGCTGGCTGCAGTGAACCCACAGTCTCCATAAGTCAAATAAGTGGCGACAGTGCGCAGCTGTCTGCCATCATAAGTCATCAAAATTATTCCAACTATGTCTCCAAGAATATCAAAAGAGTTTAAAATGTCATACAAGTTTATAAAGATAGAAAAAAGTGCAAGTATCTGTTCTTCAAGTATAAAATCAGCTTCTTGAAGAGAAAACAATTGGTTAGGAAGGGTAATGATCGAAGCCAAAATAAATAGAGTCTTATAATCCTTATTTCATGGATATTCAAGATTCAACGATTGAGAGGAAACTTTTGAATCCAAAAACTTAACTCGAGATTAATAGACAATCAAGTGAGAAGTTATTATTTAAAGATAATTCCTAAGGTCCAAGGAAAAAAAGAATATAAGTGATACGAACTTATGATACGACGATGTTTAGAAAAGACTTAAGACGAAGTTGTACAAATGATCATGATTAGAAAGAAAATGACCGAAGGCAAAAGAAATATAACTTAAATTTATATTTCTCTAATATTCAAGATCGAGGGATAATATGCATAAAGCACTATGTCTACCCATTAAGAATATATTTATACACAAATATATAGGTATAGCCTAAGTAAATCCTAAAATTTCTAAATATCCTTCTAAGGGAAGGTTATCCTATTTCCAAGAAAATATAAATTTAAATAGCAATAATACATATATTATGTATAATATATAATTTATAGAAATTATTCACAATACTAGAAATGGACTACCAATATATATACGCATCTATATGTCTACATGGACGACATTGGTCGCACTACATGACCACCAGGACTTGGGTTGAGTTCGGGCTAACACTACAAGAAAATGCATCTTCTGCGACATACACAATATGTAGCGGAAAGATGGCTTTGTGTCGCCAAAGCCTTTCTGCGACATATCGCGCTATGTCGCACGTGTGTCGTCGTATCCTTGTCTGGGAAAGTATTTGGCGACACAAATCCATCATGTCGCCGAAAATGTCCACTTTTGGCGACATGTTCTAATTTTTTTATAAAATAACATTTGGCGACATGTGTCTTGCGTGTCGCAGAAAGGTGATACTTTGGCAACATAACACATGTCGGAAAAAGTCACCTTTTGCTGCACAAGTTAATGTCGCAAAAGCTAATGTAGACAATACTTTCTGCTACACAATTTGATGTTACAAAAGCTAATGTAGACAAATATAGAAACACCTTCTACTACATAATTTGATGTCGTAAAAGCTAATGTAGACAAATTTTTATATTGATTTATCATAATAAAAAATCGCATTTGAAACATAGATATAAAATCCTACTTCAAAAGAAACTTATAAACATTGAAATTTGTATTCAAAGAACTCGAGAATAAATAGCAACAAGTTATCGCACACAAATAATATCCAATATAATGTCTTTATAAAATAGTCCAATAATGCAAAAGATTTAACTTCAAGTAACCCATTCAAGGAGAAACGTATTGTATTTCACAATCATTGTATTCCAACTAGACAAATATAATGTAAGCAAAATTACATGGATTCAGTGTATTCCAAAAAAATTAGCCAACAAAAATTATCTTTTCATTGCAAACATTACTTTCTCCAAAATAATGATAGATCTAATGATAAGAACATATTCCCAAAAACTGGCTTTGTTGTCCATGTGATCCTGCAAACAAAAATTAAAAAAATGCTTATAAGTAAAAAAAAGTATATGCTAAAAGAATGACAAATATCTATGAAGGCTATAAAATATATGAACACTTGTACAGTATTTTATTTTACACAAAATAAACTTAGTAAAGAAAATGTGTCGACACAAACATTTGCTAGTGTTAACTCTTGAGCACATTTGCTAGTGTGTTAACTCTAGAAATCTTGTTATGAATCTGATACTCATATTGCAACCTCTATAATCTCTCCTAGAAGGATGTTATATATCTCGAAATCTTGTCATGTATGAGTGTGTGCTTAGTTTCAACACCATTAGGATCACAAATTTTTATACAAAAAAGTTGGTATTATTTTCTTAAATGTTTTAGTTTATTTGCTTTCATCTCATGCTTTAACACTATTAGCATGGTCTGTCATGAAACTAAAAATTTCAAAAGAAGTGCAGCACACATAGAGAGAAAGAGAGCAGTACCCAAAAGAAGTTGTTGCCTAACCGCCCTCAGTTGATTCCTCCCCACATTCATCCGACGAAAGTAATCCACATCTCAACAACACCTCTTAGAACTTTTCAAGTTTCTGGTTCTGTGCCTTAATTTGTTGTTGTTGAATCGCAAGTTGTTCATTTTGGGACTCAAGTTGTTGTTGTTGAGTATCGTTAAGTTCCTTTAGTGATGATAACTCCTATCTTAGGATAATCACTTCCTCACCATTATCCCTGGATGTGGTATTAGTATTACAAGCTTACGGCCTACTCCATATCCTCTCAAGTAGCCCGATTTCTTTCCAAGCACTGCTACCGACATTTCTTCTTGTGACATTGGGATTGCATCCGGCTGAGAACACATAGTTCGCAAATTTTCAAGCTCACCCTGACATTTTTAAGGAACATAAGTAATTAGTTAGATTGTAAAGCAAAACTTAAAAACCTAGTGTTAACCCCTTTTTTAGTTTTAAGTAACAACCATACAACAAAACATTTGTTAGACTTACATATTTCTCCATACACTTATAATCCAACCAATCATCTTTCTTCTTACTCCAATGAGATTCCTTAAAAAAATCTACAAAGTGAGGTATCTCCGCCTAATTTCATGAAAATAACAGTTAAATATTGTATATGGAGAAGTAAATAAAATATATATTAAAATTTAAGTTAGAAATTGCAAAAAATGCATCACCTTCGTGGAGTCGCTGTAAATGACTTTGACCCGCAAGAATGATTCCATGGCAAAGAGGAACGTGCTACCACATTTTGCTCTGATCGTTTCTACAACATGAAACCAAAACAAAGGGTGAACATAAAGTAAAGTAGGAAAACAAAAAGGAAAAACCAGTCAAGTACAGAACACTAAATTGGTTGGGAAAAAATTGCATACTTCCAAATGATTAGATCACTGAAACATAGAAAAAGCTTAATAAACATCATGTCAGTAAAAGCAATATATTCTGCTGACTGTCATTTTCTAGCATATAGCTGCACATCATGCATATTGATCTTGGTAGAGTGGTGAAGGTCAAACCCACAATCAACAAGTCAAGTGCAACAAACACGAGCAACAACAAAAAGTACCTTAGTCAAATTGCTATCAATCTAATAAAGAGTAAATGCTGTGATGTACAGTCCCAGTTACTCCAGCAGGAATAACTTATTGAAAAGCAATATCACCTGGACATAGCACATCTCACAAAATTCACCATGTCCAAACAAGAAGAATATCACATTACATCATACATGCCTGGAAAAAATGCTGTGTTGTGTCAATGCCTTGTCAGATGGATGCACAGAAAAAGTTAGATGAACAGCAGGCTTGAACTGCATTCCTATACAATGTGCTTATATTATCACAGAAATCCATATGCTTATATTGCACTGGATATGATGGAGTAATGGAGTTTGAAGTCTTTCTCCCCAAACCTCAGGCTTGAACTGCATTTCTATACAATGAAAGAGGCCGCACAAATAGAATCACAAAGTAGGTCACTTTTTCGACTACTTTGCCATTATTAATACCAAAAGCATTAAGGGTGCATTCTACTATGATGGTGAGGCACATGACCAGTTTAATTTGTTGAGGATGCATTACGAGAGGGAATCACTTGGGAATAGATGAATGAAATTGTAGTGTGATCATATATGATTTCAGAAATCTTAAATTCATGGACTGTGGACAGCATTGTTGCATTGACACAGAACAAAGCTGTCACATGTCCTAGTGACCTAAATTGTTCACCATGACAAACGCAAAACATAAAAGAAAGAAAGAAAAGAAACAGTACATCTGACATAGTGATACATGTGTATGCAAGCATGGATGTGTGGATGTATTTGTAAGTTTATAATTATAGACTTAACCAAAGTTCAATTACGTATGACTTAGCTCATTTTGGTACATATTAGTCAAGAAATCATCTCATGGGCGACACAGTTTGTATTCTCAAGTCATAGTCAGTAAATAAAAAAGGAAAGAGACAGAAGCAAAGCCATATACAAGCTAAACATGAAGCTTCAGGCACATACTATTATTTAATGGTTATTTGGTCCTTTATGAAGTATGAAGACTCTTTAGTCAATATTAATTGCAAATTCTTTCCAGTTTCTCTTGAAACTTTAGAGTTCAAAGGGGCACAGGAGAAGGGTGGAAACAAAACTCTTGTTTCCACCTTTAACAAAACTCTGATTTCCAGTACTAAATAAAAGGGACCTTAAAGCAAATGTTAAGCAAACAAATAATTTCATGAAGAGTAAGATTAGCAATAAGATAAATCCGTCTAGATGTTTGCTCCTTCAAACTGGTATCTCCGCGAAAGACAGTGATAGAAACATGATGCCAATTTCTGTCTTGTTAAATATAAGAGAGATTAGATGCAACAGAGATGTAACTACAGAGATATCAAGGGGTAACATTTGGTAAGGAGAAGCTAGGGTGCCCTAATCCCTGCCCTAAAAAGTGCCACAATGATACAGATGCGAAAACAATATCTTCAGGATGTGCAGCTTATCATAATACACAAAAAAGGGGCAAAACTATTAAACAACTTGAAATATGCATCCTGAAGACTGTGCCGTTCGAGACTCAAATGCACGAATAGGTTGATGTAGGTTCAGCTGAAGATGAATAAGGAAAGATCCCAAAATTCTGATCTCAAGAGGACAGTCAGTCACAGGAGTCATGTAACAGATGAAATGCATGGATACGTCAAACTAGGAGGAAGTCAAATTAATTTCTCATTAACAATGAGTTTTAATTTAAATGTATTTTCTATATATAATTCCTTTATTTCTAAAAGAGGTCAAATTATCATAGATGGATGTGTCCGTGCAGAGTACAATAGTTGCAATGCACGTATTAAGTCTTCCGAGAAAGATGAGATATTTCTGATGTCCAACAAAGGGGCACTCTATCTAAATCAGAAGAATAAATTCAAGTGTGGCAGCATGGCTAAAAGGGAAGGCTCCTGATATAACATGAAGTATATCGAGGACGTCAAACTAGAACACCAATCAGCATTTGGAAGTATATCACTAAGCACCAAGGCACTGTAATATTCACACTAAAGGACCGTGACATGAACTGAGAACAAACATGATGATCTTAATACATTTTTGGGCTAAATGAGCAAGATTAAAAGAGCCTCATCAGTGTAATATCCACACTAATCCCATCATTTGAATCCCTCAAAGCAAGAAGTTAAATGGCATGTCCTATATAAAAAAATCACAAAAGTAGGAATAAAGTAATCGGGCATCATATACCTTAAATTTGGCATTTGTTGTCCAAACCCGATCAATCATGTACTCCCAATCCTCTTGTGAAACGCCTTTATATGAGTTGTTTCTGGGGTTTATGTCATCCTTCAATAATTTCTTATAATGTGCATGCATGCGACTCCTCCAATCTTTGTATCTCAGCTGGCATATTTTCGTAATAGTCTGCCTTACGACTTCATCCTCATCATAATTTTTGATCTCAAATTATCCTGCAACATGTACTCAATAATATAGATTATTAATAAACAATATATGGAAATAAACCTAATTATATGAAGTAGTAAATAGATCCACTAATACCCAAACTCTTTGAATAATTGACTTCTTTAGGGTGTCATCAATGTCATCCCAATACATAACATCCTGAAGTGGTGAAGCAGCCCGAACTTCAACGCCAATCTGGTTTACAAGAGCAGTAGCATTATCCCGAACTGGAGCCCTTTCCCTAGCGGGGATTGACACTTGAAGCTTGCCAGTTTTTTGTACCATTTTCTCTACAGCTTTACCACGCGTCTTACCCCGTATATTTTTCTTCGGTGAACCTGTACATCAAAAAAAAAAAAATAGCCTTAAGCTAGACAATAGATAGACCAAATTTCTATTTCAGACTTCATTAAAATCAAATAAGATTATATCCATTAGATTACGTGAACCACTAGCTAGTAACTCCATAGGACTAGGCACATCCATTTGAAGGTTATTGGACCCCCTCAGCAGTGGTATCTTCAGGTGTCGAAACAAGACGTGATGATTTACGAATGGGACCATTGTATACGACCTACACATACAAAATACATATATATTAAGGCATTATTAGTAACATAATTTAAACACAACATATCACTCGAGGTTTATATCTATATATTACCTTTTCCTTTGGTTGATTAGAAGGCACATTATTATCATCATCACTGCTGGATGAACTAAGCAAATCATCACACTGGCCCGGTCGATACTCATTACCATCTCTCTCACTCACATTTCTTTTGCTATTCTTACCAAAACTTGTTTGGGTGACCTTCTCAAATGGAGTTAATAAATTTAAGGCACAAAGCAAACCTAAAGCATCTAATTTCCTTTGGTTACTAGCAATATTTTCATTTCTTTGCTTCTCATATGTTGACGTCATCCGGGCTGCTTGTCCGGGTCTTAAATATACTCTGCTCTTTGATTTTTCCATCTATGACAATAAAGAAACAAATGAGTTCCACAATGTAATTCTAATTTTCATTGTATGCATTCCAAATGTGTGAAGTTGGAGGCATTTGACACATAACAAATGTTATTTTAGACATTCCAATGCAATAAGTAAGAAGCCTAAAGAAACTGAACAATAGTGTGCAAGCTGTAATATCAAGATATAGATCACATATTATCGTATAAGATACATTGTTCATAAGATATTTGATTGGAAGCTAATATACTCCTGCATACCATTACTACAGATTTCCAAAAATAATACAACAATAATACAACTCCCTGCACTGTTCAGATAAGCTCAGTCCACTGTTCACTGAGCAGTCCACCCATTGAATGTTCTGTCCTGCTCATTATGAGCAGTCCCTTTAATTTTGCAGTCTTTAGTTTACCTTGATTGCATCAATAAGCCACTGCCTTCATGAGTTTCAGTCGAATCCCTTTCATTTATTGTCCAGATAACTCATGTTCTATCCAAAACATATCCTATAGCTTAGTCATAGCATTGAATCCCTTTTATTGAATCCCTTTCATTTATTGTACAGAAGAATGGCTTGAATTTTTAAAACAGAAGTCAGGTTCTATAATGACCAAATCCCTCACTCACCAGATGTTTTAACTAATTCATTTTCGAAAACACATAAAAAAGAAGAAGGGGAAAATAAGCTATATCATTGAATCTCAAGGCCATACGAAGAAGAAAGAGGATGTTCTTTTAAGCCGAAGCACGATACCATGTTGAGAGGACTCAACTGGGAATTATATTGAGGTAGGAGGGTGGATATATATAGGATGAGGAGTTGTGCATAATAGGAATAAGTTGCATTATAGGAAAAGGTTACACAATAGATCCATTTACAGGATACAAGTTTATGCAAGTAATGGAAATTATAAACATATAGCAATCTGGACTAATGAAAGCTCTCAGTAGAAAGATACTAATAACATGTCTAAATTGGAGAAAATCTTATCAACATCTTTCAAATATTTTACTTATACCATGCAATATTCTTCCAAACACAAGCAAATCAGAAATGTCATAATGTTAATTCATGAATATCAAAGAAAGAAAAAGTAGTGCAAAAATGTTAAGATTATCAAGTCAATGTCTCTTATATATTGGAACATGCTACTTTATAAGTAAAATCATATCACTAACCGCGACTTCCTCAATATATAGAAGGCATCATGGTTATGAGCTTAAGGATGAAAGGGAATCCTATCACTAAAGCAACTTCCTCAAACAAATATTGCTAACACATGAATTAATAAGTAAAACAATAATCTTGGGTACCTTAGTATTATTGGTAATTGTTGAAGCATTCAGCAAAGGAAGCCGAATGTTGTACTCAGCTAATAAGCTTAACATTGATGAAGTGAATAAAAAGTAATACCATGCTGTTTTCCAAACACCACTTGTTTCTTTGGTAGCTTTCCCCTAGGTTTTTGGAAGATGCACTGGAAGAGGTTTATTTTATATGGCTTTTTGTCTCCATATATCAATCTGATATATTGTAGGTTTATTTTATATGGCTTTTTGTTTCCATGAGGTGTATATATATAATATATATAATGATTTTATGAAATAATATGTTCATTGATAAAAAATATTTGAGCTAAATCTCAGGCTGATGTGTAAAAATGATTTTATTAGTCATCACTATGACCAAATGGCTGAGAGGAAATTTCTAAGTAATTCCTAATGATAACCAACGACAGGGAACATTTATCAATAAATAATGCATACGACGAATCAATCTGTAACTTGATAATAGTACTCTTAACATATAAAGCAAGGAACAGGTATCAATAAATAATGCATACGAAGAATCAATCTGTAACTTGATAATAGTACTCTTAACATAAAGCAATATGCTAATCAAAAGCTGAAATCATGAAGCAATGACAACGCAAAACCAGGAACCCAACTACGAAACATGGTCACACCACAAAAGTGTTCTAAATATATGTGGCTGAGCCATTTAATTCCTCCATCCATAATGGGAAATTAAATGCTTTCTCCAAGACTTGTACCCAAGATCTCCCATCGCTTGGGCTAGGAGTGCTTGGATATACCGCGACCGTACAATTAGGTTTGTTTTGCTGAAGAATATAAGCTCTTACTTATTTAGGTAGATAAAGTACAGTCGAATATACGAATGAAAATGTAAGCACCATAAAACCTAATTTAGGTTCAGAAAATTTGATAAGTTATTGCTTAGTTAAACATATGTATTATTGATATGAATGAAAGCAACTATTCTAACAATCTTACTGCTAAGTATCAGGAAGCTGCAGAAATGGGGGAAAATTTTCTTTATAGTGAAGCCAGTTTTAGTTGATTCTGTGTTCATGTATCAACCAATATGTTGATATCCTGTGTTGGGTAAACCTCCAAGGATACCCATACAGTGAATTGATAAATTTGTGCTAATTGAGCATAAGCTTATAAAAATTTGTCTCATGTGTTTGGAGTGTGTAAATGTGTCAAAAATCTATTAGGAAGCTCATAATTCATGAAATATGTCACTCTTTAAAAGCGCCAAGATGTCCAAAATATTTCAGTTTTTATTTAGAAATCTTGTAATCTTTTTAGTTAGTTGAGAGAGGAGATGGGGCTCTATATATGGATATTAGTAACTGATAGTGGTATCCTATGGGTGGTCTATGTATATGCATCAGTTATGTATAGGAGCATGTATCTAAGGAGGAGCAGTTGTGGGGATCGGGTTTAGGCTTTGACAGCAATAGGAAGTTGGGGTTTACTTCAAGGTTAGTTAATATGTAGTTGGGTAACTGAAAGTGAAGGAAGAAGAGGGGCTCGACTATGAGGCAGAGTGCCAGCTGTAGGCAGGAAGTGAGGGGCCATGTGTAAGGGACCTGGGTTGGGCACTGCACAATTGTGCAAGTGGTGTGGGTGTGTTGCCAAGCCCCCCACACATAGGATGTGTCATAGGCATGTAGTGTGAGTGTGTTTGGGTAAGCTCATCGGGTTGTATAGAGGAAAGGGTTTATTTAGTTCAATTCTATACTAAACATGAGGTCGTCAAGTAATAAGTTTGGACTTATACTTCAAGTACCATCCACTGCATTCCTTGTATTTACTACACAGACCCACATCAGTAAGAATACTCAATCCCTACACCTTACATTAAATTCCTGCATATCCAATAAAGTAAGAACACAAATTGGCTAATATAGTAAAATTCATGGGCATTCTATAATAAACTAAGGCGTACTAAAATTGTTGTTGTATCCTTATCATGTTCCCGTTGGTGTATTAGTGTCCATCTATGTTGCACGAATATGTACAGGGACACTGGCTACAGGATACAGAAAAATGATTTGGTATCCCTACTCCTTGTACGAATATGTACAAGGACACTGGCTACAGGACACTCATTTCTGAAAATGATTTGGTATCAAGAAAACACATTTATGTGAAGGCAAAACAATATTGATATTCATCTCAATCACTCTATTCACAAAGCATTGTTCCAAAAGACATAAATCATTCTTTGAACATCAAAAGTAACAATAGATAATCTAATCAGGATGTAAAATGAAGTATTGTTCCAAAAGATAGATAATATTAGCTATTAAAACTGTTAATGATACCATGATTATATCTCCATTGTTCCAAAATAAACAATGTTTATATTCAAAACTCAACATAAACTAGATATCAAATTCAATATCAGGGTCAATATCAGAATCATAAAGTATGTGTCTGTCATCCTCATCATCCTCTCTAATATGGGCTATTGTTTCATCCTCATTATTGTCGAGATGCAAAGCCATATCACTTGGAATAATCTCAGGATCAACGCCATCCCTATTATATTGAACATTAGTATCTTCAATGATATGTGGAATAATTCCAGTGCTTTTATCTTTTTGGAATGCATCAGTAGGCTCTGAAACTTCTATTGAGTCAGGCTCATCATCATCCAACTCTGGTACATCCCATGTACCCCGATGTCGAACCCGTTGCACGACTTGCCAATTTGCCCCTAATCGTGTATCATTGACGTAGAAGACTTGTTGCACCTGACTTGGTAGGACAAATGGATCGTCAGAATACCATCGGCGCCTGACATCAATGCTAAGGCAATGTGCATCTTTGTTTAGTGTCCGACTTCCGCACATGTTGAACCATTCACACTGGAACAAAACAACTTTATGGCCATACATGTATGTCAGCTCCCAAACTTTGCATAAATATCCATAAAAGTCTATAGGTTTTCCTTTATGAGCTCCTTGAGAGACTAAACCGCTATTCTGACTCTTACGATGATTGTCACAGTCCCTTGTATAAAATCGGACGCCATCGCAAATGCAACCTGAATAAAGAGTTACCATCACATTTGGACCATTTGCCAATGCCCACATTTTATCAATTGCCTTTGGTGACTTTTGTGTTCGTAATTGATTCATTTACATACAAAACATATAAAGGCATATTAAGATAATATTAGTTAAATAGTATTTAAATATATGTTATACATCTTACATGTTTTTTGAAACCACTTTGGGAATTTTTGTCATTGTATTTGAGTTATATCACCTTCACTTGAATTTTCTAATAGCTTCTTGTGTTCCCTACTTGAAGAAATTAAACACATAAGTACCAACAAATCAATAATCAAAAGGCTTTAAGAAATGAATGCATGTAAGGATGTTGAATAACATACTCTAGGTATGGCTCAATCTCGTCGGTGTTGTAAAGCACAAACCACTTAGCAATTTCGAATTCCTTCTCTGAGATATCATGAGCCCTTGTTAATCGTCCAAAAGGACGAACATTTTGTGTGAATATCATTAACCCATGTCCGCGCTCACTATGATCAGCATTTCGTTCTTCTCGATTAAATAATGTTTCGACATTGCTCAAGTACATTGAACAAAAAGTCAAGCTCTCTTTGACTATATAAGCCTCAGCAATTGAACCTTCTGGCCGAGCTCGATTGGTTACATACAACTTAAGAGTTCTAAGAAACCTTCAAACAAACACCAATTAAAATAATGAAAACATGTTCAACTTAAAATTTGTATTAAGATGGTACAAATTACCTTTCAATTGGGTACATCCAACAATATTGTACTGGCCCCGCAAGGATGGTTCCACTGGCAAATGAACAGCCAAATGCACCATCACGTCGAAAAAAATTGGAGGAAAAATCTTCTCTAACTTGCAAAGTATTAGAATAATGCGTTCTTCTTACTTCACTAAGTTATTTTGCACCAATGTCTTAGAGAACAACTCCTCAAAGAAATTTTCCAACTCGAACATTATAGTACATACATCCTTGTTAAGGTAGCCACGCATCCCGATTGGGAGAATCCGTTGTAGAAGGATATGACAATCATGGCTTTTTAAGGTTGAAAGCTTTCTATTTTTCGTGGTCACACACCTTGATATGTTTGCAGCATATCCATCAGGATATTTGATTGACTTTAAAAATTCAATAAAACCCTCTCGCTTCTTTGGCGTCAATGTGTAAATCGCTAGAGGCTTGATCAAGGATCCATCGAGAGACCTTTGTACGTGCAATTCTTTCCTTATACCCATGTCCTCCAAATCAAAACGAGCTTTTGTTGTATCTTTGTTCTTCCCATCTATGTTCAATAACATTCCAAGCAAATTGTCACATATGTTCTTCTCTATGTGCATGACATCAAGGTTGTGTCGGAGCTTCCGTTTCTTCCAATATGGGAGCTCAAATATGATGCTTTTCTTTGTCCAATTCAATTCTGCTTGGTCACGAGGTCTATTTTTGTTCTTATGGTTCTTCCCAAACTCGACATATGATAAGCAATCCAACTGATTTAGTATCTTTTCTATTGGTATCTCCAAAGATCTTATTTGGTGCTCAACCTTACCATTAAAGGCCTTACTCCTTCGTCAAACATGATTCTCAGGAAGGTAACATCGATGCCCCAAGTAAGCAATTTTATTTCTCAAACCTTGAGATGATGCATTCTCATTGCAT
This sequence comes from Iris pallida, assembly GCA_029216955.1. Lineage (NCBI taxonomy): Eukaryota > Viridiplantae > Streptophyta > Magnoliopsida > Asparagales > Iridaceae > Iris > Iris pallida. The sequence continues at coordinate 6,207,310 of JANAVB010041018.1, forward strand.
GTGGGACAAGACAAATAACCCTTTGTACTCCACCCAGACAAGTTACCATAAGCAGAAAAGTCATTTATTGTCCATATTATAGCTGCATGCATTCGGAAAGTCTGTTCCCTAGATGCATCATAACTGAGTACACCATTTTCCCATAAATTATTTAGCTCATCAATCAATGGTCGTATGTAAACATCAATATCTCTCCCAGGTGCTTGTGGACCAGGAATAAGTAAAGACATCATGAAAAATGGATCCTTCATGCACTTCCAGGGTTGTAAGTTATATGGCATAACTATTACCGGCCACAAACTGTAAGATGTACTCATGTTTCCGAAAGGGTTAAACCCATCGGTTGCCATTCCTAGCCGTACATTTTGGGATTCCCGAGCAAAATCAGGAAAATTGCTATCAAACTCCTTCCACTCGGCACTGTCGGCTGGATGCCTTAGTACCCCATCATTCATGCGCTTCTCACTATGCCATCTTATGTCTGTAGCTGTCTTCCTCGACATATACAATCGACGCAACCTTGGTGTCAATGGAAAGTAACGCAAGATCTTGTGGGGGATCTTTTTTTCATTACCATCATTTAGCTTGTATCTAGACTCTCCGTAGATTGGACAATTTTCTAAGGCCGCATTCTCCTTCCAAAAGAGTGTACAATCATATTGACATGCATGAATTGCCTCGTACCCCAAGCCCAAGTCACGTAAGAACTTCTTAGCTTCATAAATGGACTTTGGAACCAAATTTCCTTCGGGTAGAAGGTCTAATAAAATTCCCATAAGCATGTCGAACGATTTATTGCTCCACTTGTTCATTACCTTCACATGAAGCAACGTAATCACAAACTTCAACAAAGTATACTTCTTACACCCTGGGTACACCTCACGTTGTGCAGCCTCCAACAGTTTATCAATGTTATGTAGCTCCTCCCTCTGAGTGGTATCATCCTCCCATTCATGGCCCATATAAGTCCCCGTACAATAGTCTTGTACTAATTCAGCAAATTCGTCTTGATCGTCTTCTTTACCTGACATTTCAATATCACCTTCATCGTCTGATATTTGATTTTGATACTCGGTAACTTGTTCTCCATGGTACACCCAATTCTTATAAGATAGCATCATTCCATGTCGAACTAAATGATTCTTCACAACTTCCTCGGTATGCCACTCGAGGTTCATGCATTCATTACATGGACATCGAATCCTACCATTCTTGTATACTTTCTGCATTGCAAATTCAACAAAAGAGTTCACCCCATCAATATAGGTTTGACTTATTCTCTTTCTAAGTGTCATCCAACTCTTGTCCATATCTGCAAGAAAACATAAATCAGAAAAGAAAAATATATAATTATTCTCTACATGTCCTCTACTTTGATTTTTTGGGTTAGATCCAATTAGCAGTTATTAATTTATGACCAGATAGATCCTTGAATTTGGAAAAGAGAGATTGTTCACTCTCATAATAGCATTTTACCCCCTTTCTTAATTGACGCTACACCTTGTGCTAATGACAAGTATCATATATGCATCCATGTTGAATCTATCCAGAACTGTTATATAAGATATTGGTGGATTAATGGCTGAGACACAGTTTGGCATATCTGGACCAATAGTGTCTAAGACCTTCAAAATTCAAAATGTATATGTTGAAGTTATATTAGTTTCTTCATCTTGAGTCTGATAATGGGTGGCATCAAGTTGTGCAATATTCACTTATACCTTACAGGAACACTTGTGAAGTTCTAATTCGATCAAGATTTTGACATACCTCTACCTTTCAGATGTCAAAGTTCATAGTATCAAGTTTTCTACAAGCCAATGTCAAGTTTACCGAGAAAAAGATAAGAAGATTTCATAATGTCTGGTAGTTGTAACCGTTGCCTGTCTATTATGTTGGGTATCTATCTATTCAATATCCTCTTCTTCTTTTTTGTTTATTGCAATCTTCACCGCTCTAGTATTGTTGTCTCATTTCAGTTCCTAGTCATCATAAGTGAGGATTGGGGCTTGGTTCTCTGCATTCTCTACATGCTTTATGATCACTTACATATAGTTATGATAACTTTGAGGACATCCCCAGTTCATTAGATGTGCAAAACCATTACACATTGTCGGTTTACCTATAACCCCGACCTCTTACAAGTCACTCAGGAACCAGGGGGTTTTCCCAAATCACTCATCTGTTTTGTCGTGGATGCAACGGGTGAAAATTGCGGTAGGAGTAGCAAAAAGGACTTGAAAAGCTTCATGAGTAATAGTTCACCATGATATAAATTCCAACAATATTCTAATCTTTGATAATGATATTGCAAAGATAACTATTTTCACCCGTCGAATGAATCTCCTAACATGGCAGCACATGTTTGACTACTCCTATGTTTAGTTGTCAGTTGCAAGGCCATTAGGTTGTCAACTATGCCCCTTGTCAAGGTGACAAGCCAAGGCTATTGAAAGTTTAGGTTTCCTTTGTCAAGAAGATGGTTAGTCCCATGGTTGCCTTTACAAAAGAAAGGAGATGATGACTCGATCTATACTAGTTAGATTGATACTCTGAGCTATACTAGTTGTACTTGTCTGATTCTTTCTCTGTGCTGAACCTTTACTGATACTAGTTATATTGATATTATGAGCTAATATTAATACTCTTGATACTACAATGATACACTAATAATCTTGATACTACACTGATACTCTGATATTATGAGCTAATACTAAGACCTGAGAGTTGTTTCTTTTGTTAACCCCAGTCACAAAATGGTTCTTTTTCTAGTTTTGCTAGGAGCTTATAGAATATTCTCTTACTGAAATTATTGACTAATTAGAATTTTCAAACTAATAATGCTAGAAATAGGAAAGGTTAACATATTTTTTCTAGATTAAAATATTATCAAGGACATTTATAAGTCTATTCTCCTGTGTTATTTCCTCACAAGACACATTATATCAAAGTAATGAACCTGAATAGATAATTCTGATACGACTTATGACAAATATTTTCGATAGCATACACAGGGCACTGATTTTGGCATGTACTCATGTATTCCTTATTACCTTATCTGACATGATACGTGCAGGATGACATAAACAGGGCGCTGATTGTGGCATGTGCTCGTGTATTCCACTTTTTGGAGTCTCCAGGTCATGTCTAATACATATCTGACATGGACATGATATAATATGGGCATCAATTTTGGAGTATCGAGCTTCCTAATCTACCACACACCCTTTGGAGAAATTGGTAAGTCTATTTTGCTCATGCATTACTATAAGTATATAATCTTCATATTAGGATGGTATATATGTGCTCATTATGAACCAAACAATATATACTGAAATGCATTTGATATTCATGTTTCTGCTTTATATAAATGTATACTTACATTTTCTTTATAACAAATATATCCAATAAAATAAATATGACTTGTTTTGTCGCATTTGAAGTTTTTCAATGGAAGATATAACTATGGGGAAGCTAATGCAAGTCGCACTTGGATGAGTACAGTTTTAAGGTACTTCTATTCTTGCATGCTTTCCCTGATCAAGGGTCTGTTTTGATTTTTGTTTTATTGTCGTTCGAGGATTATGGCCATGACTTGCCATTCAATGGAGCATGAGTTTGCATAAAATTTCCATTCTAAAGGTACTTACATTTTACATTGATTACTGAAGAATATGAGGTAACTTGGTCTTTCGTTCTGATACTTGTTATGTTGGTTTTGGGTGATATTTAACATTTTATACTAATTGTACTAATATATATATATTATTTAGAGCCATTTCTTTTTCTTCCATGTCTCTGAGAGCACTTCGGTCCTGATTTGGAGATGATAATTATAGTTGCATTTCCTTGCATTATTTGTGCTCCTTACTGCTATAGTCCTGACAAATGGACTACTTGATTGATGCACTATATTGGTAGCTATTGCAACATGCTGAAGTTCTCTACTTTATTAGTTATGTAGCCTTAATCTTGCTGATATCTCTTTCGATATATTATTACTGTGTCTTATATAATTTCGGCTGAATTTTACTTGTAATTATGGAGCATGGGTTTCTCTCTTTGTATCGACACGGACACGGATACTTCATAAAGATAAAAATAAATTTACAAAAAAGAAAAAGGAAAATAAAACCAAAAATCTTACCATTCAGATATACATAAATCTAAAAATGAAACCCTAATCTATCAACTAACATTATATCCAAATCAAACCCTAACAAAATTGATTGAGAGAGAAAAACCATAACAAAATCAAACCTAACAAAATTGAAGTAAAGACAATCATTTCACTATGGTATATGTATAAAATAAATGCCAATCATATTCTCAACTCTAAGAAAATTAACCTAGAAAAAATATTAGGGAAGAAGCTCACCACCGGAAGGATCTCAAATCTCGATGGAGGAGGGAGTGCGCGCAAGAGGGAAACCCTAGGAACGATTTTGGAGAGAGAAGGAACGATTTTGGAGAGGAGGGAGCGCCCGCGAAGAGAGAACCAGGGAGCGCCCGCGGAGAGAGAACCAGGGAGCGCCCGCGGGAGATTTTATTTCTTTGATAGTGTTTTTAGGTTATGGTTATAAGTAAAAAATTATATAAGTATATTTCCCTACATAGTTAGATGTCGCTGTAGAGAACTTACCTTTCCGCGACAAGTTGATGTGTGTCGCTGAACATTTGTTACCTTTCCGCGACAGGTAGATGTTGTCGCTGAACATATTTTACCTTTCTGCGACATGTGCATGTTGCAATATATAGAGAATTTTTGGCGGGTCTAACTTTTGGTTTCCCTCCAGTCAATTTTGGGTGGATTTCGCAACATACTAAAATGGATGTCACCAAAACATGTAAAAAAAAGCTTTTGGGGACATAATAGGTCCTATGTCGCTAAAACATGTCGCTAAAAAATACAATTTCTTGTAGTATAATTTGGAACAACCGGGTCTTCTAAAAGCCAAAATCTTAATAATAAATAATTAAATTATTCCTAGGGTTATGTCATGATTTGGCCAGGTTTTCCTAGTTAGTGCACTCCTATGACTCAGCCTTCTCTAACATGGCTAGAACACGAGTCAAAGCACTCGACTACACTCTCGGTGCCAAAATTCTTGGTTATCCTGCACTCCGAAACTTAACCGTGACTAAGGCCTTCTATAATAAATATTTATAAAATTCTAAAAATCACACTTTAATTCAACTAAAAACAATAAGTGTTATTTTCAGAATTTCGAAAAGATGTTACGAATCTACCCTCCTTAGGAATTCTGTCAAATCAAAATATGATAGTGAATCCTGAAAGTCATCTAGTGAGACCTATATAGCAGCCTTAACTACCCAATGTCAAATTAAATTAGGGACTCCTAATTTTAACCATTCTCTTAAAATTGATTTACTCCTAGTTGCGAATAAGCATTTCCTAGTCACAGGCTCGCAGTAGTACGACTAATATGGTACTACCACGAGTTCGCACAATTTGCTAAAACTGACCTGCATGGGCCACTATAAAAACTTGTCACGACCCGTACCCGCTTTTCGGATACGAGACATGTCCAAGCCAGCCTACGCCGCAGAGTCGGCGGTCGAACGCTGTCACGGCCATGAAGCTCAAAATCACAAAATAACAACTTTATTGCTCATTCACATTTCTAAGATTTATTACAACAGTTATAAGATTTATATCTGAAAGAAAATACAAAGTTCTCACAATTAATTAGAATAATACAACTGCTATTTATTTCTAGATTTCTGTCTGCAAGTATACCCATATTTTCCAATGCTAAGTGAAGGCACAACTAACCTAAAAAATATTGATTTCCAGTCAGAAATGGAACAAGCACACAAACCGACGACAATGCGAGAACACAATAGAATTAACAAGACATAAAAATAACATATGAGAGATGAAAACTAGAAAGTAACTGATGACATAGCAAGCGGTGGAGAAGACAAGAAAAATAAATAAAATACAACTATCTATGTAAATTGAAATATCCGTTTCGACATGTGAACGGCTAGGGGATAAATCAGGCACCTGCACGTGTCGCGTACAGATACTGTTATTCACGAATAGACATCATGGGGATAGTTCTGGATAGTCCACATGTCTACTAAGATATTTCCCCTCCCGACTACTCTGTGTGACGAGCGTGTCAACAAGTAGCAAGACATATGTATAAACATAAAGTGAAAAGACTACTATGAATCGAAAGCAATCAGAAAGTGCACTTGCCTGAGGTCCTTTGCTGGTGAAACCGACAATACTATACTACTCAGTGAGCTACAACAGTCAACACATACAGAAGTCTCCAGATGCTGAAATAAACATTACCAACGTTCTAAGAATAGTCAATTTAGCTAGAATTGCCTGTCCTTAAGTCCAATGCTGGACACAGGGGCAAAACGGTAATTTTGGGTCAAAACCGTGTCCGCCGTAGGACCCACTTTGCACCAAAAAGTGTGCCAAAGTCTACGGTCTCTAAAGTCGTCAAACTATATGTCAACAGGTCCGATTTTCCGATATGAACCCAACCGTATGTCCAAAGTTGGATTCCGGCAGGCCGTACACAAAATCGCCCGTTGAGTCGGACCGTAGGGCCCGCAAAATGGCAATCCGATCAACTATCTCAGAATCGGACCAAACTTGGAATACAGGACCAGAAAAATGATGCAGTCCTGTTGGCACAAGTTTTGTCTCAATCTGACGAGCGTGCACAAAATAATTGATATATTTGCGCAGAGGCTGATACGGTAAATTTCGACGGATACGTATCAAATTCGTCGCGCACACACAACCAATTTGAATTTCGTCAAAGTCCACAAGTCCACGAACTCGATACGCACCTTTCGATGCTTTCGGTTCGCGACCACGTCGCCCGGATTGGCGGGACGCATGTCGTATAGAAGGATTTTTCTAGTTTTTAAAACAGATTTTTGATAAACTTTGGGATCCGATTTCTTGGCCTGTACTCGATGAAATCGACTTCTGCGAATTAGGTTGTGGAGCCCTATATGTTGTCTATAACTGCCTTTAATTACTTTTCTAAAATTCCTAACATTCAGATCATAAAACGCCTTCAAAGTTGGGCCTCTGGGACAGGTTCCTGTCCTATTTTTGGACTGGTTTTTATCGATTTTTGGGTCGATATTCTGGCCGATCTAGCGCATCTACACATAAAGTAATTAAAAGAATGTAAATTCGTCTATATTGGCTTTGTACCAGAGGAGGAAGATCAGAAAATGATCCATCGATCGTCGTAAAACTACGCTATGAAGTCAACTCCGTGGATGCAACTACTGCTGCAACCCCGCGCTTGTGCGCGCTGTCCGCTCGGACCTGGCCGACCGACGGTTGGCCACCACGGCGGTGGTGCGGTGGCTGCATGCGCGCGCGTGTGGTGCCATGGTCGAGGGTTCGGGGGTTTTGTTAGGGTTTGGGTTTCTTCCACGAATTCCCCCTTCTGTTCGATCTATGTATGTATACATCGTTCAGTTGCACAAGGCCACAGGCTCGGGCTCGGGCCTGAGATTACTTTGGGTTTTATTTTTCTTTATTTATTTATTTATTTATTCAATTGTTTGTTATAAATATATGTATTAGCTATATATATATATATATATATATATATATATATATATATATATATATATATATATATATATATATATATATATATTTTTTATATATATATATATATATATACACTTAGCTATATTTCAATAAAGATTTTCTTTCCCTTAAATATATATATATATATATATATATATATATATATATATATATATATATATATATATATATATATATATATATATATATATACACACTTAGAAATACATCCCTATATATGTATATATATATATATATATATATATATATATATATATATATATATATATATATATATATATATATATATATATATATATATATATATATATATACAAAATATATATATATATATATATATATATATATATATATATATACAAACACATATACCTACATATACTTAATATATACATACATATATTTATTTATATATAAAAACCATTAGCTAACCACATTTACAGTATTTATATTTAATATCTTATTATTATTATTATTATTATTATTATATATATATATATATATATATATATATATATATATATATATATTTATATATATATATATATATATATATATATATATATATATATATATATAAAATATATATATAAAATATATCTATATACATAACTTTTATATATGCATAATACTTATAATTATCTAAATAAAATTTAATATCATCTACTCCTATTTATGGCCTATTTATAAAACATGTACCCATAAATATATATATATATATATATATATATATATATATATATATATATATATATATATATATATATATATATATATACATATATATATATACATATATATATATATATATATATATATATATATATATATATATATATATATATATATATATATATATATATATATATATATATATATATATACATATAAAATATATATATATATACATAAATTCATTTGACACTGGAATAAACATAACCACCAATAATAATAAGTACTTTTATTTAATAACAATAACAGTAACATTAATGACAATAATAATCCTAATAACAATTAAAATAGTCTAATAGTAGTTTTTGGTGATCGTCACCTACGCACTCCTTATCTGGCTCCAGAAAATCATACAATATTCTAAAACGCTATTTAATATTAATAATACCTATATTCTTCCATATAATAAATATTTAGAAATTAGTCACCAATTCCTAAAAATAAATAAGAATATTTATACACACATAAAATATGATTACATGGCCGTCCCTGGTCTCAATGTATGCCTACATAGGCTTGGATTCGATTCGGGTCTAGTCCGAGCTAAATCGACACAACCAGGTCTCCTACAAGTCATTAAATTAATAAATAACTTAATAAAATTCTTTATAGTGGTCAAGTCGCAAGTTGGCCTGATTTTCCTAGTTGGGACACACTTATGGCTCGGCCATCCCTACTATGGCTAATATACTAGTCAAGGTACGCCGCTGCACTATCCATGCCATGATTTCTAGTCGTCATGTACTCCAAAACTCAACCATGGCTAAAGTCATCTACCGTAATAATTAACTAATTAATTATTTATAAAATTATAAAAATCACATTTAAATCAAATAAATAATATAAAAATATTTCAAAAATTTCTGGGAAGGGGAGCTATAACTAGGCTTCCTTGGTTGTGGTTAGTCTCTAGGCTTAGCAAAACTAGGGTTTAAGTAGTTAACCATCAAAATCACAATTCAACATTTTAACTAGTTTTAAATTGATTAAAATCACCAAAAATCACAATATAATTTAAATATCATTATTAAATAATTATAATTATAAAATTTTAAAATTACCCGTATTTCTGAAAACTGGGGTTGACAGATGACCACATGCCGTAATCACGTACGAAACCCTTACGGGTCAAATGATCTCTTACAGTCACCACTTCTTCGTAACGTCTATTGCGACAACTACCACATGGACACTTGATTTTGTTACCGTCCATGTACTGAGCCTTGCTCATGGCATACTTAAGAAACACTTCCATGCCTACCTTGATATTATCACTTACACCAATTCTGCTCTCGTGTTGCCGTTTATACATTCATGTACGATCAACGAAGTAACGATGCATCGCAGATTGGATGTGAAAATCTATATCTTAAGACAAAGTAAACATAATTACAATTAAGAATAGTCCGATATCGACCCCCTCTACTTCATCACTCTACTTTCCCTGCTTCTCAAGAAGGCCCCCGGCCCTCTCTGACCCCCCTCTACTTCCCTGCTTCTCATTCGACTCTCTGTCACGACCCGCACCCGCTTTTTCGGATACGAAACGTGTCCAAGCCAGCCTATGCCGCAGATTCGGTGATAAAATGCTGTCACGGCCATGATAATAAAAATCAATAAATAATGCTCATTCACAAAACTAATTTAATTTACAATATTTACAAGTTTTACATTTACAGAAAAATATAAACTCTTACAAATATTGAAATGAATACAACACATCTATCTAGCTAGACTCTAGGTTTTCGTCTACATGTACACCCGTAACTCCCCATGCTAAGTGAATCCACAACTAACCTAAAAAATGTTGGTTTCCAGTTAGGAATAGAACGAGTACAATTCACTGAATGCAGTTTCAATAATTGAAAATGACTATACAACAGAGATTAGCCTTTAAATATATGATTTGAAAAATTAAACACAATAAGACAAAATAAAACTAAACAAATAGAAACAATAAATAAATACAAAGACAATACTCACCGACTGACTGAAGTACCTTTGATATGTGATCAGTCTCGGGACAATTACACGACACTGTCTACACTGTATAAAGTTACACGGTCTACACTGTATAATGCAATAATGAAACATTGTCTACACTGTATAAAGTAATAATGAATCACGGTCTACACTATATAAAGCAATAATGAAACACTGTCTATACTATATAATCACGGTCTACACTGTATACACTGTATAAGGTCAGATCACACATCCTTGGTACTTCACCTCCCCGACACGATAAAATATAACAAACATAAAATACGGAAATCATATATCTATCGACTAACAATGAGGCATAGTAATGATCAATATCGAAAACAAACAATAAACTGTACTCGCCTGTGGTCCTTTGCTGATGAAACCGATAATCCAAACCACTCAGTGTGCCATAATAGTCAAAACTCGTACAACAGTCTTCGGATGCTGAAATAGACATTACCAATGTTCTCAGAATAGTCAAATTAGCTAGAATTGCCTGACCTTAAGTCCAATTCTGGACAGGGGCAAAACGGTAATTTTGGGTCAAAACGGTGTCCGCCGTTGGATCCGCTTTGAACCGAAAAGCGTGCCAGAGTCAATGGTCACTAAAGTCGTCAAACTATATGTCTACAAATTTGTTTTGATGATACGAACCCAACCGTATGTCCAAAGCTGGATTCCGACGGGCCGTGCACAAAATCGTCCGTTGAGTCGGATCATGGGACCCACAAAACGGTGATCTGATCAACTATCTCAGAATCAGACCAAACTTGGCATATAGGACCAGAAAAATGATACGGTCCTGTTGGCGCAAGTTTCATCTCGATTTGACGAGCGTACACAAAGTAATTAGGAAATTTGCACAGAGGCCGATACGGTGAATTTCGACGGATACGCATCAAATTCGTCGCACAACGCAACCAATTTGAATTTCGTCATAGCCCACACGTCCACGAAACCATTACGCACCTTTCGATGCTTTCGGTTCGTGACCATGTCGCCCGGATTGGCAGGACGTACGTCGTATCGGAGGAATTTTCTATATTTTAATATTTTGAAAACAGGTTTTTCATCGAATTGGAAATCTAATTTTTCGACGCATAGTCAACAAAATCTGATTTTGCAAAAAGGGATTCGAAGTCCTATAGGTTGTCTAGGACTGTTATTAAATAGTTTTCAAAATTCCTTAATTTTCAGTTCAGGAACTGACTGCCAAGTTGGGTGTTTGAACTAGTGTCATGCCATGTTATTGGTCATGTTCTCGACGATCTTTAGATCGATTTCGATTCGACCCAAATACGAAACAAAATAAACTATTTACAGGGATTCATAGGCACTAGGGTTGTGTACATACCAGAGAAGGAAAATTGAGAATCGGTCGAGAGACGAGGAGGAAAACCCATTGCAATGTCTGGGTTCCACACGGTTATTGCTGCCACTGCCCTGTTATTGGTCCCGCGCGCGCGGTGGTCGACCTCCGGCCAGCGGCGACGCACGACGACTGGAGGGTGTGCCCCGGAAAGGAGGGTGGCATGCGTAGGGTTTTAGATGAGAACCCCTTCCCGATCTCTATATATATGCGATTTTCCTTTTCTCGGCTGTGGATACATATATACGAGCTCTTCCGCTCGGTTAGGCTCTGCTGGGAAATATAAGTGGGGTGGCTGGGCTTTTGAGCCTGGTCGGGCTGCTGCTTATGGTCCACTGTTCCCGCAAGGAAACAATGTTGATTTCTTTTTTTCTTTTTTTTCTGTTTATTAATATACATATATATATTCTTTTTTTTCCAGTACGTGCGAGCTCAGTTAAATCGTGTCTCCCCACACACGATTTTTAGTCGGTCGTCATGTCGCTTCGAACTCTTCGTGCAGATCATGTCCATACTGGCTTTTTTATCATCGCCCAACACGTACGCCTCGTGCACTCCGCGTGCTCCCGAGCCTCACGAGACGGCCGACGTCTTTCGACACCGGCAACTCAACGCCTCGATTCGCCCACGACGTCGAAGGCGCCCCCGACGTATTCACGACGCCTACGACAACCGATGCCACCCAGCCACCCGTTCTATGCACACGACGCCCTTACGATGTCTTTCCGATGCCCATAGGGCACCGCATAGTGGGCCGCGTGGTCAGCCGTCGTTTATACCCGTGGTAGATGTTGACACAAAATTACAGTCAACCAAATATTGATACAATTGACAAACATGATACTTGTAATATTTCAATATGACACATGAAGACTAAATTCAGTACAAGCTAGACGACAGCTCGCACCTGCAATGCCTCATTATTTGAGTCTGTATTTTATATTTTTATTTGAGTCTAGACTTATATAAACTAAGCTGTGCTGAGAATTTTGAGACTTAGACTAAACCTATACCTCAAACCAAAAGCCCCACCAAACATCCAAATAGCCCATTGGCCCACTGGACCTATTCTGTGCTCTGGAGACAGAGTTCGGGCCGAACTCTGCCTCCACACAGAGTTCGGGCCGAACTCTGCCTCCTAAAATCCAGGACCCTAATTTTTAGGGTTGGCTGGATGCAAGTTGTCCAACGGCCAAATTTTTGGATATTCTAACCAGAATTCTGGCCGAATTCTGCCTCTATGGTATCCTATAAATAGGCCATGAATTCTCTCATTTTTAATCATCCAATCTTCTCTTCTCTTCTCTCTAAAGCCTTATACAAGCCATACCCTTCTCATCTACTAGCCACAAGCTCCCTAAGCCTCAAAGTGCTTAGTATTTTTCAGTTAGGAGTTTGTGCAAGAGTTCAAGAAGTCGCTTGGAAAATTCCAAGCATCGCCACTGCGATCTCTGTAAGAAGTTGACGTGCTCTTCTGAAGAAAAGGCACGGGGTGTAACTACTATTTCACAAATAGTAGATTTAATCCTGAGCTAGAGTTCTCAGGCCTGGACTAGTCCTCCATGAGGAAAACCAGGTTAAAATCGGCTGTGTTTGCGTATGCTTTCTTGCTCTTTACTATTTCCGTATTTACTCTGATTATTTACTGTTGGTGAAAGACTTTAATTTTTAATTGGACATTATTGTCATAAACTCTATTCACCTCCCTCTAGAGTTGCCTATTTGTTCTTCAATTGGTATCAGAGCTCTGTTCTCTCAACAAGGACTAACATCCTAGAGCTGATCCATGGCAACCACACAATCCATGATATCCAATCATGGTGAAGGGCAGTCCACTCATAGGCCTCCCCTATTTGATGGAACTAACTACACCTATTGGAAAACAAGGATGAGCTTTTATCTCAAGTCGTTAGACTTCGACCTGTGGACCATTGTCACCGATTGTTACAAAAAGCCCGCCAGGATAGTTGTCAATGGTGATCTCGTTGAGAAAACCCATGACAAATATTCTGACGAGGAGAAGAAACAGGCGAGTCTAGACGCAAGAGCTATTAATGCCTTATTCTGTGCTATAGACAGGAATGAGTTTAACAGGGTCTCAACATGCACCACCTCTCACGAAGTATGGAGACTTCTAGAAGTGACGCATGAAGGAACCACTCAAGTGAAGGAGTCAAAAATAAGTCGTCTCACTCAAGAATATGAGGCTTTCAAGATGAAGCCAAATGAGACGATCACACAAATGATTACAAGATTCCTCGACATCATCAACCCCTTGTCTTCTCTCGGCAAACAATATACAAATCACGAGAAGATCCACAAGATACTTAGGGGGCTACCAAAGATTTGGAACCCTAAGGTGACAGCCATCATAGAAGGAAATGATCTCACTACTATGTCCATGGAGACTTTGATAAAAAATCTGATGACTCATGAGCTTGACCTCAAAGACTTCGAAGAGCCTGCTCCTAAGGCAAAGGAGATTGCCTTTAAAGCTCACCGAGGAAGGACTGATCCTGAAGAAACGGATGACGACAACTCGGAAGGTGAAGATCAAGCTCTCCTTATCCGCAACTTCAAGAAATTCCTTTGCTTCAATCAAAGAAAGAAGGAACCACAAGAAGATGACGAAGAAGAGCCAACATCCTACGGTTGCAAGAAGACTGGACACGTCCGAAAAGACTGTCCATTCACAAAAAAGAGCAACCGATATGAGAAACCATACAAGAAGGCTTCCTCAAAGAAATATGCCAACACAAGCATTTGGCATGAAAGCGAAGCTAGTGACTCCGAGGAAGAAAATATCTTTCCTCAAGACACCGCCAATGTTTGCCTAATGGCTACATCCGACAAGGTAACTAGCGGAACTCTCGATGATTTTACTTTTGAAGAACTTGGCGATGCATTCAATGATTTACTCAATGACCACAAGAAAGTCATTAGTAAATATAAACACGCCAAGGAGAAAATCAAAAGTTATGAAGTTGAGATTCAAAGACTCTCTTCATTGCTTGATAATATTAGAGACACTTCACCTACGGAAGTCACAAATGAGGTGTCTAAGCTTAAATTAAGCCTACATGATACCGAAGCACGTATTGAAAAGCAAACGCAAGAGATCACAGCACTCAATATTGAGATTGCTGAAGAAAAGAATAGACACAAGATCTCTATCACTAAGATTTATGGTTTGAATACTAAAATTAATGAACTGCAGGCTGTCTCTAAGAAATTAGAGACTAGATTGGGAAAACAGGTTGCTCAACCTCAAACCCAATCACATGAGACACACACAAAGCACAACACTACTCATACTAGTCAAACATGTCATCCACCTGCAGCACATAATCATGCTTACATATACACCCACTTTCATAAAGCACACAAACCACATGCACGTAGAAATAATTCTCATATGACACATAATCACCATGCTACACATAGATACAATCATCACCCACCATGCTGCACATAAACACAATCACCACCATACTGCATATAGATTTAATCGTCATCCTGCAGCCACATACAGTCATCATCATGCTGCTCCACACCACTCTTACCATACTACATATAGACATCATCATCATGATACTCTGCACCACTCTACATATAGACATCATCACCATGCTACTCCACACCACTCTACATATAGACATCATCAACATGCTCCTAACATAATTAGGAATGCTATTTGTACTTATTGTGGATTACATGGACACATCTCACCACAATGTGGAGTTAAGAGATTAGTAGATAGAAACATATATACATGGTTTCCGAAAACTAACTTTTCAGGACCCTCAAGAACTTGGGTACCAAAGGTCACATCTACTCTTGATGTAGGTGGACCTTCCCTTCTCAACTAAGAGTAAGTGGATTCTCGATAGTGGATGCTCGCAACATATGACGGGAGACGCAAATCTTTTTGCATCACTATCGATGAAGAGAGAAGGATATGTATCCTTCGGCAACAACCTAAAAGGGTATATTATTGGTAATGGTACTATAGGTCATCCTCCTTCTCCTGTAATAAAGGATGTCTGCCTAGTGACCGAGTTAAAGCATAACCTGCTCAGCATAAGTCATCTTGCTGATCATGGATATGATATTAACTTTGGACAAAATAAATCCTTTATTTATGATAGGTCAACAGGAGACATTGCTTTTGAAGGGATAAGAGAGGATAACATTTACATTTTCTATCTATCTAGAGATACTAACAGTGCAGGAAGATGTCTCTATGCTCATAAGGATGAAAGATTACTGTGGCACCAGCGTCTTGGTCATGCCAAAATAGATACTATATCCAGGCTATCGACTAAGAAGCTAGTTAGAGGCTTGTCCGACATCACATTCAAAAAGGACATGGTATGTGCCGAATGTGAATTGAATAAGGCAACCAAGTCCTCATTTTATTCCATAAACTCTGTAAGTATTACTAGGCCCTTGCAATTACTTCATATGAATTTATTTGGCCCTAGTAGAGTAGCCAGTCTTGGTGGAAAACTCTACGCTTTTGTTATAGTAGATGACTTTTCTAGATTTATTTGGGTTTTCTTTCTTACAAATAAAAATGATGCTATTTCAGTTTTCAAAATATTTGCTAAAAAGGTTCAAAACGAAAAAGGCTACATGATTACTCGAATCCGAAGTGATCATGGAGGCGAATTCGAAAATACTGATTTTGAAAAGTTTTATGATTTAAATGGTTTTAATCATGAGTTTTCTTGTCCAAGAACTCCTCAACAAAATGGTGTTGTGGAGCGGAAGAATAGGACACTTGGCGATATGGCTAGAGTCATGTTAAATAAATTCTCTTCTGAAATATTTTTGGGCTGAAGCTGTCAGTACAGCGTGCCATATTTTAAATAGGGTGCTTATTCATCCTATTACGAAGAAAACACCCTATGAGCTTTGGTTTGGAAGAACTCCAAACGTTTCATATTTTTGAGTTTTTGGTTGTCGATGTTTTATCCTTAACACCAAAGACAACTTAGGCAAATTTGATGCCAAAGCTGACGATGGTATATTCCTTGGCTATGCCGCCAAGAGCAAGGGATATAGAGTGTTCAACAAACGCTCATTAATTGTGGAAGAGTCTACAAATGTGACTTTCGATGAGGATAACAGTACAGCAGCTACTCTTGATGATGATGTTGAGCCATCAACTTCTACTCCAATGAATACCACCATTAAAACCAATTCTCTGGAGGGCTTGCCAAAGAAATTTTCTTTCAAGCCGTCACATCCAGAAAATTTGGTTATAGGTGAGATTTCATGCGGAGTAAGTACTAGATCATCATTAAGAGACTCCATTGCTAGTACTGCCTTCATTTCACAAATTGAGCCAAAAAATATTATAGAAGCTTTTAATGATAAATTTTGGATTTCTGCCATGCAAGAAGAACTCAACCAATTAGAGAGGAGCCAAGTTTGGGAACTTGTTCCTAGGCCGGTAAATCACTCGATTGTTGGTACTAAATGGGTTTTTTTAAACAAAGTAAATGAAGATGGTTCAGTTACATGCAACAAAGCTCGTCTAGTAGCTCAAGGATACAACCAAGAGGAAGGTATCGACTACGATGAGACGTATGCTCCTGTTGCGAGATTGGAATCCATTCGGATGCTTTGCGCATTTGCTAATTTTCAAAATTTCAAATTGTTTCAAATGGATGTTAAAAGTGCTTTCTTGAGTAGATTTATTAAGGAGGAAGTTTATGTAAAACAACCCCCTGGTTTTAAAAATTACAAATTTCCTGGCCATGTTTTCAAGCTCAAGAAAGTGCTATATGGCCTCAAACAAGCCCGAAGAGCTTGGTATGAACGGCTAAGCAATTTCTTGCTTGAAAAAGGTTTTTCAAAAGAGAAAATTGATACTACACTTTTCATAAAATCTTTCAAAGACACTATTCACTTAGTACAAATTTATGTTGATGATATTATATTTGGTTCTACTGATTAAACTCTCTGTCAAGATTTTGCCAAGTGTATGCAGACCGAGTTTGAGATGAGCATGATGGGGGAGCTCAATTACTTTCTTGGACTGCAAGTCAAACAAACATCAAATGGAACTTTCATCCGTCAGTCAAAGTATACAAAGGACATGCTGAAGAAATTCGACCTTGACAACGTTAAACCAATCAGCACTCCAATGGCTACTACAACTAAACTAAAACCAGATGAAAGCAGCAAACCAATGAATCAACATAAGTATCGAGGTATAATAGGCAGTCTACTTTATTTAACTGCTAGTCGCCCTGATATTATGTTTAGCGGTTGTCTGTGTGCTAGATATCAAGCTAATCCTAAGGAATCACACATGACTACTGTTAAGCGTATCTTTCGATACCTTAAGGGTACGGTTAAAGTGGGCCTATGGTATCCTAAATCAACATCATTTGACCTTATTGGTTACTCTGATGCTGATTTTGTCGGATGCAAGGTCGACCGTAAAAGTACGAACGACACGTGTCATTTATTAGGAAAGGATTTAGTCTCTTGGTTTAGCAAAAAAGCAGAATTCTGTCGCACTATCCACAACAGAAGCTGAATATATCGCAGCTGGTCATTGTTGTGCACAGATTCTGTGGATGAAGCAAACCCTTGAAGACTATAACTTATCTTTTATGCACATTCCTATATTTTGTGACAACACTAGTGCTATAAATCTCACTAAGAACCCCATATGTCACTTACGCACGAAGCACATTGAAATACCTCACCACTTTTTGCGTGATCACCAGCAAAATGGCACTATTGACTTAGAACACTGATCATCAGCTAGTAGATTTCTTTACCAAACCACTATCGGAAGAGCGTTTTAACTTTCTTTGTCGTGAACTAGAAATTTTGGATGAAGCTATTATTCATTAAAGTAACCTGCGTAAATATCGATTATGTCTTGATTCTTTATGATGAAATTGCTATGGGTACAAGCCGAAAGGGTCCTTCTGACAATAAGGCGTAAAAGCCTAAGCGACACGGTGCACTAGTCCTCAGGACTACCGCTAGCTGGGATCCAGCCCTTGCAGCTACCCCATGGCAGGTTCAAAATATTGAATTATGGCGTATTTCCTTGTTTATTACATGGTTTACTTTTATTTATCACATGCTAAAATTCAAAATTTCAAACTTCACTTTGATTCAGCGTTGACTTTTTGTTATTCTCTACTTGGTTTTCTCATTTTTGTATATGCATCTACTTATTATCATATTCCTTTTAGTCTATCTTACTTGATCAAACTTGTTCTTAGCCTGTTTTCTATTCTGGTTACAGAAACCAGAATTCGGGCCGAACTCTGCCTTACCCAGAGTTCGGGCCGAATTCGGTCTGACTGTTCCAGAACCGAATGCAGCCTCAGCCGCTGATCAGATTGTGATCCAATGGTCCATATTTGCTCCGACCATTCGAACCCCTACACTAAAAATCGGGTTCCCCTCTTCTCTCTCCTCCATTGCCACCTTCTAAACTTCTCCAAACTATTTTTCTCCAAACCCTAACCCTAGTTCTTCCTTCCTAGAGCATATTTCTTTTCAAAACTCAAGGAGAAGGATTCTCTCACGATTCTCCTTCATCTTTCATCATCAAATTGAGGTATGTTTCACACTTCTCTCCATCTAAATTTTCTCAATTTTCTTTATTATTTTATGGCTCCCAAGTTGTTCAATAGGGGAAGAGACTTCGAACCGAGGGAGCGTCCTCTTCGAATGCTCCTCCTCATGTTGAACCACCCGTTGAACAACCAAATCAACAACCATTCACCCGTTGTTCAACCTACCTCGTCCACTCGACCCCAACACGTACGATGACCGGATATTTGTATCACTTGACGCTTCCAATGAGTAGTTTAGTGATTTTCGATCACGTCCGGTGTATGCGGGTCACCCTATAAATTTTACTATCTTTTCACAATATGATTCACTCTTCCATGATCTATGTCTTGATGAACTTGTCACCACCAATTCGGTTATCTATCTCAATGCCATCCAAATATTTTATTGCAACCTTACTCACAATGATACTCATATATTTTTACGAGTTGCGGGCATTGATATTTCTTTTGATGATTTTGACTTGGCCGAACACCTTGATCTTCCGGAGCCTGACTTATGGAAGAAACTTGTTAAAGCTCGCAAGTTTCAGTTTCCTGATGGGTCATCCATAGAAAGCTTTAAGGACGACTTGTATAACCCTAACACACGTCCTCGTAAGCTTCTCGCCAAGTTTCTCAATCCTTACTTTTATGAACTTCATCGCATTGTTTTTAACACGATTCTGCCCAAAGCAGGATCAACTGATGAGGTTAAATATTTTAAAATCTCTGCTTTGTACCACCTCCATTTTCATGTTCCTTTTAATCTTCCACGTACCATGATGGACTGGATGATTAATACAAGGAAGAAGCCAAGATCCTTGGTTTATGCTCTTTATCTTCCTATGCTCTTTCGTGCTTTTCGTGTACCTCATGATGAGTGCCAATTCCTTCCTGCTCCTGCCTTCATCTCTAAGGCACGGAGGCTTCAGGCAGCAGTTGCCTCACCTGTTATGTCTAAGCACTCTGACGATGAGCCCGACGCCCCTCCTCTTGGACAGGATCCTCCTCCTCCTCCTGCTACTCTTGAGTCACTCCAAACTATGCTCCACGATCGATTCACTTTAGAGGATGATCGCTGGACTCAGCTTGACTACCGGACTACCCTGCAGATGAGTGCCATTAGCAACTCACTGCACGATATTCGGTACTCTATGTCCCGACATCATTCTATGCCTATTCCCATGGAGCGGGTGTCACGACCCGCACCCGCTTTTCGGACGCGAGCTCGTGAGCAAGCCAGCTATGTATCGAGCGAACTCCAGCCCAACTCGAGTACGTATAAGCTGTCCAGGTCATGGGTATCATGTCTAATTTAAACTGTATCTCAATCCAAAAGAATTAAATAAAACAAGAATGAACAATTATGGGTCATAGTCTGCAGCCCATTAGCATATTGTTCGATTAGACTCCAAGAATAATATGAGTCTATAAATAAGCATAGTAAAATCATGATATGGAATATAAAGCATGAGAAGATAATAAAGAAATATCACAAGCAAATACCTGTATCATACATCGTAATCCTCTACCATCCCGCTCTGCTAACTAACTCCATGCAGTCGCTAAACCTAAAGAGATCATCAGGTGCTCAGAGGACTAGCAAGATACATAATATACAAGCCAACAGGTAACGGTACAAATATACCAATAAGTAAGGAACAATCAAAGATATCTAACGAGACAAAATGAACTAAGACACAAGATCTAAATGCAAGGATCCTAAGACACTGGCATGCCATACTAGAAATGGCTGGCTGTAGACTGCAGTCAAGGCAAGTACTCACAATCTATAGTGTCTCAATCGTAGTCAAGGCAAGTACTCACAACCAAGACAGTACCCAATCCTAGTATAAAAATCCTATAGACTGTAGTCAAGGTAAGTACTCACAATCTATAGAATGTCAAAGTCAAGTCCTACTCAAGTCATGTCAAGTCAAGTCAAGTTATAATCAAGTCGAGAAAATCGTAGTATAGGACTAGACGACTGTATCAAGGAATACATATGAGACTAAAACAGTGTGACCGATAGAAATATCATAACAGAAGGAACGAGAATGTGCAGGCAACTAGAAACATGTAAAGTAAAACTATAACAAGACGAGTATACTAGACATGGAATAAAGCAATCACGAATGTAAGGAAATGAACCGCAGCGAGATGATGAACATGCATATAAATTATACTGTACAAGTTGGCAAGGTATACTTGCCTGGGGGTTGCACGGAGAACCAACAATGTATCGCCAAGCAATAAGTCAGAAAGTCCAAGTCATCTCAAGTGTCTTCGAAAGCTGAAATAAATATTACCAACATTCTCAGAATAGTCAAATTAGCTAGAATTGCCTGTCCTTAAGTCCAATTCTGGACACAGGGGAAAAACGGTAATTTCGGACAGAAACGATGTCCGCCGTTGAACCCGCTTTGCACCGAAAAGCGTGCCAGAGTCAAAGGTCTCTAAAGTTGTCAAACTACATGTCTATAGATTTGTTTTTCTGATACGAACCCAACCGTATGTCCAGAGTTAGATTCCGGCGGGTCGTGCACAAAATCACCCGTTGAGTCGGATCGTGGGGCTCGGAAAATGGTAATTTTATCAACTGTCTCAGAATCGGACCAAACTTGGCGTACAGGACCAAAAAAATGATACAGTCCTGTTGGCGCAAGTTTCGTCTCGATCTGACGGACGTGCACGAAGTAATTAGGAAATTTGTACAGAGGCCGATACGGTGAATTTCGACGGATACGCATCAAATTCGTCGCACACACGCGACCAATTTGAATTCCGTCAAAGCCCACACGTCCACGAAGCCGTTACCCACCTTTTTATACTTTTGGTTCGCGACCACGTCGCCCAGATTGGCGGGGCGCACGTCGTATCGGAGAATTTTATTGATCTTAAAATAAGTTTTCGGTCAACTTCGGGATTCGATTTCTCGACGCGTAGTCGATGATTTTGACTTCTGCGAAAAGGGTTGTGGAGCCCTATATGTTGTCTATAACTGTGTTCAGGTGGAATTTCTTAAAGGTTATTGGATCGAACGAAATCGATCTTCGAATACGGGTGATTGGACTGTCTTAAGCTCTATTTTCGAACGGGTTTTTGATCGACTTCGTGTCGATTTCCTGTCGAATCTATTTCACTTCTACCCAAACTAATTGAATGATATTAAAGATGGTAGGTTTGCCTATATACCTGAAAAGACTGTTTGGTGAACGATCGATTGCGCATCGAGGAATCACGTCGCGAAGTTGAGCACACAGGCTGGTGCTGCTGCTGTCGAGTGCTACTGTGCACGCGCTCGGCCGCACGTCTGCCAGTGGCCCAGGGTGGCGCCTCGCGCATGGGGGTGCGCCCAGGTGTTAGGGTGGCGATGAGGGATCCTGCTTAGGGTTTCTACTCCTCGATCTCTCTCGTTCTCTGTTTCCATCGAATATACATATATATGTATTATGTTCTCGGCCTAGTAACAGTCGGGGAGTAATTGTTGTTGGTTTGGGCCTATTCACTATAGGCCTGGGCTGGAAGAGTTGTGCGGGCTTCGGGCCTGTGGGGTTTTGGTTGGTTTTTATTATATCTTTTCATTTTTCTTTTTCCATTACATATTTACATATATATCTATAAATATCTAAGTACATGTATACATATACATATATGTATATACCCACCTTATATATATCTATATATTCACATATACACTTATATATATATACACATATACATTTATATATATACATAAACAAACATTTATATAAATAAATTAGAATAATATTGTTTTATATATACGTATAAAAGCCTATTCTCATGTACCATGAATATATTTCTATATATATACACATGTATATATAATCTAGGTAAATCCCAAAATTCAACATATTTGTTAAAGAAATTATTTACTATATTATCGACAAAACATTATTTAATATCAAGAACTCATAATAATAATAATATATATGTAACTACCTTTTGTGAAAATCGACTACTAAGTTACTAAATTATAATACTACTACCCAATGTATGTCTACAAGGACGTCTTAGGATGCTTTATATGACTACCTGGGCTTGGGCTCAGTTCGGACTAGTTTGGTACAACCTGGTCTTCTATACATCAATAAATATATTAATAAATAATTAAAACAACTATAGAGGTTAAATCGCAACTTGGCCTGGTTTTCCTAGTTAGGACACTACTATGGCTTGACATTCCCCTACCATGGCTAAACACTAGTCAAAGCACGCTACTGCACTATCCGTGCCATGATTCTAGTCGTCTGGTACTTCAAAACTCAACCATGGCTAAAATCATCTACCGTAATAATTAACTAAATAAATATTTATAAAATTCTAAAATTACTATTTAAATCAAATAAATAATAAAAAAAATTTTAAAAAAAATTTCTTCGGGAAGGGAAGCCACAAATTTACCCACCTTAAAAATAATTTCGTCCTCAAAATTCTAATTCATGAATATCCCTTAAAATTAAGTCTACTATTACCTTAATCTCCTCAAATTTAATTTCTCAAAAATATTTTATGGCCTTCCCTAGTCATTGGTATTTACGAAATCTCGAGGACTTCTACCCACCTTAGGTCACACTACTCCTTTGGAACACAGGTCACTAAAATCTTATAATCTTCTAACTAGTGACTAATAATTCTACCAAAAATATCTAGGACATATGGTATCTATTATCTCTCATATCTACAAACAACCAAAGCTCAATAATCATGCAATATTATACGATAATTTAAGAATTTCTGATGAATCTTAGATAGCACGATCATTCGTCACCCCGGAATAGGAAGGGACGAGAATCAATGGTACGGAAATCAAGGAAGTATAATCGAGAGCAAATATGAAGTTTTTAAGGACGTAGAGAATTTCTAGGAGAATTTTCAAGACAGTGTGGATTGAGATTTCTAAGGTTTAGTCATAGTCGCAGGCTCGTACCAGTATAGTTATTTAACCGGTACGATATGCTCTGACCTGCATGGGCCATCACAAAAACTTGTCACGACCCGCACCTGCTTTCCGGACGCGAGCTCGTGAGCAAGCCAGCTACGTATCGAGCGAACTCCAACCCGACTCGAGTACGTATAAGCTGTCCAGGTCATGGGTATCATGTCTAATTTAAACTGTATCTCAATCCAAAAGAATTAAATAAAACAAGAATAAACAATTATGGGTCATGGTCTGCAGCCCATTAGCATATTGTTCGATTAGACTCCAAGAATAATATGAGTCTATAAATAAGCATAGTATATCATGATATGGAATATAAAGCACGAGAAGATAATAAAGAAATATCACAAGCAAAAACCTGTATCATACATCGTAATCCTCTACAATCTCGCTCTGCTAACTAAGTCCACGCAGTCGCTAAACCTGAAGAGATCATCAGGTCCTCAGAGGGCTAGCAAGATATATAATATACAAGCCAACAGGTAACGGTACAAATATACCAATAAGTAAGGAACAATCAAAGATATCTAACGAGACAAAATGAACTAAGACACAAGATCTAAACGCAAGGATCCTAAGATACTGGCATGCCATACTAGAAATGGCTGGCTATAGACTGCAGTCAAGGCAAGTACTCACAATCTATAGTGTCTCAATCGCAGTCAAGGCAAGTACTCACAACCAAGACAGTAGTCAATCCTAGTATAAAAATCCTATAGACTGTAGTCAAGGTAAGTACTCACAATCTATAGAATGTCAAAGTCAAGTCCTACTCAAGCATGTCAAGTCAAGTCAAGTTATAATCAAGTCGAGGAAATCGTAGTGTAGGACTAGACGACTCTATCAAAGAATACATATGAGACTAACATAGTGTGACCGATAGAAATATCATAACAGAAAGGAACGAGAATGTGCAGGCAACTAGAAACATGTAAAGTAAAACTATAACAAGACGAGTATACTAGACATAGAATAAAGCAATCACAAATGTAAAGAAAAAAACCACAGCGAGATGATGAACATACATATAAATTATACTGTACAAATTGGCAAGGTATACTTGCCTGGGGGTTGCACGGAGAACCAACAATGTCTCGCCAATCAACAAGTCAGAAAGTCCAAGTCATCTCAAGTGTCTCCGAAAGCTGAAATAAATGTTACCAACATTTTCAGAATAGTCAAATTAGCTAGAATTGCCTGTCCTTAAGTCCAATTCTGGAAACAGAGGTAAAACGGTAATTTTGAGTAAAAAATGATGTCCGTCGTTGGACCCGCTTTGTACCGAAAAGCGTGCCAGAGTCAAAGGTCTCTTAAGTTGTCAAACTATATGTCTACGGATTCATTTTTTCGATACGAACCCAACCGTATGTCCAGAGTTAGATTCCGGCGGGTCGTGCACAAAATCACCCGTTGAGTCGGACCGTGGGGCTCGCGAAACGGTGATTTTATCAACTGTCTCAGAATCGGACCAAACTTGGCGCACAGGACCAGAAAAATGATACGGTCCTGTTGGCCCAAGTTTCGTCTCGATTTGACAAACGTGCATGAAGTGATTAGGAAATTTGCACAGAGGCCGATACGGTGAATTTCGACGGATACGCATCAAATTCGTCGCGCACACGCGACCAATTTGAATTCCGTCAAAGCCCACATGTCCACGAAGCCGTTACGCACCTTTTGATACTTTTGGTTCGCGACCACGTCGCCCAGATTGGCGGGACGCACGTCGTATCGGAGAATTTTATTAATTTTAAAACAGGTTTTCGGTCAACTTCGGGATTCGAATTCTCGACGCGTAGTCGATGATTTCGACATCTGCAAAAATGGTTATGGAGCCCTATATGTTGTCTATAACTGTGTTCAGGTGGAATTTCTAAAAGGTTATTGGATCGAACGGAATCGATCTTCGAATACGGGTGATTGGACTGTCTTAAGCTCTATTTTCGAACGGGTTTTTGATCGACTTCGTGTCGATTTCCTGTCGAATCTATTTCACTTCTACCCAAACTAATTGAATGATATTAAAAATGGTAGGTTTGCCTATATACCTGAAAAGACTGTTTGGCGAACGATCGATTGCGCATCGAGGAATCACGTCGCGAAGTTGAGCACATAGGCTGGTGCTGCTGCTGTCAAGTGCTACTATGCACGCGCTCGGCCATGCGTCTGCCGGCGGCGGCCCAGGGCGGCGCCTCGCGCATGGGGGTGCGCCCAGGTGTTAGGGTGGCGGTGAGGGATCCTGCTTAGGGTTTCTACTCCTCGATCTGTCTCGTTCTCTGTTTCCATGGAATATACATATATATGTATTATGGTCTCGGCCTGGTAACAGTCGGGGAGTAGTTGCTATTGGTTTGGGCCTATTCACTATAGGCCTGGGCTGGGAGAGTTGTGCGGGCTTCGGGCCTGTAGTGTTTTGGTTGGTTTTTATTATATCTTTTTCTTTTTCTTTTTCCATTACATATTTACATATATATTTATAAATATCTAAGTACATGTATACATATACATATATGTATATACCCACCTTATATATATCTATATATTCACATATACACATATATATATATACACATATACATTTATATATATACATACACAAACATTTATATAAATAAATTAGAATAATATTGTTTTATATATACGTATAAAAGCCTATTCTCATGTACCATGAATATATTTCTATATATATACACATGTATATATAATCTAGGTAAATCCCAAAATTCAACATATTTGTTAAAGAAATTATTTACTATATTATCGACAAAACATTATTTAATATCAAGAACTCATAATAATAATAATATATATGTAACTACCTTTTGTGAAAATCGACTACTAAGTGACTAAATTACAATACTACTACCCAATGTATGTCTACAAGGACGTCTTAGGATGCTCTATATGACTACCTGGTCTTGGGCTCAGTTCGGACTAGTTTGGTACAACCCGGTCTTCTATACATCAATAAATAAATTAATAAATAATTAAAACAACTATAGAGGTTAAATCGCAACTTGTCCTGGTTTTCCTAGTTAGGACACTCCTATGGCTTGACATTCCCCTATCATGGCTAAACACTAGTCAAAGCACGCTACTGCACTATCCGTGCCATGATTCCTAGTCGTCTGGTACTTCAAAACTCAACCATGACTAAAATCATCTACCGTAATAATTAACTAAATAGATATTTATAAAATTCTAAAATCACTATTTAAATCAAATAAATAATTAAAAAAATTAAAAAAAAATTCTTCTGAAAGGGAAGCCACAGCGGGACCCTGCTCGCGATGGATACCGTATCGATGACCCTTGGGTTATCCGCTACCTGGATCCGGATACAGCTTTCGTGGACCCTCGTCGTTCCTTCACTGATCCATCCGACGACGCTGGGCCTTCACGAGCTCGATGATGGATATAGATTTCTATTTCCTGCTGCTGAGGATCGTAGTTTATGCTGTTATGCATTTTTAGTTGCTGTTTTTATTTATGCACTTTGGTTGTATTAGAACTCATTATGTGACTCTTGGAGATATTTTATTATGCTGTTTATCAGTTTATGTAGTTTATCATTATTATTTTTGGTGTGCTTGCCAATCATTATTTTTGGTTGTTTGATAAATACCAAAAGGGGGAGAAATATTTTGCTATATTCATATTACATCATCATATTTTTTTTTGGCTTTGTGTATCTGTGCTTTGGGAAAGAATGTTTTTATCAGGACAACAGGTTCAAAGCAATATTTACGGGGGAGCTATTGCTAGCTCTGCACTAATTACGGGGGAGCTACGCTACTGCTTTAATGTGTCCAGGTATGAATATTGAATATACAAATATCATTTTGTCAATTATCAATATGGGGGAGATTGTTGACACAAAATCACAGTCAACCAAATATTGATACAATTGACAAACATGATACTTGTAATATTTCAATACGACACATGAAGACTGAATTCAGTACAAGCCAGACGACAGCTCGCACCTGCAATGCCTCATAGTTTGAGTCTGTATTTTATATTTTTATTTGAGTCTAGACTTATGTAAACTGAGCTGTGCTGAGCATTTTAAGACTTATACTAAACCTATACCTCAAACCAAAAGCCCTACCAAACATCAAAATAGCACATTGGCCTACTGGACCTATTCTGTGCTCTGGAGACAGAGTTCGGGCCGAACTCTGCCTCCACACAGAGTTTGGGCCGAACCCTGTCTCCTAAATTCCAGGACCCTAATTTTTAGGGTTGGCTGGATGCAAGTTGTCCAACGGCCAAATTTTTGAATATTCCAACCAGAATTCTGGCCGAATTCTGCCTGTATGGTATCCTATAAATAGGCCATGAATTCTCTCATTTTCAATCATCCAATCTTCTCTTCTCTTCTCTCTAAAGCCTTATATAAGCCATACCCTTCTCATCTACTAGCCACAAGCTCCCTAAGCCTCAAAGTGCTCAGTACTTTTCAGTTAGGAGTTTGTGCAAGAGTTCAAGAAGTCGCTTGAAAAATTCCAAGTATCGCCACTGCGATCTCTGTAAAAAGTTGACGTGCTCTTCTGAAGAAAAGGCACGAGGTGTAACTACTATTTCACAAATAGTGGATTTAATCCTGAGCTAGAGTTCTCAGGCCTGGACTAGTCCTCCACGAGGGAAACCAGGTTAAAATTGGCTGTGTTTGCGTATGCTTTCTTGCTCTTTACTATTTCCGTATTTACTCTGATTATTTACTGTTGGTGAAAGAGTTTAATTTTTAATGGGACATTATTGTCATAAACTCTATTCACCCCCCTCTAGAGTTGCCTATTTGTTCTTCAGTAGAATGGTGCCGGTCCTCGACCGCCCGCGCGACTCCCTATCCGATGAGTTTTCATGCACGGGGCACCCCATTCTGTCCTACGCCAGCTCAGATCGTGGCCATTTTTCGTCAGTCCTCCGATGTTGTGGATGTCCCGCATCGCACAGGCCAGGCTCATCATCGCCCCACACACATACACACACATATATATATATATATATATATTCATATATATACTAATATAAAAAAAATATATTCATATATATACTAATATAATATTCTCCATAAAATCTAAATAAACCCAAATCTTATCTATTTATAGTGTAGGGCCTATTTGTATAAATATGACTATATTATTATACATTTATTTGACAAATATAATATAACCAATAATAATAATAATATTATTATATAATAATAACCTCAATAAAATAATAATAATAATAACAAAATTCAATAACCTAACAATGATGTATACACCATTATGTACAGTCTAATAATCCCAAAATTGTACAAGGACCTATTTATATAAATAATAATATTTGTAATATTTAATTAACGAATATTTAGAAAATATTCAATACAATACACTCATACCAAATTACATCAATACGTATGTCATTGGACGTACCGCATGACTACAAGGGCTTGACTCAGTTCTGGTCCAGTCCGGGCTAAAATAGTATAACCGGTTTTCCCTAAACTCAATAATATAATTAATAAATAAATAAATCTTCGGCAAGGGTTAAGTCAGAACTTGGCCTGGTTTTCCTAGTTAGGACATCACTATGGCTCGGTGTAACGCCCCTGAACCAGAATACTGGAGAGCGGGGGCGAACATAACCAGCTACGTATATTGAAGTGCAATCTACCTCGCTATACGGTCACGGCTGTCTAGATACATGAGGGATTATCTACAAGCCATCAGTCACTTAAGGTCATGAACAAGCCTGTTGTCTCAATCTCAAGCAAGTAATAACAATTACAAGATATCAGAGCCCCAAATATACAATAGTAAGGCGTCCCATACATTACATATTTGGATGATCATGAAGCTAGTCGTATAAAATGTCAAGACTAGCAAGAGTTTCAGTCATACATGATCAACCCTAGGATTTGTCAATCATGCTACAGCCCGTAGGCAGACAATAAATAAATGTGCAATCGAGCTAACACATGCTCGTCGGCTAAACGCCTCAAAAGAATATTTTTACAATAGAGTGAGAGAACAAACGAAACCCACTTGTTGCCAGGGTTACGCCTGGTGGTCACCATCTGGCTGGAGGGTAGGTAGATCCTCTAGAGCTACTCCGAAATCTGGCCATACAAAACCAGCTGGGTCAGACCCCAGAAAGAGCAAGTACCACAAAGGAGACTTCACTTAGAAGCTAAAACCAGCATAACATAAATGAATATCAAAGATAATTATAAAGCTACTGATAATAACAGGGACAACAATAATGATTCGAGCACGAGGAAACCATTCAAGTAGCCAGGTCACAACCCTTAAACCAAACAAGGACCGGGATTGCAACCTTTCACCTGAATAGAAACCCGTCCCAAATACTGCTGGTAATGTAAAACATGATTAGTCTTGACATAGGGTAAAATAAGATAATAAATAAAAAGAGGATAAGGAACTGCTCCGGGAGCTAGGTTACAACCCTTAAACCAAACAAGGACCGGAGTTGTAACCCTTCGCCTGAACAGAGCCTTGCCCCTGATCTTTATTGTTAAGGCAATCATAGGTAACCATGTCATGTCATATTCTTGTAAAACAGGACGAGCATGACACGGGATGCAATAGGACAATAAATGAGAAGAAGACACAGAACTGCTCCGGGAGCCAGGTTACAACCCTTAAACCAAACAAGGACCGAAGTTGTAACCCTTCGCCTGAACAGAACTGGTCCCTGATTATTATTGTCAAGGTAAGCATAAATAATCAGGACGATATATGGTAAGATAACCATAGGACTATTCAGATAGCCAAGTTACAACCCTTAAACCAAACAAGGACCGGGGTTGCAACTCTTTATCTGAACAGAACTTTGTATCTCATCATTTACCGATAAATAAGGCACAGGAAATCAGGTCATGTTACAATCTTGTACAGGATCAGGACAAGACTATGCTGGCTTAAATTCCATTCAATCAATCACGGCCAAGCAATGAGTACGGCTGGATACTTTAACTAGCTAGGGTTAGCACAAGTCTAGTTACTAGCAAGATGCAATAAGATTATCCCAACAGCCACAAGCCCTGCAGACCATCCAGGTTATCCAGGTCGAACGTCCATTTACGAAGGATGCAACACGTGACTGTGTGCTGGAAATGTGCCCTACTCGTCGGTAGGCTATAAGTCCACTTGGTGCGCCCAGATAACGGGATTGCCTGTAGCTGGAAAATTTTTCCATGACTACTGAATTATTCTAGTTTATTAGTCTTAGTAAATTGCAGTAGGTACCCTGACCGTGGTACCCAGGGATCCCCATCCTAGACATGATGTAAGACAGTACTGGTTTATTTGTAAAAATACAATCATCTACGGTGTCCAGGTTGTAACCCGTCGTAACAGCTTTTAATGTTCACCATGGTGTGTACTTGCCATCTCTCGTCATGTCATGTCATATCAAGTACTTGCTATGCCATTCCACGCCATTATTAGCCCGAACATATCAATCCATCCGTGATTTGTCAATTCATGAATAGTGCAAGGCATAAAGTTAGCCGAGTACGCAAGAGGCTCAAGGCTCTACGCGAGTGCGCCATTACGCTAGGCCAAGGGCCTTAAGCGTAAAGTGGCTCTACGCGAGCACGAGCAAGGGTGCACGTGGGTGGTGTTTTACGCTAGCCGGGTTGTACGCAAGCTAGATTATACGCGCGTAAGATTTTACGCATGCGAACTCCCGAGCGAAACTCTACGCTAGTGAAGTACTCGAGCCAGATTTTTTTACGCACGCGAGAGTCTGCTCGGGCCAGAAATTTATGCGAACACGATTTACACGAGCAGAATTTTACGCGAGCAGGAGAATCCCGAGCGTAAAATTCATAAGGACTCAGCGTAAAAATGAAGTACGTTGGCACGCGATTGCGTGTGCGTAAAAGGCTGAATAATACGCTGTCACGTAAAACGTGGGCATGAAAGCTTCGTCTTCTCCCCATGGCTAAGACAAACGTACGTAAAGGCTTAGGAACTCGAGGAACTCCATCTCGGCCAGGACTTGGTGGAATCCGGCCATCCCAAAACCAATCTTGCATACAATCAGAATGCCTACTACAAGGAACTCTTAGTTTGAAAGTAAGCCTATTTTAGTAGATCCAAACCAAGAGGATCAAAATGCTAGAAACTTAGATCTTCATAAAAGGAGCCATGAAATTTGAAAATGCTAAGTACTAAAGTGGCTTAGAATCTTGTGGAGAAGAAAATGGAACAATAAAACTTGAGTTCCTTCATGAAGCAAGTTGCACTTGCCTGAACCTCTCTCTGGTAGGTGGGGAGAGTATAAAACCCCTAAGTTTCTACTATTTTTTTTATTTAAATTTGGTACTGATTTAAAATTTTGTATTGTACGTCGCGAACAAAATTTTATTTTTCGTAATTGCTCGACGAGTGCGAATATTTGCGAGCGTACGTAATTTAGAAAAACATTTTGTTCTATTTTTTATATAGTTTCAAATAATGGATATAATAATTAGTTTTGCTATCATTTCTAAGCTTGTTATTTTTACGTCATTTCTAAAAGTTATTAATAATAAATAATATTTTGTATACTAGAAAAGCATAATTATGTAAAGAATATTTGTGCTTGGATATATTTCATAAATATTTTATTAAGTTATTTTTAAAAATAATAATGTATTTTCGAAATTATTATAATAGCATTTTTGGAAAACATATTTTGAAAATATGGTTACAATTTAAATCTTGATTTAATTTTTGGATTATTTAAATAGATTAAATTAATATCTATATTTGGAATTCGAATTATCTCATTTGGTTTTAAACTAAAGGATCTAAATTTAATTAGATCTAAATTAGATTTGTATTTGGATTTGATTGATTTTAAATTAAATTGTGAGTTATCTAATTGGGTTTTAAATATCCCTAGTTCTTATCCAATTGGGAATTCCTACATCCTATAAATAGGCAGGTACTCCTCCATTATTTCTCCACAGTTAATCTTCCAAAATTTCCACAAAGTGTAAGTACATCGTGTCGGTGTCCATCTCTTCCGTGTCAGCCGTGACGACCTCGGGTCCGACCCTGGTGTCTTTCCAATAGGTTATTCTTTTTTTTACATACACAAATTCTTCCCTCTCCACTGTGTCGACAACCCGACACGACAAACATCCAATCCCTAGCCCTAATCCTAAATTCTGCCATATGTCCGGCTAGCACCCACCACCACTGTGGCCGCCTACCTCCACAACCACCGCTGCCGCCACCCGAACCACCCCGTCGGCCTAACACCACCTTCGCACGCCCCATCGGAGCCCCCACCTGCCAACACCAGCCGACTCCATCACCAGCCTTGCGACAACCCCCTTCGCCACCACCAACCAAACCAACACCACCAGCCTTCCTCCCTATCCGTCACCACCCAAATCACCACCGCCACCACGGCCTTCGCCGGAGCCACCAGCAAAACCCACCAAAACCTAAACTAAATTAAAACACACCATTACCACCAAAAATACCTCTTACCGGAATCGTGCGATCGCCGCCAGCCAAACCATCGCCTGCGTCGTACGACCACCCCTTGGCCAGCGGGTTCCCGATCCGCCGCCGGCCAACTCCCGGTAGAACCCTCCTTGCAGTGTCGTCCCGGCGGTCGTGCATCCATAGATCCGCCACCGCCTAGCCTCGCCGGCACGCACGCGCCACGGCGTCTGCATCCCGTCCTCCGCCGGACCGACCTATCCCCGTCCGCTCGTGTCTCAGCCCTAGCCGCCTGCTCCGCTCTCCTCCGGCAACCCAACGCCACCCCCGTCCCGCCGTATAAGCCGTGCTCCACCCAGGCCTCCCTCCGACGAGGACCACCCGAACTCACCGCCGTGCTCCCACCGACCCTCTCGAACACCCCGACCGCCTAGAGCCTCCGCGATGAGCCCCGCCGGACCGCGAAGCCGCCACGACTTCGCCGCTCGCCGCCCCTCTTTTCGACTCGGCTCTCGCTCACCCCTCTCTTCCTCTCTCTCTCTCATCTCTCTCTCTCTCTCACACAGTAGTAAATTGGAGGAATGAGCAGTTTTGGTTTAGAATTATTAGTATTGTTATATTATTATTACCGTTTTATTATTATTATTATTATTATTATTATTATTATTATTGTTATTATTATTATTAAATTTTGGTTATATATGTTTTCTTATGTGTTATATTATTTTAGTTATTTAGAAATATCTAGGTAAATAATTATGTGTAGTTTATAATTATAATTGGCATAATTATTAGTACTACTAGTGTGGTTGTTAAAATCATTGTATACTGTTAGTTTTATTTTAATTTAGGAAAATGTCATTATGATATTTTAGCTAAGTTTCAAAGGATAGTTTTAATCAAATTTGTCAAAAGATAGATCTAAAAATAAATATTTTACCCATAAAATTAGTTTTAAAATCATAAAATAAAATTTCTAGCATTTCTAATATAGTTCTATATCAAACCCTATTTTTATAAACTTAGAGTTTTTAAAGTAAAAATAATTTTTGGATATTTTAAGTATTCTTCTGAAAATAGTTTGGGCTAAGAAAATATATTGTTACATGGAAATCATATTTTTACAAACATATAATTTTTGGCTAAGAAACGATTTTTATTATATTTTCGTAAAAATTATTTTGAATAAAAGTACATATTTACTATTATAGGATGTCTTACTATAGTTCTGGACCTACCAATTATATTTGACACAAATTAGGTTTTTGTCCTACAATGGTTTTATATTTTCAAGGATTATCTTAAACAGTTTTAACTAATATATTTTATTATATAAATACTTTTCCAAAATAGTATATGTATTATTTCCTCTAATTCCATCATTTCTGATTCTCGACCATCATATTCCTACACTCTCCGAATTTAGACTACCTTATGTCGAACCCAATTAATTTGACCCTTCTAGTCCCAATGGAACCATCAGTGCCACCATCAGAGGCCACCTTGCATAGTAGTTGTACCGAATTCGCAGTTCGTGTCATCGTGATTATCGCAGCACACCAGGCGTCTTACCAGGCAAGACACCTTGCCATTAGCTGTTTATTTATTTTAGCTCATATTTTATGCATTATTTATTTTCTTTATGCAAAATAAATTATGATACATGGCATAACCTGTTAGAACTTACTGTTCATTTATATTTCCTGCTATAAATTATTTTTCTTACACATTAAACCTAGATTTAAGGGACCACCATGTGTGTTGCATTCATTGGCCTTGACACGTTGTAACACGAAGTTGTATGTCGCATGTAGAATACGGACATGCGTGACTGGCTGGCCACCGGTGCGTATAAGCCATACGATAGGAATAACCGCTAATAGAGGTTGCATGCTTAGTTTGACTTAGCGGTTATAGAGGTTTTGTGTTATGGATACAACATATTAGACATTGGGAGGGAAGAACAGTTCCTTGATGTATGGGCCACATTTACATACTGCTATTGTACCTGAAGCTCCGTTGTTGACGCAGGTTGACCCTATTGTACTGGTTACCTCTGAGTTCGTCGAACGTTATGGACGGATTGTACTAATTTCCGATGAGAGGGACGATGCCACTGCTATACAGTCCGAGTGCCCATATGTGGAGGATTGTTCTTTATTGCATATTCACTATAGTACGGTTAGGTACCCTATTTCATGCATTCCTTATTTATTTGAGCAATATTTATTCAGATTATATGGCATGATATTATGTGTCTTGTTACGTCCCTCTGAGGACCTGGTTATCTCTCCAGGTGTGTGCTATTGTCTTTCGCAGGTGCTCTAGTTCTAGCCGTGCTCATCGCTATTTTTTCGAGGATGATTGCATTTGGATCGTCTTTGCTTCGCTCGCCAAAATCTTTCTTTTGTTATGTATTTCTTTTCATAGTTGGTAGTAGATTTGTCTCCGCCCAACTACATGTACCAAATGACAATTCATAGTTGATTATATGATATCTTCTATTCATTTATTCTTGTGTGGATGAGATTAGTTATGGTTCTACTGCATTTTACAGCTTATGTATTCATACAAAGCTTCTATATATTGGAGTATACTTCGTATGTATACAGCTGGCATGTTTACGTTTCAAGTCCTACGTATTTTGGGACTGGGGCGTTAC
This sequence comes from Iris pallida, assembly GCA_029216955.1. Classification (NCBI taxonomy): domain Eukaryota; kingdom Viridiplantae; phylum Streptophyta; class Magnoliopsida; order Asparagales; family Iridaceae; genus Iris; species Iris pallida. Next base: position 6,243,699 of record JANAVB010041018.1, read on the forward strand.
ATGTTTTTGTGGTGGCCCATGCAGGTCAAGATAAATTGTTTGGTTACTTTACCGTACCAAGCAAGCCTGCGAATAGGATTAGAAGTCTAGGATCTCATCCACATACTTGACCTCTTACCCTCGATTCTATATTCGTTCGACTCATCGATTGCATCTTGCTTGACTCCTTCTATCATTATTCTTATCTTTCCTTCGTGCTTGCTAGAGATTGACCCTACTAGCTAAATGTCCCAAACACCATTAGTTTAATTCTTTTAAGTTGGGTAGAATGCCTTAAGACCTAGCAACCCCTATGTCCTTGCGACCTATCTTAGCAAGTCTACTTAGATTCTAGAATTTAGAGGACCCTAACCCATCTAGTCAACCAAGGACTTGAACAAGAAGTCTATAGGACGACTGTATAGAGACCAACACAGGATATGACTTAGAATCATTCTGCTTTCTTTCAAATCTTAATCTCTCGTGCCTATATTTTCCCATCTTGACTAATGATGCTAATATTGCCTAGTTTTTGCAAGCTTATTCTTTTATCAAGCTTGTTTCAAGACATATGTTATTTGGGCATGTCTACTAACATATGGTCTAATCAGAACCGGTACATGATGGTCTGATCAACCAAGTGCACTTTGGTTCGCTTTTATCTATCGTTCTACGTGGATTGGGACATAGCTAAACTTGTCCTTTAGAGTCCCATCCACGACTGCCTTGGCAACTTCTTTTGAATTATTCGGTCGTCTTTGAACCATATATTCATACTCGATAATATCGCCTTTTTGAACTCCTTATTGCTTTCGCCTTCACCTATTTTAGAAGGACGAAGGCGTTGTACTAGAACCTTCTCTAGCCTTCATATCAAATATGATTATTATCACTCGATATTGCTATATCTTCATCCTAACTACTCGACCTTTCCCTCAACCCTAAATCTACAAGCTTGACTTTCTAATCACTTGAATTTAAGAAGTGATTACAAATCGTCTCTTAATCATATCCTCAACCTAGACTACAACCAAGGAACCCTTCTACCATTGTGCCTTCTCACCCCCCTACGAATTCTTAATTTCGAGGACAAAATTCTTTTAAGTTGGGTAGGATGTAAAACCCTAAATTTCTACTATTTTTTTATTAAATTTGGTACTGATTTAAAATTTTGTATTGTACGTCGCGCACGAAATTTTATTTTTCGTAATTGCTCGACGAGTGCGAATATGTGCGAGCGTACATAATTTAGAAAACATTTTGTTCTATTTTTTTATATAGTTTCAAATAATGGATATAATAATTAGTTTTGCTATCATTTCTAAGCTTGTTATTTTTACGTAATTTCTAAAAGTTATTAATAATAAATAATATTTTGTATACTAGAAAAGAATAATTATGTAAAGAATATTTGTGCTTGGATATATTTCATAAATGTTTTATTAAGTTATTTTTAAAAATAATAATGTATTTTTGAAATTATTATAATAGCAATTTTGGAAAACATATTTTGAAAATATGGATGCAATTTAAATCTTGATTTAATTTTTGGATTATTTAAATAGATTAAATTAATATCTATATTTGGAATTCGAATTATCTCATTTGGTTTTAAACTAAAGGATCAAAATTTAATTAGATCTAAATTGGATTTGTATTTGGATTTGATTGATTTTAAATTAAATTGTGAGTTATCTAATTGGGTTTTAAATATTCCTAGTTCTTATCCAATTGGGAATTCCCACATCCTATAAATAGGCAGGTACTCCTCCATTATTTTTCCACAGTTAATCTTCCAAAATTTCTACAAAGTGTACGTGCATCGTGTCGGTGTCCATCTCTTCCGTGTCAGCCGTGACAGCCTCGGGTCCGACCCCGGTGTCTTTCTAATAGGTTATTCTTTTTTTTACATATACAAATTCTTCCCTCTCCTCTGTGTCGACAACCCGACACGGCAAACATCCAATCCTTAGCCCAAATCCTTAACTATGCCATATGTCCAGCTAGCACCCACCACCACTGTGGCCGCCCACCTCCACAACCACCGCTGTCGCCACCCGAACCACCCCGTCGGCAACACCACCTTTGCACGCCCTACCGGAGGCCCCACCTGCCAACACCAGCCGACTCCATCACCAGCCTTGCGACAACCCCCTTCGCCACCACCAACCAAACCAACACCACCAGCCTTCCTCCCTATCCGTCACCACCCAAATCACCACCGCCACCACGGGCTTCGCCGGAGCCACCAGCAAAACCCACCAAAACCAAAACTAAATTAAAACACACCATTACCACCAAAAATACTTCTTACCGAAATCGTGCGATCGCCGCCAGCCGAACCATCGCCTGCGTCACACGACCACCCCTTGGCCAGCGGGTTCCCGATCCGCCGCCGGCCAACTCCCGGTCGAACCCTCCTTGCAGTGTCGTCCCGACGGTCGTGCATCCATAGATCCTCCACCGCCTGGCCTCGCCGGCACGCACGCGCCAAGGCGTCCGCATCCCGCCCTCCGCCGGACCGACCTATCCCCGTCCAATCGTGTCTCAGCCCTAGCCGCCTGCTCCGCTCTCCTCCGGCAACCCAACGCCGCCCCCGTCTCGTCGTATAAGCCGTGCTCCACCCAGACCTCCCTCCGACGAGGACCACCCGAAATCATCGCCGCGCTCCCACCGTTTTTGCTGACCTCCGGCGGCTCCGTCGCCCTCTTCCAGAAACCCTCCGCCCGGCCGCTCTCCTCACTTTCCCCGACCCTCTCGAACACCCCGACCGCCTGGAGCCTCCGCGATGAGCCCCGCCGGATCGCGAAGCAGCCACGACTTCGCCGCTCGCCACCCCTCTTTTCCACTCGGCTCTCGCTCACCCCTCTCTTCCTCTCTCTCTCTCTCATCTCTCTCTCTCTCACACAATAGTAAATTGGGGGAATGAGCAGTTTTGGTTTGGAATTTTTAGTATAGTTATATTATTATTACCATTTTATTATTATTATTATTATTACTATTATTATTATTATTATCATTATTATTATTGTTATTATTATTATTAAATTTTGGTTATGTTTTCTTATGTGTTATATTATTTTAGTTATTTAGAAATATCTAGGTAAATAATTATGTGTAGTTTATAATTATAATTGGCATCATTATTAGTACTACTAGTGTGGTTGTTAAAATCATTGTATACTGTTAGTTTTATTTTAATTTAGGAAAATATCATTATGATATTTAGCTAAGTTTCAAAGGATAGTTTTAATCAAATTTGTCAAAAGATAGATCTAAAAAATAAATATTTTACCCATAAAATTAGTTTTAAAATCATAAAATAAAATTTCTAGTATTTCTAATATAGTTCTGTATCAAACCCTATTTTTATAAACTTAGAGTTTTTATAGTAAAAATGATTTTTGGATATTTTAAGTATTCTTCTAAAAATAGTTTGGGCTAAGAAAATATATTGTTACATGGAAATCATCTTTTTACAAACATATAATTTTTGGCTAAGAAACAATTTTTATTATATTTTCGTAAAAATTATTTTGAATAAAAGTACATATTTACTATTATAGGATGTCTTACTATAGTTTTGGACCTACCAATTATATTTGACACAAATTAGGTTTTTGTCCTACAATGGTTTTGTATTTTTAAGGATTATCTTAAACAGTTTTAACTAATATATTTTATTATATAAATACTTGTCCTAAATAGTATATGTATTATTTTCTCTAATTCTATCATTTTTGATTCTCGACCATCATATTCCTACACTCTCCGAATTTAGACTACCTTATGTCGAACCTAACTAATTTGACCCTTCTGGATCCAATGGAACCATCCGTGCCACCATCAGAGGCCATCTTGCATAGTGGTTGTACCGAAGTTGCAGTTCGTGTCACCGTGATTATTGCAGCACACCAGGCGTCTTACCAGGCAAGACACCTTGCCATTAGCTGTTTATTTATTTTAGCTCATATTTTATGCATTATTTATTTTCTATATGCAAAATAAACTGTGATACATGGCATAACCTGTTAGAACTTACTGTTCATTTATATTTTCTGCTATGTATTATTTTTCTTACACATTAAACCTAGATTTAAGGGACCACCCTGTGTGTTGCATTCATTGGCCTTGACACGTTGTAACACGAAGTTGTGTGTCGCATGTAGAACACGGACATGCGTGACTGGCTGGCCACCGGTGCGTATAAGCCGTACGATAGGAATAACCGCTAATAGAGGTTGCATGCTTAGTTTGACTTTGCGGTTATAGAGGTTTTGTGTTGTGGATACAACATATTAGACAATGGGAGGAAAGAACAGTTCCTTGATGTATGGGCCACATTTACATACTGCTATTGTACCTGAAGCTCCGTTGGAGACGCAGGTTGACCCTATTGTACTTGTTCCCTCTGACGTTCGCCGAACGTTATGGACGGATTATACTAATTCCCGATGAGAGGGACGATGCCACTGCTATACAGTCCGAGTCCCCATATGTGGAGGATTGTTCTTTATTGCATATTCACTATAGTACGGTTAGGTACCCTATTGCATACATCCCTTATTTATTTGAGTAATATTTATTCAGATTATATGGCATGATATTATGTATCTTGTTAGGACCTGGTTATCACTCCAGGTGTGTGATATTGTCTTTTGCAGGTGCTCTAGCTCTAGCCGTGCTCATCGCTATTTCTTCGAGGATGATTGCATTTGGATCGTCTTCGCTTCGCTCGCCAAAATCTTTCTTTTGTTATGTATTTCTTTTCATAGTTGGTAGTGGATTTGTCTCCGCCCAACTGCATGTACCAAATGACAATTCATAGTTGATTATATGATATCTTCTATTCGTTTATTCTTGTGTGGATGAGATTAGTTATGGTTCTACTGCATTTTACAGCTCATGTATTCATACGAAGCTTCTATATATTAGAGTATACTTCGTATGTATACAGCTGGCATGTTTATGTTTCTAGTCCTACGTATTTTGGGACTGGGGCACTACAGTGAGTAATGGTGAGGAAGAAGGAGTAATGGGGAAGAAGTAATGAGGAGAGAGAGTGTTGGGGGCTATTAAAGAAGGAAGGGGTGGTAGGTGGAAGTGGTTTGGTCTACTCAAAACCAAGCAAAACCGAACCTATGCAAAACCAAGCCGAATCAAGCCAACCAAGTCAAGCCGGACCGAACCAAACAAGGAATTACCAGAATAAACCATGCCAAGAAACATGCAATATACGCATATACGAACCACGGTCGTTACAACTCTACCCACCTTAAAAGAATTTCGTCCTCAAAATTTAATCAAGATGCTAGAGAAGCAAGGACAAGCTATACTAATCACAGGCAAGCTATACTAAGCAATCAATCAAGCGATCATTCATACAAACAAAGAAATCGAGGGCATAAGGCATAAGAAGGATACTATACCTTATGAGACAAACAGGTCCGGATATCGCGATCGGATATCATCCTCATGCTCCCACGTTGACTCACCCAAAGAGTGATGACCCAAAGCAACGCAGACTAACTTAATAATCTTGTTCTTGAGTATCCTCTCTCTTCGGTCCAATATAGACACGGGCCTCTCCTCATACGAAAGGTTGGAACCAACAACCAATTCCGAATGATCCAGGATGTGGCTCGAGTCCGGGATATACCGTCGTAGTTGGGATACATGGAATACGTCATGTACCTCACGTAGCGACGGCGGAAGAGCGAGACGATAGGACACATTGTTTCACTTAACAAAATGCCTGGAAATTGGATTTTGAAAATAAAATAAGAAAAAGTACAAGAAGTACAAATTTGATTCTGGGAAGTATTGCTATGGAAGTCTGATCTGTAAATGATCACTTTGTTCCTTAGACCATACGATGATAATGAAGATCACTGCTAGAAGATGAACAATTGGAAGAACTAAGTCACCAGAAAGGTATCGACGCACTTGGGCACTGATGGCGAGGCCGAATGCTTTTCTGCTTTGCTTTACTCTGTTCTGGAAGAAAAGTTGAAGAAGAATGCTCCAAAAAATCAAAGTCTCTGAGCTCTGATCTCTATGTATTCTCTCCTCTCCCTCTGTGTGTTGTATGAGAAAAATAAGTCTATTTATAGACTTAGCTTCTTGTGCGTAAAAACTCAGCAAAAGTTCCGTCTTTACGCTAATAACTGCCACCCATGACCGAAGTCACCCTCTACATACGTTGACACGTGTCCCATCATTTCAATAAGAATAGGATGCACGTACACATGTTCTTCGAGATGTGTGGCATGAAAGCCATGTAGACAAACCACGTTCCAAATTGGTGAAGAAGAATAGGGCATAAAAATAACCCAAAATACTCTGAGCGTAAAGTAGTAGACTATGCGAAAAATAGCCCTGATATGGACTTTCCGTGTAAAGTGGTTGTTAAACAACCTTGAGCGTAAAGTAGCCCAAATAAACTTTATGCACACGTCAACTTTCGAGCGTAAAAACTCATACAGTCTCCATGCGTAAAAGAAGCCATACTGTGAGCGTAAAATAGCTCAGTCCACATACTAAACGACAATACTGGTCTCTGTGTAAAACAAATTCCTTCGAATTCTGTGATATATACCATCATTAAATCTTCATGTCAGACTTTGCATTAAATACAAGACTCGACAGCTTTGCCCAGCATAAAGTGGATATCCTGTCTTAGGCGTAAAACCATTGGCTTGACCCTGGCGTAAAACCATTGGCTTGTAACAATAGATCATGTTGAGTGGAATGCTTCTATCTCTTTGACTCATTCTACGAAGCACTTTTTACGCTCCTACAAGACCCCCTTCAAAGTTTTCAAATATCTTCAAAATTTGAAACACTTTGAACAGAAACGTAAAAGTTAGGATTTAACCAGTCAGCGTAAAATTCGGGATACGCAACAGTCATCGGCGTAAAAGTGGGGATATCCAACAGTCGGCGTAATTTCAGGGAATTTGAACCAGTTTGAATTTATCTAAAAATAGGTCTTTTCAGAGAAAGAAAATACTTTACTCATCTTCTTGCAATCCCGAATTCCTTTACCTTCTCCTTCTTCGAAACCTCATTTTGATCTGATGGCTCCCAAGAAATCATCCACCGTCGGCAACAAGGGGAAGAAACCCGCCGTCGATTCGCCATCGGCCGATCGTGTGAAAACCCCCGTCCGGACATCAACATCACCCCGATAACCCAACCCAGCCGTAGCTCCGCCTATGATGGGTAAAACCCTATTCTTCGGCTGGAAAAAACTCGTCGGGGACGAAGGAGATAACCCGAACATTCAGTTTTTTTTATGCCCACGTCATACGTGTTAGCATAAAAACTGAAATAACAAAATACGCCCACGTTGTACGTGTTAGCGTAAAAGTTAAGAAATACGCCCACGTTGTACGTGTCAGCATAAAAGTCAAGAGATACGTCCACGTTATACGTCCCAGCATAAAACTTGAACTACGCTCACAACTAAGGTGCTAGCGTAAAAACTTAACTACCACTACCAAAATAAGTCATATCAGCGACAAAATTAGCGACGCAGTCTTAAAACGTCGCTAATTTTGTTGGATTTAGCGACTCCAAATGTATGTGTCACAATATATCACTGATAGCGACCAACAGCGACATATTGCGACCACCTTTAGTGTAATAAAAATCAACGTCGTTGATTTGTCGAAAAATGTCGCTAGTTTTATTAGTTTAGCGACGTTTAGCGTCGCAAAGATTAAGACATCGCCGAATATTAAAGGAAGGCCAACGCTTTGCGACGTATTTATGGACGTCGCTAACTTTCGCTAAATAGGGTTTCCTCGGTTCGACTTTTCATTTCTCCCTCTCCCCAAATTTTTTGTTCCCGCCCCTCTTTCCCGACCTCGACGACAGCCCGACCCCCTTCCCTCCGGCGCCGCTCATCCTCCTCCTCCACCGCGAGCCCCTTCTCCTTCCTCCGACGAGCCCCTTCTCCTCCTCCTCCTCCACCGCAAGCCCCTTCTCCTCCTCCACCGCGAGATCCTCCTCCTCCTCCTCCTCCTCCACCACCGCGAGAAGACTGAAGGTAAACCCTAACCCTAATTAAGGTGTTTTTTATGTCCAAAATGGACACAGAGACACATTACGACCATGTATTCACTGATACAGTGTGTTCGTGAGGTTTTAGACACTTTATGTCCATTTGTTGGACACGTGGACACCCCCAAGCTTGCATATATATGTATTTCACCTCTGTACACTTAATCCCCTCCTCCTCCACCATCTAACTTGTCCTCCTCCTCCTCCTCCAACACCGCGAGGAGACTGAAGGTAAACCCTAACCCTAATTGAGGTGTTTTTCGTGTCCAAAATGGACACGGAGACACATTACGACCATGTGTTTTCTGATACAGTGTGTTCGTGAGGTTTTGGACACTTTGTGTCCATTTGTTGGACACGTGGACACCCCCAAGCATGTATATATATGTATTTTACCTCTGTACACTTAATCCCCTACAAACACTTGTGTATTTTCGTATTAATTTGGATTTGCATATTGGGTTTGGGTTTCGATATAGTGTTTGATACATTGTTTCACCTTGCAACATTCCTACACTTATTTTAGACAATAAGTATATGAACCAATTAGTCAACATCTATTTGTTGAAGTATGGTACTCCATTCTTCGTAAGTTCTAGCTATATATGTCTCAAGATCCAATACTCAAAAATCCCAAGAAGAAGAAAAGAATAAAATGACATCGCTCAACACCCTATGACAACTCTTTGTAGAATTGTGTTAAAGTGTGAGTTCTACAGTATGGTTCTCTTTGTAGAATAAAATGACATCGCTCAACCCTATCGATCCTCCATACAAGTCTTCCTTCATCTATTGTCTTAAAGTGTGAGTTCTATAGTATGGTTCTCTTTGTAGAATTGTGTCTTATTATAGACAACAAGGGTTTCCTATTTTTACAGGTAACATGGCAACATGTGTAAGGGAACATATAGGTGTGTGTTTGTGTTTGAAAGGGAGTGTCACAAGAGTAAGGCGTGAGCATGTGTTAGTATTTTGAGCTGTGAGAGTGTTTGTTCTATTGAGGTTAGTACCAACTGTATTTTGGCTCCAGCTCCAGCTCCATTTGCATTAATCTACGGTACGACATGGTGATCAGGATATAGTCCCTGCAGCCATTCGACTGGCGAGGCAGAAACTATGTAGTCGTAGATAAAGTTGACTGTCATCCGACCCTCATCCCTCTGCTTTCGAAAATTTACTCAAATTATATGATGGTTCCTTTAGCTTGTTTATGTTACAATTATATTATCTGTGACTATCGATCTTACCAGATGGCACCCATGACCCGAGGAACGGCACGTCGTTTGAGGAAAATTGTGAATGCTGAGGTGGCTCCTCCTACAGTTAAGGAGGAAGTGGCACCGGTTGCTAGTGAGACCGGGAGTTCTATTCATCCAGCACCGGTAGCTAGTACGACCGGGAGTTCTATTCGTGCAACACTTGCAAGGGACGACATCTCTCCTCACGCCAAAGATCTCGCTTTTTCGAGGTGGTTGCGTGATCGTATCACTGAGCATTTGCGTGAGCAGCGTGGTTCTCATTAGCTATTAGTACTTATTTGTATTGGACTATTTGTATTGTGTTGTTTTTGTATTAGACTATTTGTATTGGACTACATATATGAATTAGTACTGTGTCAATCTCTGGATTATATTGGACTACGACATGGTGATCAGGACATAGTCCCTGCAGCCATTCGACTGGCGAGGCAGAAACTATATATCCGTAGATAAAGTCGATTGTCCTCTGACCCTCATCCCTCGGAAATGATGATACGACAACCAACCGGAGAGGATACTCTGAGAGATCCATCCGAGTAGGATGTATACTCTGAAAGATCATCTTTACAAGAATTATATCAGTAGTGGGATTGAGTGTTGGAGGAGATATTATCAAAGTATACGTCCTACTCAGATGGGTCTCTCACCGTTAATATTTTTTTCTGACGGCATGGTGGATGTGCTCCCTTAACAGATTCTTGCTCCGAGCCAAAACTTTGTCCCGAAGCTCAAGTGGACATCCTTGGTATAGAGCTCGAGTGAGAGGTTCCTGACAGCATGGTGGTCTCTTTTGTCAAAGTATCCGTGCTCATCCCACATTGGTTGTGGGACGAGCACGGATACTTTGACAAAGGAGACCACCATGCTGTCAGGAACCTCTCACTCGAGCTCTACACGAAGGATGTCCACTTGTGCTCCGGGACAAAGTTTTGGCTCGGAGAAAGAATATGTTGACGGGGCACATCCATCATGCCGTCAGAAAAAAATAGTAACGGTGAGAGACCCATCTGAGTAGGACGTATACTCTGATAATATCTCCTCCAGCACTCAATCCCACTACTGATATCATTCTTGTAAAGGTGATCTCTCAGAGTATACGTCCTACTCAGATGGATCTCTCAGAGTATCCTCTCCGGTTGGGTTGTGTTCTGAGCCATCCGTTCTCACAGTGTTTTGTATTTTCGGTGAACCCAGGGATTGGATTCTGTATTTTATATTTTTGTTTCTGTATTTTGTATTTTGGTTTCTATATTTTGTATTTTGGATTCTGTATTTTGGTTTCTGTATTTTGGCTCCAGCTCCATTTGTATTAATCTACGGTACGACATGGTGATCAGGACATAGTCCCTGCAGCTATTCGACTGACGAGGCAGAAACTATGTAGCCGTAGATAAAGTTAACTGTCCTCCGACCCTCATCCCTCGGCAATGATGATACGACAACCTATCAGAATCCTCGACTCTCTTTCGCTTCTTGGATATTGACCCAGCTTCCAATCTCTCGTTTCCCTCCGGGTCCACTCTACTCCCAATCTCTTCCTCTTTTATACACGGATCTACAGAATCAATACCATCCAAGGAAGGCAAAACTGAATCAGCATTGTCTTTCGGATCGTCCTCATCAAGGCATAACGGGCTGCTCAGCGTGCCCAGCTTCTTCAACTTCTCGCTGGATGCCGAGTCGAAATGGGAACGGGTCCTTTTTGCCGGCCCGTAGCTCTGACTCGCACTCGTCGCCGCGCTACCGGTTTTCTCTCCTCCTCTGACGCGGGTCATAATTAAGAAAAGAAATTTTGTACCTTTTCTTCACATAAACATCATTGCCGCCTTGTATTCGAGCCTCCTCGTCTGTGACGCTATCCAACTTCTCGGTGCCTACATTGTCACTCGAATCTCCCCTTCGACTCGTATTGTCCTCTTCTTCGCCTGTCTTTTCGCTCCATGTCTTGTAATCATCTGCTATCACCGCCGACTCATTCGACTCCTTCTCCGATGACTCCGAGGAGGAGGAGGAGGAGGAGGAGGAGGAGGAAGACTCGGAGAAGGAGTCGAATGAGTCGGCGGTGATAGCAGATGATTGTAAGACAGGGAGCGAAAAGACAGGCGAAGAAAAGGACGATACGAGTCGAAGGGAAGATTTGAGTGACAATGTAGGCACCGAGAAGTTGGATAGCGTCACAGACGAGGAGGCTCGAGTACAAGACGGCAATGATATTTATATGAAGAAGAGGTATGAAATTTCTTTTCTTAATTATGACCCGCGTCAGAGTAGGAGAGAAAACCGGTAGCGCGGCGACGAGTACGAGTCAGAGCTCCGGGCCGGCAAAGAGGACCCGTTCCCATTTCGACTCTGCAGCCAGTGAGAAGTTGAAGAAGCTGGGCACGCTGAGCAGCCCATTATGCCTTGATGAGGACGATCCGGAAGATAATGCTGATCAAGCATCTTCCTTCTCCTCTCTTCCACCATGGCTCTGGACCCATCTGCTCCTCCCTACTTTCTTTCTTCTTATTTGACTCTCTCAGCCACATATGATATCCAGCTCAAGTATAGAGTCGGAGGAGAAAAAGTGGACAGGAAGAGGAGGGGGAAGCAGCACAGCCGGCGGCATGTCCCGAAGGAAGTACAAGTGTTTTCTTCAAACCCGTAGGAGAACTATAAGGATATATCTTTTCACAATATGTCACCTTGTCAAAGACCCTTAATGTGAATATCATATTATCGCGGTGTCGGAAGACTAACATGTCATAATTTTCTAAGCCGTGTGTTTTGACATAATTCTCCCAACTCTTTCCTCCTATGTAGTAATCTTACATTATTACATAGAACTGAAATCCGGTTGGAGGATTATGTCAAAACATACGGCTTAGAAAATTATGACATGTTAGTCTTCTGACACCGCGGTAACATGGTTGTCACATTAAGGGTCTTTGACAAGGTGATATGTTGTGAAAAGATATATCCTTATAGTTCTCCTACGTATGTTGAAGAAAACCTCTGTACTTCCTCCGGGTCATGCCGCCGGCTGTGCTGCTTCCCCCTCCTCTTCCTGCCCACTTCTTCTCCCCCGACTCTATACTTGAGCTGGATATCATATGTGGCCGAGAGAGTCAAATAAGAAGAAGGGAAGTAGGGAGGAGCAGATGGGTTCAGAGCCATGGTGGAGGAGAGGAGAAGGAAAATGCTTGATCATAACTTGAGTTGGAAAAGTTGTGACGTTGATAGCGTGAGAGAGGGAGAGGGTGAATGGAGGGAGGAAAGTGGCTGCATGTCTTTGGCTCACTCGAGCGGTATTTGTCCTCCGACCCTCAGCAATGATGATACGACAACCTATCACTATATCTTATATAGTAGTAGATGATGTCTTAGTATTACATTATGTGAGTTCATCTTGATTCTGTTACATTCTTCAGATACTAGATACGATAAGAACATATACTACACCATATGTACAGAACATAGATGATTCACACTAATGTATGCTAGAATGAATTTTGGGTTGTGTTCTGAGCCATTCGTTCCCATACTTGGCAATTAAGCCATTCGACTGGCGAGGCAGAAACTATGTATCTGTAGATAAAGTTGACTGTCCTACGACCCTCATCTCTCGACAATGATGATACGATAACCTATCACTATATCTTATATAGTAGTAGATGATGTCTTAGTATTACATTATGTGAGTTCATCTTGATTCTGTTACATTCTTCAGATACTAGATACGATAAGAACATATACTACACCATATGTACAGAACATAGATGATTCACACTAATGTATGCTAGAATGAATTTTGGGTTGTGTTTTGAGCCATTCGTTCCCATACTTGGCAATTAAGCCATTCGACTGGTATCGACGGTGTTGGATTATTATATACCATTTCGGATTAGTATCGTTGGAAAGTAGTCGACAATGCTTCGTATTGTGAAGTGATATTGTTGTAGACTTGCTTATAGGGACTGAAATCTGTGTACAGTGAGAAATGGACATTCTGAGAACTGGACATTATGTGATTGTTGTAGACTTGGTTATAGGGACTGAAACCTGTGTATAGCAAGTTTTGGACATTCTGTGATTGTTTGGATCCTATTCAACAGTGAGAAATGGTTAGCTTTTTAAACTGCAGGGAGAAATGGATATTCTGTATTTTATTTTATTTTATTTTTTTGCAGATTTAGCGACGTTTACCAACGTTTACCGACGTCCTCCGACGTAATTTTGCGTCGGTAAACGTCGGTAGATAATCGATATTATCCAGTGTACCGACGTTATGCGACGTCAATATATGTCGGAGGACGTCGGTAAACGTCGGTAAAAGTCGCTAATCATCCCCAGGAATTTCTAGGATTTACCGACGTTTCGCGACTTTGATCATGTCACTAAACCACCGACGAGTCGACGGTAATTCGTCGGTAAATTTACCGACGCATAGCGACACCATATTTTACGTCGCAAAGCCACCGACGACACGACGGTAGACGTCGGCATTATACCGACGTATAATTATGTCGGCAAACGTCGGTAATTGCGACGATTGGCGACGTTTAGATGATCAGCGACTAACATTTCCGCGACCAGCCAGAAACGTCGGTAATTTCGTCGCTAAATATTGTTAGCGACGAATATTGTCATTTTAGCGACGTCTTTAGGCGTCGCTAAAATGACTTATTCTGGTAGTGTACGCCCATGTTCATTCATGCCAGCATAAAAAAAACACATTACGCTCATATCAACCTATGGTAGCGTAAAAGTTTATCAACACTGAGAGACTTTGTAAAACAAAGACCTCATAAACTTTAGTAAACATAAATGTCTTTACTCATAAGACTTCAAACTAATTTGATCTCTTTTTCTTTTTGCAGTAGACTTACAAATTCACCCTCTCGCAGAAGTCTTTGGCTTGTCAGTTGGCATGGTGGGTTCGAATTATCTGGAGAATCTGTCTCACGTAGCATTTCCTCAATCAAACCCCGATTACCCTATAGAGAGCACAATTGATAGCAGCCCAAGGGGATAGGATGTTGCTATCCATGATGAATGGGGATTTGTTGACTTCACTAGATGCACAATAATTTACAAAAATGGCTTTCTTGTTTGGGGATGCAATTGATTGTAAGTCCCAGACACACCCCAAGAAGGAGTCTTGGGTATTCAAATTTGGAGATAGAGCCATGTACCTCTCGGATATGGACAGAGATTATCCTTTATCAGCATTCTTCCATGCTACCCACCATCGACAAATGCTGTGGAATTTGACTCCCAACAGTCATGGAAGACCGGGTAGAATTGTTTTCAAGAGGGAGCATGCTAATGATATGGGGTATTTTGCTAGTATTCCCAACGGCGGTGTTACTTCTATTTTTGGCCTCATGCCAGGATCTAATCCCAGTGAAGACTCGGGTTTAATTCAACCAGTGCAGACCCAGATGTTCGTCAACAAATTTATGAGGGCTGCTGTATTATATCCCCAAACAAACCCCAGGCTGCCGGGATGGTTGACTCCGTTCAACCAAAACTGTATCCAGATAAGTATTTGGATGATGAAGAACTTCGAGACAGAGCTGAAAGACATTGGCTTGTATGAAGCGATAGCTTCCACTAGTCAGGGTATTCCCCTAAACGGAAACCTATTTATGGCTTTAATGGAGATATATATAAGTTCAACTGGAACTTTTGCAACCCCGAAAGGCAAAATGGGCTTTGCTCTTCATGAGATACAGTTTATCTCGAAGCTGCCAATGGGGGAAGCCCCATATGAGGAGTACGTTCCCTCCAACAGGGAACTGGCTAAAATCAGAGAGACTAACCCTCAGTTGATTGAGGTATATGAGGAATTGATGTGTTACTACATGATTTGTACTGCAATGCATGAAAGTACATCTCATTTAGCGTACATCAACAAGTGGACGACTTATCTCTTCTTCCATAAGGATAAGATATCCAAAGATGACAAAGAAAGGTTTCAGGAAAACAAAGCTCCGGCAATCGATATAGATTCGATAATTCCCTCTAACAAAATTTGGGATATGATGATTGCCTACAAATTCCCGAATAAATACCTGTCTACAAAGACTGGGGAATTCCCTGCCGGAACTGAAGCCTTGAGCTTCCTTAGATACGGCAATCAGAAAACCTCTAGGAGAGCTTTGTTGGCAGGCTTCGTTTCTTTATGGCTGAGAAGATGGGTCGTGCCGGGTACTGGGACTGTTGACAGAATCCACCGCAGCATACTATGGCCAGCAGTACGCTTGGTTTTTAAAGTCAGAATCAATCTGCTATCGGCCATGGTGTGCCGTATAAATGCAGGTTTAAGGACTTTAGGTGAAGAGTTAATCAACAATGCTCCTCATCGGAACGTTTTCTCCAGGGAAGAAATGCCTTATACTTATTTAATGGGCTGGTTGTTACACCATAATTGTAATCTGTTACCAGCAGGCCCGGGGGATAATGAGGAAGTCTTCCTCCAAAAATTTAGCAAGGCTACATGGACTGCTACGATTGTGGCAGATACCCGGGCAGTTCTGAACTATTCTTATGGTTGGAACTTCTTCTGTACTCGGCCACAAGTTCCAGCAGATTGCTTTGGCATTCAGTTTGAAGATAAAGTAGAAGGAAGAGCTGTATTTCCACCATCAGTCTTCAGATGGATTCAATGCATCAGACCTTCTCACCTGATATATAGAAATGAAGATAAATGTTCTTTTGAACCATATCTACCCAGTAGGTTTCCTCGCCAATTTTGGTACGACCAACTTCATGTTGGTAACCCCTCTACTAATTTTCGTCACTATGGGAAATTACTTGACGGTGCTAGGGGTTGGAGATATTTCAGTACTGCTCGTACTGGTGCCAAATTTAGAGTCTCAACCGCCATCAGTACTACAGAGCTACGTATACTTCATACGTATGCTCACTTTTATGCTTCAATTCATTCTTTTGCCCACGGCTACAATATGAGAGGTAGTCTAAGGTGTCCTAAAGAAGGAAATATTGAGGAACTAGTCAGGGTGCCAGCAGACATCCCTGACGATACTGGCATTCCAGATCCATATCTGGAAGTTATCCCTATAGGAGTTGGGGAACCAACTGCAGAACCTATCATCATTGGCAAAGGCCGAAAGAGAAAACAAAGTGCAGCCGTCACATTTCCAGAGAAAACTCCGAAAAAGAAGAAGAAGTCTACCACTAAAGGGCCTTCCCAACCAAGAGCCCTAACTCCAGAAGATGACACCTTGGTTGAAAAGGATCATTTTATTGGTTCTTCCCTAGTTTATCCAGGAGAAGGATCTTCAGCCCCTCCACCAGTAGTAGCACCAAAAGCTGTAACACTTTTGTCTCCTGAACGTCTAAGCTCCTCGCTCCATTTATCTTTGCCAACCAAGGCATAAGTTACGGGGGATGCTACTGCTGTATCCACTGCTGATCGAGACCGTATTCCATCGGATGAGCCGGCTCTCGACTTCGATGACGATGAATGGGATGGCGATTATGATTCATATCTTGAACATAATGCACATATTCCAGGTATCATACAAAACCTATACGAAATTATGTACCATGATTTTGTATATTAACTTATTTTGTTCATTTTGTAGATATCATCATTGCACCAAAGCCTGTGGCTCCTCCTCCTCAGAAAGAAGATATCTATGAAGAAAATGAGGAATCTGAGGATGAAACTTCTTCTTCAGAAGAAGAAGACGCTGATGAGGAGGGAATTCAACAACCCGAGATGGAGCTTCAAGAAGAATATCCTCCATCATTAGAGGTACAATAAGCACAACCTGAAATGTCCTCTCCTGCTGAAGACCAGCACAAAGAAGAGACTATAATAGACCTCACTGTAGGTGATGATAGAGCTGCTGGAGGAGAACCAGATTTGAATAAAGAATCAGCTGTAGAAAATTTCACTGCAACTGAAGCAATGAAAAATCCTGCGGAGCAAACAATTGAAGAAAATGCTGAAAGCATTCTTGAATCACCAATTGAAACTGGAGAAGCTATAATAACATCTTCTTTTGTTGCTACTGATTCAGTACCAGTTTCTGATGAGCCAATGCCAGAACCTGAACCAGCTCCCACAATTGTCACCACATCCACCAATATTACTGCCACCAGAACTCCAGAAACGGCTGGAGTAACAAATATTGAAGACATTGCCCCCAAAGCTCTTGGAAATCAATTAGCTATAACAGTAGTAACAACAACAACTCCATCTCAGCTTGCTGTCGCACCAATAATATCTGTAAATATTGGAGATATAATCCCGGAAGCTCCCAGAGATTAATTGGCCATGACAGCAGTAACAGCAGCGACTTCATCTCATCCTGCCGTCACAACAACAACATCTGTTTCTGGTCTCCAAAGAAGAGATCTGTTAGATATTGTTGCCACACCAAGCTCTAGCGTAGAGATGAATCTTCTAGTTGAGATTCAAACTGAAACCTTTTACAAAACTCTAGCAACCCTAATAAAAATGGTCCTGAATAAGGGCCTCAGTTATGAGATTTTGAAGGCGGCGATGGCTCTGACCATTAGGAATATTGCTATGTTCAATGACGCTGGGAGAGCTGCAGCATTGGAGAAAATTGTGGAGGGCCTTGAACAGCCGATCAACGAATATCTCAAGTTGTCAAGTGAGACTGTTGAAAGTCTCATCCAGGAGGAATATGACGCCTTAACGGCTGATTATCTTGCTCGGGAGGCCACATATAATGAAGCTCTTCATGAACATAGTCTGAAGGTTGCCAAAGAGAAAGCTTTTTTAGCTGGAATAAAGCCCGTACTGCATGGTAACAGAGTAGCTTACGATACTTTGAACATAGATATTCAGAATAAAAATGATACAATCCGCAAAATCGAGGCTGAGTTAGCTCGCTTGAAGGCTAAAAGGGAAAAGATGATCGACGCTCGAAATCTGTACCTCACTCAGAGCTCCATTTTAGAAGAACAAGCCTTCGGGGCTGAATCAACTATCAGAACCCTTGATGAAGCCAAGGACAATCTGATAATCAGCTTTGCTGGACTTTTTCGTATTTGTACTCCTGAAGCTCGACGTGCTGAAGCTACTAAAAAGGTTATGAGTTCTTGTGACAAGCGACTAGAAGAACTACCGAAGTTGCTTCAAGATGTTTCTGCTCCACCTTAGAAGAGCTCCTTGTCATCTTTTATCTTATTCATTTTTGTAATATTTTCACAAAAAATGAATGAAATATTTATTTTGTGACCCTATCATTTATTTAGAATAAACAATAGGTATGGGGCAGAAAATACTTATCAGAGGTTATATGAACATGACAAGTCTTTTAAACTCAATACTTTGTATCTATCCAGAGGTAATATGGACATGATAGATAATCAAATCTTGTTTTCTGTTTTTAGAGTATACAATACTATCAGAGGTAATATGGACATGACTGTATATAAGAACTCAAAGAAAAGTAGATTAATATCTATGCAGAGGTCAACTGGACATGATAGATAGGAAATACAAACAAATTTAATATTTATTCAGAGGTTATAAGAACGTGATAAATAATAAATCCAACTTTTTAATCAACTGGTAAGATAGAAGATTAAAATTTCTCTCCAAGGAGACAAGTAATCAGCTTAACCAAACCTTGGTAGCTGGAGAATAAAAGGACAGATGTCACTGAGGATATATGCCAATATTGATGAAAGAAATGAATGAACCAACATGGCTCAAGGATCATTCTCAAACGGCTCAGATTCACCATCAATTTGAACCATGTAAGCTGAAAATATTTGCTCATATTCATCATAATAGCTTCCTCTAACATATGAGGGGTAAGATGTATTAGATTCGATAAATTGGATTTTTTTCGAATCTGATGATTGTGAAGAGCTAGAAGAGAATTCTTCTTGTATATCGTCATTAAACATGTAGGACAGATCATATCCCAATCCATGACGAGTTTTCTGGTAAAACGGATCACCACATAATGGTAGTCGTCTACCTTTGCCATGATTGAGACCTTGTATAGTTTTCAAATCATATCCCATGTTCTGGATAATCTTGAGAGATTGTTGACTATATCTGTCAATTCGGATTCTTCTTTTATCTTTATCTCTCAAATCATCTGTCTGAGCAACAGGGATATTTCTAGCCAGGCCAAACACGATTTGGCGCTTGTTTTTCTTATCAGACGGAACCACGAAATAAGATTCTTGGTGATGTCTATAAGTTACACAAGCTTGCGATGAAGCGGCTACAGGAAGAAGATGTTAGAAACCTTTGAGCATAAGTCCAACATCGACATGAGGAGAAAAAGAATTTTCCTTATTGTCAATGTATAAGATTTCTTCTGTATCGTCTTTATATTGATGACTTTGATTATCAGAAGATAAAGTCATTCTTTCAATAAACTTGACAGCCATATACTCGAAAAGAAAATCTTTATTGATATCAAAAAGTACAGAATGATCAATATTTATATCATTTACAATTTGACAGCTTCGCTTCGGATTAATCATTAGTGGACTATCATCCATCTTCTGCGTAGATTTGCCAAGATTAACAATCAATGGAGGTTCTGGATCATTCGTACGAAAAGTATGACCTTTGACCTTGATCACAAGAGGTTGAACTTGGCTTTTAGCAGGAACATTCACTGATTCCTCAGAAGAAGCTTGAGTTCTTCCTTTAACCTTGATCATCAAAGGTTGATTGTTGACAGATTGGGGTTGGATTCGCCCTTTGACTTTGATATTCAAAGGTTGCTCTTCTGGCGGATCTTTATTAATAGACTGATCTTCAGCAGATGATTGATCTTCAGCCATATCTGATATCTCTTTCACATGCTCTTGTTTGTAAAGTCTTGAGTCAGAAAAATAGGCTTCGACACCCTTGAAAGGATTGATATCAGCAAACTCAGTCTTCACAACTCCTTGGAAATCCACATACTTGAAGCATTGGTGGAGAGTTGAAGGCACGATGTTATGCTCATGTAACCACGATCTTCCAAGAAAAATATTATAGGATACGTCTGAGTTAATAACATAAAATGTTGCCATAGTTCGAAGATCACCAATCTGAATCTTCAGACGAATTTTCCCCAGTGGTTTGCTCTTTCCAGAGTTGAAGCCAACGATCGTAGTACTAGTGTAAGTCAGATAACTAGTAGGAATCCTCAATGGTCTTAGCATACTTTGAAGAATTATGCTAATGGAAGACCCAGGATCAATGTAAATTCTGTCAACTTCAATGGATTCAATATACCAGTATAGCACAAAGGCCTGTCATGCTTGTTATGCTTCAACAGCATATCTTCTTGTGTAAGGGTGATGTTGGGAATCGCTTCCATCATACTATGACATTGTGGGCATGACACAGGTATATTGTCAGGAGTCTTGAGTTGAGCTAAGCAGGAGTCAGCTTGCAGTAAAGCTTCACTCAAAGTTTTATGACTTTTTTTAGAAAGGCAAAGCAACTCGAAGATAGATAATCTAGCCGGAGTATTAGCTAACTGGGCTAGAATATCAAATTTATAGGGTTTCATTACTACCCCCTGACTGGAAGTAGACTTCAACGGGACGTCGAAGCGTACCGCTTTCTGTTTCCCCTTTTCAACCACAGCAGGAGCAAGAGACGGTTGAGTTGATGGTGTTTCAACATTCTCAGCTTCTTTGGAGGATCCCTCATAATCTTTGTGGTACTCTTTTCCAGATCTTGTACCAGCAAAAGTTTCTTCTTCAGACTCAGAAGAAGGAAGTACCATATTGCAGGATTTAATCTTCCTTTCCTTAGCCTTCTTCTTGTGAAGATTGTTAAGAGGAACCTCAGAACCCAATCCAATAGTGGATTTTTGACTTTGTATTTGTAAAGAAAGTCGTATTCCTTTATCATAATTCAATCCTTCTGCCTTTTGAAAGTCATAACCCATCTTCTTCATGAGAAGGACAGATTGTTGACTGTACAAGTGAGTAGGCAGTAGATTTTCAATAGGTGGTTCCATAGAGGAAGAAGAAGAGATCTCTGTAACTACAGGAGAATGAGAAATAAACGTCTCTGTAGCTACGGGAGGAAAAGTATTCGGAATACGAGGAAAAATCCCTGTAGGAGCTTTTTCATAAGCAGCGAAGACTTGTTGTGCCCTGTATAAGAGAATACTATTCATGGCTAGCCACTGCTGATGAGTAAGCTTGAGCTTGGCAGGAGGAGCCAGACTTGGAGGACATATGTTCAATCCTCTCAGTCTATCTTCCAAAGGAATGCCATCCCATAGATGATCCAAATCATCAGGATCTGGAATAGCATGAGAAATCATGTTGCAGGTTTTGACTTTCTTACTTTTCTTGGATTTTAAAGTTTTACCTTCATCTTCCATTTTAGGTACTAAGTCAGGATGTACCCACATAATTTTACCATTCTTTAATGTAAGAGGCAACAATCCTTCATTTTCCTCCCTGGCAGGCATGATATTCACAATCTTCATCGTCGCCTTCGGAACTGGGACAATTCCATCTGGTATTTGTTATGGAGGAAAATCTCCAAATTGAAGAGAAACCATATTGGTTGTAACTGTATGGTCATCATTGGTTAAAGCGATAGCACCACCATTTATCAGCTCTTGGATTTTTTTCTTCAAAATATAACAAGCACTGGTAGGATGATTAATGTATCTATGATAGATACAATATTTGGGATTGTCGGTCAGATTCACCTCATTAGGCCTTTTTGGCTCCGAAATCTGGAGTTTACCACTCTTCACCAGACATTGGAATATCCCTGGGATATCACTTTCGTCAAAAGAGTATTCTTCTTTTGGCCTGGAAGATTCCTGATTATTCAGCGTCGTTTTATTCTTGGAAAGATTGACCATAAGAGTGTCTTTTCCTTTCATATTACGATTGTCAGAATTATTACCAGAATTACTTTTCTTTCCTTTATCCTCAGAGGCAAAAATCATCCCATGTTCATGAGCCAACCTACCATTGGTCTCGGCAGAAACTGCTGCTATGATAAACGAAGCCCAATCTGTGAATTGGGAACCCGTGAAGACAGCGATGGATGGTCGCAGATTTATCTTGCATGTATCAATCAGTGCTGAATCTGGCATACCAGGGGGCATCTTTAAAGTCGCCTGTCGAAAATGTTCAATGAACGTCCGAGTATCTTCTTTCTCCTTTTGCTTGATTTCTATTAAGGAGGACATGTTCATGTCCATACCTCCTTCATAGAAGCGAGAGAGAAATATTGCCTTAAATTCGTCAAAAGACGAAATACAATTGTCGGGTAAACTACGATACCAGTCGTAAGCTGAACCCGTCAAGCACCCAATGAATACTCGAGTGAGAAGAGCATCATTTTTCTGTAAATGTACAGTCATAATATCAAAATAATTGATATACTGACTAGGAGAAGCCTTTCCATCAAACAATACCATTGACTGTGGTTTGAATTTCGGTAGAAAGGGTACATCATTCCAATGAGGAGGATAAGGTTGCTTAATCCCTAACCTCTGAAGTTGATCCTTTTGCTTCAAAACTTCAAAATGTGCTTTGAGTTCACGCACTGCTTGAATGGCTTTGCTGGTTTGTGGAAGCACATTTGATTGAAAAGTTGTTGGTTGTACCGTAATCCCTACCGGAGATGGTACATCTTCTGGAATGATGGGATCTGGAGATGCAGAATTTTGGTTAACAGCAGGCTCTTGGCTATTTAAAGGTATATCAATCCCTTGGCTATCTTGAGTTGGTGCTGCTACTTGAACCGGTGTTATAATTGCTGGTTGAGCAGTTTGCTGAGCCGTTATTATCTGGTGCATGCTTTGCATCATGTTAAGCATGTCTTTCAGTGATTGCTCAACGGCAGTGAGACGTTGTTCTGTATTAACAGATGACGTCTCTGGTTCATCTCCAATAGCGTAGGATTCAACCTCTTTTGAAGATACAGAAGGATTAGTATCGAAGTATGAATCAATACTATCAGTTTCGGACTCAAGAGCTTGAGTACCCCCAGCTTCAGAATCAGAAGTCTGTAATTGTCTTTGTCTTCTTGATCGAGTATTCTGATATACTCCTTCAAAAGAATCAAGAAGTCTGTTGAATTGTTGTTGACCTGGGGTTTAGGACGTGTTCCGTCTAGGACGTCGTCCTCTGTTGGTGTGAGATGCCATGTTGACTGATGCATGTGACAACTCATCAGCTTGTTGTTGGGGCGCATTAAAATTCAATCGATCAAAAATTGACCGTCTGGAAGCCGAACAACAACATTTGATCACAATCTGGTGACACTCATAGTGATGATTTTCTTGGGGGAGTGTCACGGGAGATTGTCTATTTTTACGCTTTTGTATTAGCAATTCATGTAAATTAGAAGGAGTAGAAGGAATAGTCTTCTTTATTACATTTGGGGTCGCAAAACATTTAGTCCCTTGTGTATAAAGAAGATTACTGGCTGCATTCGCAGAACCAAACTATACATTTCTATGCATTCGGAGTTGTGTGCGCAAATCTTGAGATTTTTTAGCACGAAGGACTCTATTTTCATTGCGTGTGATTTGTAGGTTTGGTACTTTGCGTAGAGCAGTATAAGAAGGCTGTTGATATAGAACTGAAGCTTTACCAACAATATTTTTACGCTGTATGCATTTAGGTATATTCACATTAGATGTAAAAACATCTTTGCGAATTTTATCTACACTGTCATAGACAGGAGATTTACCTTTACGCGTAGAGCGTAAAAATTGATTATCTACCACGTCACAGACGGGAGATTTTTCTTTACGCGAAGAGCGTAATCTTTGTGTGTCTACCACGTCACAGACGGGAGACTTATTTTTACACTTAGAAGCACAAGCATTAGAGTCTGCCACATTACAAATGGGAGACTCGTTCTTATGCACTGAGCGTAAAATTTGGTTTTTACCTACTGGGCGTAAAACATCATTTTTACGCACCGGGCGTAAAACCTGATTATCTTCACCGTCACAGACGGGAGATAACTTGCCACACTTAGAGTGCAACACTGAAGTAAGGACTGCCTCGTTACGAACGGGAGCCCCTACGACAGGAGTGGGAAGAATTCCCTTACCATCAGAAGCAATAGAGAGATCAGAAGCTATTTTGGATTTAGGAATCCAAACTTTTCGTGCTTTGCAAGATTTTTGAACATTGGAGCAGCGAGAACCACCCCCAGTTCGGAGCATCTCTTCATAAGCAGTCTGGTCGAAGTGTACAACCAGAGTCTTCTTTGTGTAAAGTAGTAGACTAGGCGTAAAATAGCCCTGACGTGGACTTTCCGTGTAAAGTGGTTGTTAAACAACCTTGAGCGTAAAGTAGCCCAAGTAAACTTTATGCATACGTCAACTTTCGAGCGTAAAAACTTATACAGTCTCCATGCGTAAAAGAAGCCATACTGTGAGCGTAAAATAGCTCAGTCCACATACTAAACGACAACATTGGTCTCTGTGTAAAACAAATCCCTTCGAATTCTGTGATATATGCCATCATTAAATCTTCATGTCAGACTTTGCATTAAATGCAAGACTCGACAGCTTCGCCCAGCGTAAAGTGGATAGCCTGTCTTAGGCGTAAAACCATTGGCTTGACACTGGCGTAAAACCATTGGCTTGTAACAATAGATCATGTTGAGTGGAATGCTTTTATCTCTTTGAATCATTTCATGAAGCACTTTTTACGCTCCTACACACATCTCCTACTCGCTCCAGAATGTCGAATGGCCCTATAAACCTAGGACTATGCTTTCTCCGTACGCCGAAACGAATGACGCCACGGTTAGGCAAAATCCTCAGGAATACATGGTCGCCGACAGAAAACTTAAGGGGTCGTCGATGAGAATCGACCCAATGGCGCTGGCGATCTTGGGCAACTCGAAGATGATCTCTGACTCTTCTAATCACCTCAACCGTCTGAGCAATCATTTCTGGACCGAGCATCTGTCTCTCACCAACATTATCCCATGCTAGCGGGGACCTTTACTTCCTACCATATGGGGCCTCGAACGGTGCCATCTGGATTCTGGCCTGGAAACTGTTGTTATACGAGAACTCCACCAGGTGAAGGTGATCTTCCTACGATCCACCGAAGTCGAGTGTACAAGATCTCAACATATTCTCAAGAGTCTGGATCGTGCGTTCCGACTGACCATCTGTCTGCGGATGATAAGCTGAGCTGAACTGGAGACAAGTTCCCAAACTCTCTTGCAGACTACTGTTTGCCATGAATTATAAAAGAATAGAATAATTATATCGGAGGACTGGACTTTTACTTCACAATACAAACTCGTTTGTACAAAGAAAGCCTAGGAACGAAAACCTAGGTACAGCAGTCTAAGTATAATTGTTTATTTTAGATTCTGGGGGTGACGGTAGAGGCTCGGGAAAGCGACGACAGCTCTGCCTTCCTCCTTGGACGATCGAACGTAGCCTTGGCTCTGATGAAGAAATGCTCTCCGGATTCCCGGAAAGAATCCTATGTGCATGCCCTTGTCTCTCTGTGCTCTCCTTTCAGGTATCTCCAGATGCTCTAGTACTCTAGAAAAATCCTCTCTTTTGCAAGGGAATGGCACCTAACTATTTATAGGAGTGGGATGCGATCATTAGGGTTTGTAATGATTGCCTCCTTGATAAGTCGGCGGTTAAGGATCAATTAATCTGGGCCCTTCATTCTGATTGTAGCAAATCTAGGTAATTAATGTAGATTGCATTGAATCTCTGTGGGCAATAAATATTAATTGCCATGAATCTTTGTGATTTGTGATAGCCTGCCATGTGTCCAATTTGCTTGATTTGATTTGATCTGGGCCATTATGACGATCGCAACAAATCTGATTTTGTCAGGATTTATTAGCACCCATAATTTTAGGAAAGATAAGACTGCCACACGTCTCAATTGTAGCGAAGAGCGCCACATGTCTCAAATGGATCATCCTGGCTGAGTCGCATATGGGGGGGTCCTCTCAACCGCATGAAACATGCAATCGCATGTGGATGGGCAGCCGCATAGGGATAGGCAGCCGAATGCAGAGGGACAGCCGCATGGGGATAGGCAGTCGCATACAGAGGGGCAGCCGCATGGGAATAGGCAGCCGCATGCAGATGGGCAGCCGCATAGGGATAGTCAGCCGCATGCAAAATAGGAAGCCATATGGGGATAGTCAGCCGCATGCAAATGGGCAGCCCAATGGAGTGGCCTCGGGACTTGGGGGATTTTACCAGCCGTAAGGAGATTTTCTTCTTTTTCCTATGAACACGCCATCATGTCAGTCATTATTGTATCTTTATGTCAGAGCTGTCATGGCTGTTGTTTTTGTCAGAGCAGTCGCCAGGGCATTAAAAGCAGCCGTATGTTTGAAGGTCACATAGCTTCTTTCTGAGCCGCATAGATCTATCCGAGCCGCATGGACCCCTGAGTCGCATGGACTCCTGAGCCACATGGGGATCCTACGCCGCATGAGGATCCTTCTGTTAGAGCCGCATAGGTCTTTCTTTATTCTTTTCTATGCTTCTACAAGACTCCCTTCAAAGTTTTCAATTTGCAAAATTAAAATACTTTGAATAAGAAGCATGGCCATGTAAAAATTCTTCGGGCCGCATAGGATGTTCTGACCGCATGGATGTATCCCAGCCGCATGGCCTCCTCAGCCGCATGGATTTCTGAGCCGCATGGCCTCCTCAGCCGCATGGCCTTCTGAGCCGCATGGCCTTTCCAACCGTATGGGCAGCTTGACCGCATAGGCACCTTGCCACGTGTACAAATCTTTGCATTGATTGTCTTTGATTTGCTATCAGGTTTAAAGCCGCTTTTTGGGGCAGGATCCCAAGAGTTTAGCCTTGAATAGTCGGATCGCCTTGATAACCGAAGAGTCGGTTCATTGCACATAGATCGATGCGTCGGTCTATGGGCTTCGTCTATAAATAGCAGCGTGTTCTTGGAAAGAAGACTTCTTTACTTTCTGCTCTTGCCCCAGCTTTTTTGTCTTTCTTTTCTGATCATCAGCCATGGCTCCCAAGTCTTCCAAGATTGCGGCGAAGGCTGCAGCGAAGGGTAAAGGCGCGGCCTCGACGTCGGCTGCGGCACCCGAAGCTCACTCCAACGTTCATCCCGCTGTTAAGGGTAAGGATTTGGGAAAGTCCCTAACAATGGCTTTGTTGCATGCTTTATGCACAGGCCTTTAATGCAGACTGTTTGAATTGTATGGGCCATATACATGTCCCACAACCGAGCCGCATGGGGGTATACCCCATGTCCGAGCCGCATGGGAGTTGTCTTAGTGGGCCGCATGAGCACTTCGTAAACCAAATTGCATAATTACCTGTCGATCAGATCCGCATGAGTTCCTATGAATCGAATCCTCATAAGCTCGTCTAAATTGGGCACCTGAGGCTGTGCTGCATCGAGCCGCATGAGCTCCCCTTTTGGACTGTGCTGCATAAGGCTCTGACCATCTTTTGACTTTGTTTTTTTTATCTTTGATTCTTGCAGCAACCCTGCCGAAGGCTGAGATCATTGTGAAGGAAGAGTTGCTGCCCCCTTTCAAACAAAAATCATCGCTTGTTAAGGAGGAGGTAACACCAGAAGCGGAGGAACAGAAAGGAGAGCTGGCGTCCATTGCTGTAAAGGAGGAGCCCCAACCTGACGGCGGTAGTACTGGGAGTTCTGATCTTTCTATTTCGGACGAGGATCTTGCTCAAGTACATCCTTCATATGCAAAATGGTTGAGGGATTGGTATATGTGTCCCCGCAACTAGGATTCGTGGGCTCTCACAAATGTCTGTCTTTATTTTGATACTTTTTTCTGTCTTTAGCTGGTTTATGTCTTGCTTCTTTTGGACATCGATGTAATCTTCTTCCCTTTTGTCTGAATGAAAATGATAGAGAACTTTTTTGGCTTGCTCGTGAGATGTAGGTATGTGAATGTCACAGCTTTTGAATAACCGAAATACATTCGTTTTATTCTTTGTTTTGTAGTAGTTGCCCCAATGAGAGACTTTTTGTGGACCTATTATCCTTGGCATACCTGGGATTTAGGTATGGATAACAAGTTTGATGGGGATACCTAGAACAATTCTACGGTAAGGTGGTTATGGACGTTTCGGATATCGGGAGAAAGAATGCCATGGAGCAGCTGGGCTCCCGGGGCATGATAAGGAATGATGTGCATGTACTAGGAAACTTAGTACAGCATTTGTAGTCAGCAGAGGACATTTATGGGCCTATTATCCTTGGCGTACCCTGGTTCAGGATACGGATAATAAGACGAGAAAGAAAACCAATATACTTACTCAGAGGTAATGAGGACATGTCAAGTATGGGGGTTTTACCGCGGAGTCTTCCTACTCAGAGGTAATGAGGACATGGCAGGAGTGGACTCAACGGAGGATATTTGTGGTCAACAGAGGACATTTGTGGGCCTATTATCTTTGGCGTACCCTGGGGTTTTTTTTTGGTACAGATAACCAGTCGAGGGAGAACCAACATATTTACTCAGAGGTAATGAGGACATGGCAAATATGAGGGTTTCTTCGATGGAGCCTTCCCACTCAGAGGTAATGAGGACATGGCAGGAGTGGGCTCCATGAAAGAGTACATAGAACGAATCAGAGGTAATGAGGACATGGAAGTTCTATATAGAGGGGTGATTTGTTTTTGGCAAAAATGAAACGACTCAGAGGTAACATCGACGTGGTCATTTTGGAAATTTTGTGGATCTGTTACCCTTTTTGTGCACTGAGTGTACGGATAGTGGATCATGAGGGAGGAGCTCTTTCAGAGAAATAAGTTCAGAGGTATGGTCATACATGACTTACTATATGAAAGAATGACCGGAATGTAAGTTTAGAGGCACCTACGGGTACATAACTCGATGATTTGGGAGAGTTGGAGTCGGCATATGAGTTCAGCAGTACGAAAGAGTACATGACTCGGTGATCTGGAATTTGGAGAATGTGAGTTCAGCGGTACCGGAGGGTACATAACTCAGCAATCTGGGATATTGTAAATGCGAGTTCAGCGGTACCGGCGGGTATATAACTCAATAATCTGGGATATTTGGAGGAAGAATGTGAATGCGAGTTCAGAGGTACCAGTGGGTACATAACTCAATAATCTGGGATTTGGAGAATGTGAGTTCAGCGGTACCGGCAGGTACATAACTCAATAATCTGGGATTCAGAGAATGTGAGTTCAGCGGCACCAGCGGGTACATAACTCAATAATCTGGGATTTTACGAATGTCACTTAGACATAATATTTCTTCAGGAACTTGCCGTTGACGGGCAACATGAGCATGTCTCCGTTTTACTTTGCGAGGCGGTAAGCATCGTTGGAGAATACAGCCTCAATGATAAATGGCTCTTTCCATTTTGGCTGGAATTTACCGACGGTTTTGTGAGTCATAACCATCAGCCTCCGAACTACCAGAACGAGATCGCCCACTTGGAATGTTCTGATTTTCACCTTCTTGTTGAAGGCTCCGAAGATGCGTACTTGGTATAGCTCGATTCGTTGCTGAGCCAAGAGGCGCTTTTCATCAAAGGCCGCCAACTCTTGTAGCCGGCGATGGTAGTTATTGTCCGTCATCAATTGGTAAGTAAGAGCGACGCGGAGCAAAGGTATTTGAGTCTCCAATAGGAGAACTGCCTCACTCTCGTACACCAGGAAGAATGGTGTGTTCCCTGTGGCTGTTCGGACTGTAGTACGGTATGCCCATAAGCATTCACCAAGCTTCTCGTTTCAGTCACGTTTGTTGGATGATACAAACTTTTTGAGCAACTTGATGATATTTTTGTTGAATGCTTCAGCCAGACCATTAGCCGCTGGGTTGTATGGTGTTGAAGCAATATTCTGGATACGATTCTTGTCGCAGAACCGATAGAAGGCATGGGTTGCGAACTGCGGACCATTATCATGGATGATCCTTCGGGACAGTCCAAAGCGATAGATGACATGATGCTTGAGGAAGCTGATCACGTTTGAAGTCTTTACTTGTGCAAGCGGAACCGCTTTCGTCCATTTGGAGAAGTAATCTGTGATGGCGAGTATGAAGCGATGTCCTCGGGAAGAATGTGGAGTGATCGGACCGATGATATCGATTCCCCAAGCTTCGAATGGCCAGGACGCCACTGTCGGGTGTAGAAATTCGGACGGCTAGTGGATGAAGTCCGCGTGGACTTGGCAGGCTTTGCACTTTCTTGCATAGTCTATCGCATCTGCTACCATCGTGGGCCAGTAGTAGCCCATTCGGCGAAGACGATCTTGCAATTTTGGGCCAGGCTGATGGGCCCCGCAGACACCGTCATGAGCTTCGCGTACGGCTTCTTTGGCTTCTACGTTTGACAGACATCGAAGCAATAATCTATCGTAGGATCGGCGATACAGCATTTTCGTCTCTGTATCGTAGAAGAATCTGAGAGAACGCCTTCTGATAGAGGTGGCTTCCTTTGGGTTCTCGGACAGGATAACGTAGACTACGAAGTCTATGAATGGTTGTCTCTAGTCTGGTACTTCGTCGATCGTCTGAGCGGAATAACTCGCCACGAATTGAACGTTGTTCTTGGGACAGACCAGTTCATGGCTTATCACGTCCACCGAACGATGAATATGGTTTAGTACTGCTAGGGAAACGGTAAGGCCTGCTAGGTATCGGCTTCGATATTTTGTAGTCTGGGGACGTGTTCGATGAAGAACCCTTCAAATGAAGAGATGATGTTGATCACTATTTGGTGATAGGGGATCATGTCTTCATGGCGAACCTCGTATGAACCCTGAATCTGATTAATGATTAGCTGTGAATCGCCATATGCTTCAAGATATTCTATCCCCAATTCCTTTACAAGTTGGAGGCCAATGACTAAAGCATTGTACTCGGCCATATTGTTAGAGCACGGTTCCGTGAGGGAGTAAGCGCGATTGATCACCAGTCCGGAAGGAGAAATTAGCACCACTCTGACTCCGACGACGATGTTGCCCTTGGGTCCGGTCCTCGAAGCGCCGTCAAAGAATATTCGTCATATATCATCGTGAGAGGCCGCATGCGAGTCGACGATCTCATCTGGGATTCCTTCATATATTCTGGCCGACTCCGAGCCTGGGTGGGCTGCTAAAAAGTCTGCCAGAGCTTGACCTTTAACAGCCTTTTGCGGGACGAAGATCATATGGTAGGAGGACAGTAATATTGCCCATGTAGCGAGGCGAGAGCTGAGTGCCCCTGGTTTAGTCATGAGGACCCTGAGAGGGTTGACTCGTGATATCACATGTATGGTTTGTCCTGTGACATAGTGTCGCATCTTTTGAATGGCGAACACCAGGGCGAGGCATTCCATCTCCACGGCAGTATATCGGTGCTCTGGCCCGATCATCATTCGGCTGAGGTAATATATAGCTTGCTCATAGCCTGTATCATTGTTTTGTACTAGCAGAGCGCCGAGGGAATGTTCCATTGCTCGTACATAGATCAGGAATGGTTTTCCAGTAACCGGGGCCACCAGGACTGGAGGGTTCGACAAATATTCTTTGATGCTGTCGAAGGCACGCTGGCATTCTTCATCCCATACGAATGAGACGCCCTTCTTCATGAGATGGGTGAATGGCTGACATCGTCCGGAGAGGTTAATGATAAACCTCCTAATGTAGGCTAGCCTCCCTTGAAGGCCTCGGAGTTCACGGAGATTTCTCGGGGGACCCATCTCCCTGATTGCCTTCATTTTCTTAGGGTCTACGTGGATACCCAGGGAGGTGATGATGAAACCCAGAAATTTTTTGCTGGATACGCCCAAGAAGGATTTCGTGGGGTTCATTTTCAAATTGTGTGCTCGCATCAGGTCGAACACTGTTCTTAGATCATGCAGATGATCTTCCTTAGAGCGGCTTTTGACGGCGATGTCGTCAATATAGCACTCCACGGTCTTGCGTAAGTGGTCCCTGAAGATGATACTCATGGCTCTTTGATATGTGGCGCCAGCGTTCTTTAAACCGAAAGGCATGACTGTGTAACAGAACGTGCCTATTGGTGTTCGGAATGATGTATGCTTTTCGTCGTCGGGAGACATCTTAATTTGGTTGTACCCCGAGAAGCCATCCATGAACGACATACGTTCGAAGCCGCAGGTGTTGTCAATCATGATGTCTGTGATAGGAAGGGGGAACTCATCTTTAGGATATGCCTCGTTCAGATTGCGGAAGTCAATGCAGATTCGAATCTTCCCATTCTTCTTGAGGACTGGTACTATGTTGGCGACCCAGTCCATATGTTGTTCCTCACGAATGAAGCCGCTGGCTATCAGTTTGTTGACTTCGGCTTCGATCGTGTCCATGATGCCTGGACGGAAGCGTCGTTGTTGTTGTTTGATTGGCTTTGCATCTGGCCGAATGTTGAGCTTGTGAAGAGCAATATCGGGATTTAACCCTGGCATGTCTTCATAGTTCCAGGCGAACACATCAATATATTCTTTGACGAGTTCCAATAGCGATTCTCGCTCTTCGTTTGTCAGGCTTTTACTAACAAAGATCGGTTTTGGAGAAGAGTCGCTGCCTAGATCCACTTGCATGACCTCATCTTCAGTAGGAGGCTCTCTTTATTCAAACCGCTTCTTCCATTGCGTATCCAGCTGTTGGGCCCACGGCTCTAATTCGAGGAGTTCAAAAAAGTTTTCACCTTCTTCGTAAGCATCAGCGAACGCCATATTGACAAACAAGACCTGCCTGAATACATCTCCAATGCTGATATCCGAATCAGAAGTTGGTAATCCGGTTGAGTGTGATTGCCAGTCGTATTCCTCATCTGAGCTTTCAGGGGTCATTGTAGGCGTAACATACCCCAGTCCGTATCGGGTCTTGTTGTAGTAGTCCTGTGGTTTGCCAGCCGGGACCGACGACTTTAAAGGTAAACATCGACCAGTGTCATACTTCAAACCTGGCGTAGCCTCCAGATCATACCCCTATTTTTGCATGAGATATTTGGACTGGGGGCTATATAGATAGAGAGGCAGTCTCTCGGCGTCCGATTCGAGGTCGACTTCTTCTATGGTGAAGGGCTGTGGATCATTCTTCCGACCGAAGATGATTGGATGGTCCCCGCCCTCGATTATGCGGTAAGCGTCTTCCGCGGGAGTGAGCTGATTTGTGGTGTAAACATTTGTCACCTGTGTGTATAGGTGAGCGCCTATACCGTGTTCCATAGCATACATTGTACAAAGCTTATCAAGCTCGATGTAGTTCAAAGATAGCCCTTTATTGATGAAGTAAGGTATATTTTCTAGCAGGATTACATCATCTGCGAATGGAACATCGGTGTGAGCAGCCACATACTTGGCCAGTTCTGGTTCTTCTTCGGCCACCCCTTGTATAAATGAAGACTGAGAGGATGACTTGGACAACTTGATCATCAGGGGTTCTGCTGGTGGAGCAGAATGTGGAGTCGTTGGCAAACTAGCGACCCCCAGTTTGGTACTCGATGCTGGGCGGGGAGTGGTTGGCTCGCTAGAAGCCCCAGACTTTGCATCAGACTGATGATTCTTTTCGGGAAGACGTATCGTCATTGGCTTGTCGGAGGGATTGAGCTTCTCCGTTTGTGGCTGGCCGACTCTAGGAAGTCTGATTGTCAGTGGCTCCGTTGCGGGTCTTGGCGCTTGGCCGAACCTTGGCAGCCGGATTATTATTTGCCCTTCTTGTGCAGAGAGGCTGATTGCATCCTTACGCAGAGCGGCCGTAAGGGGTACGGACTTGCCAGGTTTGCGAGCTTGGAGGTGGATCGTCAGAAGTTCTTCTGATCCTGTGGCCATCTCAGTACGAGCTTGCACATCTCCTTTACCAAGGTGCCTCTTCAACTTTTCGTATAGGCAGGAGTCTAAGTAGTAGGATTCGACCCCTTTGAAGGGATCGATGTCGGCAAATTCTGTCCTCACGAAGCCGTATTTGTCGACATACTTGAAGCACTGGTACAGCGTGGAAGTCACGATCATGTAATCATGTATCCAAGGGCGCCCCAAGAGAATATTGTAGAAAGTGTCCGCATCTATGACGTAACAGGTTACTTCTGACTGAAGATCGCCAATTTGGCACTTCAAGCGAATCTTCCCAATCGGGTAGCTCCTGCCCGAATTGAAACCGCTGATGGCGGTGCTTGTTGGCGTCAAGCGATGCATAGAAATGCGGAGATGATGTAACAGACCCTTCGGGATGATGCTTATGAAAGAACCAGGATCAATGTGCATCCGATCCACCTTCACGTTGCCGATGTATCCAGTGTAATATAACGGTCGATCGTGTAGGTTGGTTTTGATGAGCATATCCTGTGGAGTGAAGATAGTGTTGGGCATCGCTCCTGTGCAAGCGCTGTCTTGGAGATCTGCAGGCGGGCTCTCTCCCGTGAGGTTGACCTGAGCTAGATATGCGTCGGCGTTCTGGAGTGCGTCGCTCAAAGCCGCACGAACATCCTTGGAGAGTCTCAGGAGCTCGTATAATGACAATTTGGCCGGTGTGTTAGCCAATTGCGCCAAGATGTCAAAGTTGTAGGGCCTTTCCAGCCCATGAGGTGCCTCTTTTCGGAGGGATTTATCAAAGCGAGTCTCCTTTGGCCTAGGCTTTTCGGTCGTCGGAGGTTGGAAAGGTCCCGGAGTGTCAATAGTGGCCGGCTGATGCTCTTCTGTTGAGTTATCTGGCGTAGGTTGGGATTGAGCACCAGACCGAGTGACGACAGCTGTGGCTTCTTCGACATCTGCCGAG
Source organism: Iris pallida (assembly GCA_029216955.1). Classification (NCBI taxonomy): domain Eukaryota; kingdom Viridiplantae; phylum Streptophyta; class Magnoliopsida; order Asparagales; family Iridaceae; genus Iris; species Iris pallida. The sequence continues at coordinate 6,278,708 of JANAVB010041018.1, forward strand.
ATTGTACGGCAGGATTTGACCTTTCCACCCTTCTTTCTGCCAATGGAGAGTGGTGCAGACTGACTCACCTCAGGTACCAAGTCTGGATGGACCCACTTGACTTTCCCTCGTGACATGGTAAGGGGTACTAGACCAGTAGCCTGATCTCGAGGAGGTGGAAGGTTAGCAATCTCCATTGTCGCCCGAGGGATAGGTGTCATGCCGTCTTGAGTCTCTGTCGGAAGGAAGCTGCCAAACTGTACGGACACCATGTTGGCTGCCACGGTTACCTCCTTGAAATCAATGGCCAGAGCCTTCGAATCGATGAGATGTTGGATGTATCGCTTTAGTTAGTAGCAGTCGTATGTAGCATGGTGGACGTAGCGGTGGTAATAGCAGTACTTTGGGTTCTCTATTTCTGCCAGTCGAGGTTCCTGTCTTGGTGGAGGGAGCTGAATTTTATCTCCTTGTATGAGCATGTCCAAGATGGGCTTGACATGGCCGTCTTCGAAGGAGTAGGTCATTTGTGGCTATTGCTTGTCTGCCGATTTTGACTCAGGTTTCTGGGTTGTGTCGGCCACCATAGCCTGCTTGCCCTTGTTGTCCCGATTGTTGGAGGAGTTACCACCATTGTTGTTGTTGGTATTAGGGTGCTTGCCCTTGTCTTCTCCCTCCGAGATGTGCAATCCTAGTTGGCAAGCCTTCTTCAACCTGTCCTCGGCGCTAGTGGCACTGATGATAAACGTCTTCCAGTCCTTGAATTGACTTTCACCCATCCAGAGGCTGATTGTTGGAAGCAGTCTCTTTTGGCAAATTTTAATTAAGAAGGAATCTGGATTATCGGACGGCAGCTTCATGGCGGTTTGGCGGAACCGCTTAATATAGTTCCTTGTCAGCTCTTTCTTCCCTTGAACGACGTCCATGAGGGTAGATATTGTGATATCCTGTCCTACTTCATAGAATCTCTCCAAGAACATGCGCTTGAAGCTGGCGAAGGAGTGAATGCAGTTGTCTGGCAGATTACGGTACCAGTCGAAGGCGACCCCTTCCAATGCCCCGATGAATAATCGTATAAGGATGGCATCGTCATGGGGCAGATGGTCGGTGGTGACCTCGAAGTAAGTGATGTACCAACTTACGGCGGTCTTCCCATCATATGGATTGATGTAGAATTGTTTATACTTTGGTGGGAAGGGAACATCTCTCCACGCAGCGGGATACGGTTACGGTTGTCGTATCCTGAGGTCTTGGCAGTTTTCTCGGGCGTGGAATATGGCTCGGAGCTCCTGGACCTCTCTTCTTGCCTCTCTGGCTTCGTCGCAGCGGTAGAAGCTGACATTTCAGGAGGATTATTGCCCGAGTTTGGTGCCGCTGAGTTCGAGTCTGCATTGACCGCGGGACCCAAGTTTGTTTGGCCAGGCGTCCCTCCTTGCAGAGTAGGGAGGGCTGCTTTGATTTCATCCACCGATTTGACTAAAGTGTGCAGTATGGCATCCAGAGTGTCGATGCGTTGGCGATCACTGGGACCATTTTGTTCGTCGTTTGTCATGAATGCCGTCCTGACATGAGTAGAAGTGGAAGGGACGGTGGTTGACGTACCCTCCGAATCATACCCTGTACCGAGAAGTCATCGGGGTATGTGGGAATGTTCTTCTCTAATTCGAACTCAGAAGGAACAGTACCCCCAGCTTCCGAGTTTGCCTCGTCTTGGGAATTATGGACGTCCTCGGGGACGTCGGGATTAGCTGCATCTAATGGGAGAGTTGTTTTTCCCAGCTCATATCCTTGGAACATCGGATTGTCGTGGAGGTTCGAAGGAGTGCTACCTCCAGTTCCAGCAACCCTCGGTGATGTGGATGATGAATCTCCCACTGTAGCAGATTTTGTCTTTGAACGGGTACCTTGGAAAACTCCGGTGGTGGGCAACCGTTTAGACGACAGTTTCTTAGTCATAGTGGTTAAAATCCTTGGACTGGAAATGTTTATCTTCTTTCCTCTCCCATCGGCGGAGATTTTCTGAGCAGAGTTGCAGGAGACGACGGAAAGTGCCTCATCCTCTGAACATGGTTGTTGCGGTCTTTGGAAGACGGACTGCCGGTCTTCTCGTACCATCGCGTTATTGCAACAGCAGTTGACGATGACTTGGGTGCAGTGACGTCCGTGGGAGGACTCTTTGCACCCCGATGCCCCTTCTCTTTCCTTGCGCTTGTGGAGGATAGCCTTACGTAAGTCAGATGGGTCAGGAACGACCATGTTTGCTCCCTGGATTTTGGAAGACTTTTGGGAACCACTCTGTCCGTTTGTCGCCGGGGGCTGGACTCGAGTGGTTCTGTACAACTTTCCATCAGAGGCCCGCATAACAGTATGTGAAATGCTCGGATGATCAGAGGTTGGGGCAGCGGACTGAGCTCGCCAAGCTCGCGCTGCCCTAGACTTCTTCACTCTAGTGCGTGAGGGCACATAGTAGAAAGAGCCTAAGTGGTGCTGGAGAGAGTCAGACATGTTTTCTCGGGAGCACGAGAGATCAGGACCATAGGAGAGGCGATCGAAGACTGAGCCGCGTGGAGCAGACTGTATACGGCTGGAATCATCAGTCTTCATGCGGCTGGCAATCGTAGCCGCATGGGCTTTCTTCATGCAACTGGAAGTCTCTGCCGCATAAGTCTTCTCTATGCGACTGTAAATCTTAGCCGCATGAGTGTTATGCATTCGGCTGGCAGTTTCGGCCGTATGGACATCATGCATGCGGCAGGCAGTCTCGGCCGCATGAGTCTTCAGCCTGCAGCTAGTGCCTTTGTTCGCCTTCTTCTTGGAGCACATAGAATCACTCTTTGCCCCTGCAAGTCCAGCATCGTAGTGCGTTCCTCTGCCAGACTTGGGGACAGCAGAGTCCTCTATGGTTTGAAGTAGAGCCGCATGAGACTTTCCTTTGCCGTCTTGGGCAGCAGAGAGTACTCCGTCCAGAGCTTGGGGAGGAGCAAATGACTTTGGCCTCCACTCCCTGCGAGCTTTTTTCGTGCGGGTTCGCTTCTGGACCGGGCCGGCGCTCCCGTCGGAGAGCATTTCTTCAAACGCCTGTTGGTCAAAGCGGACGACCATCTTCTGTTGTGTGGAGCCAAGTTTGGCTGCATCCGATTGTGTCACCAACTCCTCAGCCATGGAGAAGTTCGTCCCCAGCAGAGTCGCCATCGTGTTTGCCATGAATGATAAAAGAACAGAACAATTATATCGGAGGACTGGACTTTTACTTCATAATACAAACTCGCTTGTACAAAGAAAGCCTAGGGACAAAAACCTAGGTACAGCAGTCTAAGTACAATTGTTTATTTTAGATTCTGGGGGGTGACGATAGAGGCTCGAAAAAGCGACGGCAGCTCTACCTTACTCCTTGGACGATCGGACGTAGCCTTGGCTCTGATGAAGAAATGCTCTCCGGATGCCCGGGAAGAATCCTCTGTGCGTGCCTTTGTCTCTCTGTGCTCTCCTTTCAGGTCTCTCCAGGTGCTCTAGTGCTCTAGAAAAATCCTCTCTTTTGCAAGGGAATGGCACATTGCTATTTATAGGAGTGGGATGCGATCATTAGGGTTTGCAATGATTGCCTCCTTGATAAGTCGACGGTTAAGGATCAATTAATCTGGGCCCTTCATTCTGATTGTAGAAAATCTAGGTAATTAATGTAGATTGTATCGAATCTCTGTGGGCAATAAATGTTAATTGCCATGAATCTTCGTGATTTGTGATAGCCTGCCACGTGTCCACTTTGCTTGATTTGATTTGATCTGGGCCATTATGACGATCGCAACAAATCTGATTTTGTCAGAATTTGTTAGCACCCATAATTTCGGGGAAGATAAGACTGCCACGTGTCTCAATTGTAGTGAAGAGCGCCACGTATCTCAACTGGATCATCCTGGCCGAGCCGTATATGGGGGGGTCCTCTCAGCCGCATGAAACATGCAGCCGCATGTGGATGGTGTAAAACCCCTAAATTTCTACTATTTTTTTTAATTTGTACGGATTTAAAATTTTGTATTGTACGTCGCGTAGTCGTATTGTACGTCGTGTACGAAATTACGTTTTTCGTAATTGCTCGTCGAGTACGAATATGTGCGAGCGTATATATTTTTAGAAATTTTTTTATTTTATTTTTACAGTTCAAAATAATTTATATAATAAATACTTTGCTATCGTACAAAAATTGCTAAGTTTGTTCTTTTCATTTTAAAGGCCCCCCAGTTATAAATAATAAATAATATTTTTATTAGAAAGGTATATTTATACGAATATTATTTGGGTATACATATATACATTTCATAATTATCTATTAGATTACTTTAAATAATAATTTTCGAAATTATTATTATTAGTATTTTTGGAAAATATATTTCGAAATTATTGTGGAGATTTAAATCTTGATTTGAATTTATGGATTTATTTAAATAGTTAACATTTGAAATTTGATTATTCCATTGACTTTAAAACCAAGAATTTAATTAGATTTAAATTTGATTGTATTTGAATTAGATTTAATTTGGATTGGATTATTGAATTAAATTAAATTATAGATTGAATTATCTATTATGGGGAATTTAAATCCTAATCCATATCTAATTGGGAATTCCCACATCCTATAAATAGGCAGGTACTCCTCCAATTCATTATTCATCCACCAAATAATTCTCAACCCATTGTGCACCGTGTCTGTGCCTCCCATCCACTAAAATTTTCCCCATTACATATACAATATTTTGTCCCACCCGACAAACCGGGCCTCGACACAATCCGCATCACATAGACAGACCACCCGATCCTTTCTTTGTCTGGTCGGACAGTCCCCGACACGACGATACGAAATCCCATACCCCAATCCTAACCCTACACCGTTGCCGCCATGTCCAGACCACCACCACGTCGTCGTCATCAACATCCCCGTCACCTCCATCAACCACCACGTCTCCGTCTCGCCGTAACCCACCAGCACCCCCATCTCCGACATCAACTGAGACAACCCCCTCCCATCCGCAGAACACCACCACCACCATGGCCTCGTCGTCATCCCGACCACCGCCACTGGCCAACACACCGCCGCCATCACCGCCACCTACACCATCTACAACCGTCTCCTCGTCCAAACCTCAGCATTCCCATCACCGTACCCCTATTCTTCGATCACATCGTCGCCATCATCGGCACTACCGCCGAAAACTCGCCCACACCGCCAAAACCATCACAAAAAAAAATGAATTAAAACCCTAACCCCGACTTACCTCCTCCGCGCCTCGTCCCGTCCCCACCGGCCGGAGATCAGAACCGCCTCCCGTGGTGCACTCCGTCGCCCGTGCTTCCTCCGGTCGTCCGATCATCTTTCCGCCGCACGCCGCCTCCACCTCCGCGCCAGGTCGACGTTCATCTCCGCCGGACTGACCATCTCCTCAAGCCACGCCTCCGCACGAGCCCCACCTTCGTCGCCTCCGCTGGTAACCCCCAGCGTCGCGCTCTTCCGACGTTCCTTCCGCCGTCGCCACCACGAAGATCCCCGCCGCCTTCCGCCGGCGTCTGTCCACGCCCTCCTCGCACAGATGTCCCGCCGCGCCGCGCCACCGGGCAGCCCCCAGATCCGGCGCCCCTTCTCCTCTGTGACCTCCGCCGACATCGACTTCCTCCGCCGGCCCGAGCACCGGCATTAGAACCACCCGCCGCCCTCTTCTCCGGTAAACCCTTCTCACCCTTTCCAATCTCTCTCTCTGTTACGAAATTTTGGGGGAGGGGGAAGTTTGATGGAGCTGAAGAGTATTAGTGGTTAATGTTATTATTAATATTATTATTATTATTATTATTATTATTATTATTATTATTATAATTATTATTATTATTATTATTATTATTATTATTATTATTACTATTATTATTATTATTATTTTTATTAATATTATGGTTTATTACTAATTTGATTTTATTACTGTTTATTATTATTGTTATGATTATTATTAGTATTACCTATTATTTTTATATATATAGTATATATTAATTTATCATTATTATTATTATTATTATTATTATTATTATTGTTATTATTATTATTTATTATTAAGGATATCATTTTTATTGAATAGAAACTAGAAATAAACAGGTATAAATATTTACAAATACGTATAAAAATATGGTTTATCATTTTTATTTAATTTCTTATACAAATTTTGTTGACTAGAATATATAGTAGCTTTCAAATTATAAAATGTATTCTAGTATTTTTAATATTTAAATAAATAAAAATATGATTATTCTATTTATGTAAACAGAGAATTTTGCCTAAAACGGTTTTCGAATTTCAAGTATTTACCAAAATTATTTTACTAACAAAAATCTAGTCTTAAGTATTAGAAATACTTTTCTAAATTAGTAGGAGTATGTTCTTCACTATTTCTCCTCGATTTTCACCATTGACCACGACTGATCACACGTCTCTCTTCTCATGAAACATCGGACCCTCACATATCGACCATGGCTATTGGACGAACAGGACTTGTTGGATCATTGCACTACACCAGGCGTAACACCAGGCAAGACACCTTGCCTTTACTGTTTAATTTCCTGCTCAATATCATGCATGCTTTTTCTTTATGTTGTTCTTTTAAAATTATATATATATGCAAATTATTATATTTTATGCAATTAGCTTAGAGTTAAGGGACCACCGTATGTTAGTGCATCTCATAAACTATCACAATGTGCCACGGATTGTGTGTGAGCCGCGAGTCGCATATAGCTTCGGACTTGCGTATCACCGTACATCGGTGCGTAAAGGCCGTACGTTAGGATGTAACTGCTAATATATTTTTGTAGAATACTTGGCAGTTATTAAGGATTAAACAGTGTCATGGAGGCGACGCATGTGTAGTATCATGGGGAGGGGGAAGACAGTTATTAGCGTAGGGGCTACATGTTCAGTACACACATAGATTTGGGCCGATAGTATCTCGGATGAGCGCTACTTACTGCCCCGGGGCCGATAGTTCTCGTATGAGAGCTACTTTTTGCCCATGGTCGATAGTGTCTCTTATGAGCGCTACCTACTACCACTCTCTCTCCATCTATGCTGAACACCTAAGCTTCTGCGTAGAACATTGTCTTCTCAAAGTATATATCACCTAGAATGGTTAGGAACCTTTACTCATGCATACTTTTCTGTTGAGCTTTATTATTCAGTTTATTGGCATGATATTATGTGTCTTGTTACGTCCCTCAGAGGACCTGGTTTTTTCCCAGGTGTGTGTTTTCGTGATTTCTTGCAGGTGCTCTAGCTAAGGCCATGACTTGCGCTCTATTCCGTCGTGATGATTACACTTGGATTCGTCACTTGCTCTCGCTTGCTAAATTCTTTCCTTGTATATTTTTCTATATTTAATTTGGTTGGTAGTGGACTTTGTCTCCACCCAACTGTTGTGTACATGACAAACTCGAAGTTGCTTTTATATTATTATTTATCTTTGTGGATGAGATTTAGTGTCTTGGCATTCTACATTTACAGCTTATGTATATATACGAGTTGTATATTTACTCGTATGTATACAGCTAGCATGATACGTATCTAGTCACAAGTATTTGGGACTGGGGCATTACATATTTTTGTGGTGGCCCACGCAGGTCAAGTTTGCCGTTTCGGTTACATGACTGTACCGAACGGGCCTGCAATATAGGATTAAAATCTAGGGATCTCATCCACATACTTGATCACCTTCCTTGACCTTCCTTGATTTCTATATTCTGACTCCCGTGGCCTTCCTTGATTTTTACATCTTGCTTGAACTCTTTCTACCAACACCCTATCATCTCGTGCTTAAACATGGTTAGAAAGATGACTACACTCGTATATGCTCATAGGTCAAACACATGGCTAGAAGGATTACCTTGACAATTAGTATGCATTGAGGTCTTATTGTGTATAAAAGCATTTATGTTTCCTAGAAATTTGATATTAAGGATTAGTTTGTTCCAAGTTGGGTAGTAGTATATTACCGCCATCAAAAGGGTAGTTTAATTTTATTTTAAATTTACAAGGTGGTATACACAAGAGGATAGCTAGATCGAGAAAACAAAATTTTTATGAATTTTGAAATTGTGAAATAGTTATGATTTATTAGGGATATGAAATCAATTTGAGAAATATCTTGAGTTTTTATATTGTGACACATGATTTACGGTTAACTTTAAGAGTTGGATTGTAATATTATAAAGTTTATCTCGAGATTATTTAAGGAGTTTTAATTATGATTTTTAGACAATTAGAGAAGACAAAAGTTTAGTTTGAGAGAGCTTGAGGTTTAAAATTGAGTCGTACGATTTATAAGTTTATTTAATTTTGAGCTGAAGAAATGATGGTAAAAATTTGTTTAAATATTTGGAGGATATGAAAGCGACTTTGAAGGAAAAATTTAAAAATTTAAATTTGACATATGATCTATGATTTAAGGAGTTATTTAGATTTTAAGTTTAAAAGCCTTGATTATGGTTATTTAAATTTCGATAAAAAAAAGATTTAATTTGGGTTACACGATTTGCGAATAATGAAATAGGCCAAGAGTTTATCTCGAGGTGCATTTGAGAATTGGAAATTTTAAAAGTGATGGCTTACTATGAAAATTTAGTTGTGCCGCAGGATTTTTGAAATTTATTTAAAAGAAATTAAACTTTAAGTTATGATTAAATACTTGATGAAGTATCTTGAGATTTTATTTCGAAACTGTGGAGGAACTGGAAATTTAAAATTTGATCATATATTGGTAGAGGACCAAGAAGCAAGCAGGTCACCTTAATGGGATGCAAGTATTCCTCATTTTCTATGATAGTGTATGTACTCGAGTGTAGTTAAGTCATCTGCCAGTCTATGTGAAGATATCCCAATTTGACTCACTCGACACTCACTCAAAATCTAGATTTTATCGTGACTTTCTAACCATTGAAACTTGAGAAATGATTAGATTATTCCTTGATCATAGTGGCTATCATATCTCTAGAAACTGTATTCATAACTTATTTTACCTTGATCTACTAGAATCGGAATTATCTTTATTTCGTGCTTTAACTTGGTCATTTATTCTGTACGTTAATCATTATCTCATGAACTCCCACTTTCTATTTTAAATTCTTCGTGTTCTTTACCATGACTTGAATATTTGGAGCACAACACTAGACTTTTCCTTCCCATAAATTTCACAAGCAAGACCTACACGAGTCCACCTTCATGTAGGTATATCCCGTGCCACTAAAACACGTCTACTTGAACTCTAATTTCATATTGCGACTTTCAGGTCAAAAAGACTAGACTCAAATCCCTACCGTGAAACCAATATACTTTTAACGATAGATGAGGCTCGACCTCGACTCAATTCTTTCCACCCGATGTGTAAAGTTTGACTTGCGCTTTACCTTGATTGCTTGACCCATTGACCCCTTTACACTACTAGTTTAACTCTTGTAAGTTGGATAGAATACCTCCCGACCTAACCAACCTTTTGTGGACCATATTGATAAGTTCATGGTACTATAACACTTAGAGGACCCTAACTTGTCTAGTCAACCAAGCTGACTGCCTAGGCCCAAATTTTGGACGAAACTTAGATTTTATAAGATCATGGACTATTTGATTTCTTTCATCATTATCTTTACTTATTATTTTATCTACCTATGATGCTAAAATAGCTTAGTTTTGTAAGCTTATTCTTTATCGGGCTTGTTCAAGACATATGTTATTTGGGTCGACCCACTAACATATTGTCTAATCAGAACCGGTGCATGATGGTCTGATCAACCGAGTGCACTTTGGTTCGCCTTTTTCAAATATCAATCTACGTGGATGGGATATAGATAAACTTGGCCTTTAGAATCCCATCCACGACTGCCTTGACAATCCCTTTGAAATTATTCGATCGCCTTTGAACCACGTATTCGTAATTGATGGTGTCGTCATTTGAACTCCTTAATTACGTTCGCTTGCAACTTTTTAGAAGGACGAAGGCGTTGTACTTTTCTCGTCCCTATCACAACTTTCAAATCGCTTAAAAATAGGAGTGAAATCTAATTCGCTCACTAAATCGAGCCCTCAACCTACCCTCTAGAGACCATAACTGTAAGGTCTCAAATTTATTTTATTTTACTTGAACCCATACTATTGCTTATTGCGCGTCATCTTAAAAAGTTTTCCTTCTTGCGTTAATCCATGGTTATCTTCGCCTTTATTAAATTCACGACTCTAATGCATGTTTTCTTTCAACGTCGTTTCCTTGTCTCGCCCAATGATTTGACTGTGCTTCTTTATCGATACCCCCTTGTGTCTTCTCACCCCCTACTAATTCTTAATTTTGAGGACGAAACTCTTTTAAGTTGGGTAGGATGTAAAACCCCTAAATTTCTACTATTTTTTTTTAATTTGTACGGATTTAAAATTTTGTATTGTACGTCGTGTTGTCGTATTGTACGTCGTGCACGAAATTACGTTTTTCGTAATTGCTCGTCGAGTACGAATATGTGCGAGCGTACATATTTTTAGAAAAATATTTTTATTTTATTTTTATAGTTCAAAATAATTTATATAATAAATACTTTGCTATCGTACAAAAATTGCTAAGTTTGTTCTTTTCATTTTAAAGGCCCCCCAGTTATAAATAATAAATAATATTTTTATTAGAAAGGTATATTTATAAGAATATTATTTGGGTATACATATATACATTTCATAATTATCTATTAGATTATTTTAAATAATAATTTTCGAAATTATTATTATTAGTATTTTTGGAAAATATATTTCAAAATTATTGTGGAGATTTAAATCTTGATTTGAATTTATTGATTTATTTAAATAGTTAACATTTGAAATTTGATTATTCCATTGACTTTAAAACCAAGAATTTAATTAGATTTAAATTTGATTGTATTTAGAATTGGATTTAATTTGGATTGGATTATTGAATTAAATTAAATTATAGATTGAATTATCTATTATGGGGAATTTAAATCCTAATCCATATCTAATTAGGAATTCCCACATCCTATAAATAGGCAGGTACTCCTCCAATTCATTATTCATCCACCAAATAATTCTCAACCCATTGTGCACCGTGTCTGTGCCTCCCATCCACTAAATTTTTCTCCATTACATATACAATATTTTGTCCCACCCGACAAACCAGGCCTCGACACAATCCGCATCACATAGACAGACCACCCGATCCTTTCTTTGTATTGTCGGACAGTCCCCGACACGACGATATGAAATCCCATACCCCAATCCTAACCCTACACCGTTGCCGCCATGTCCAGACCACCACCACGTCGTCGTCATCAACATCCCCGTCACCTCCATCAACCACCACGTCTCCGTCTTGCCGCAACCCACCAGCACCCCCATCTCCGATATCAACTGAGGCAACCCCCTCCCATCCGCAGAACACACCACCACCGTTGCCTCGTCGTCATCCCAACCACCGCCACTGGCCAACACACCGCCGCCATCACCGTCACCTACACCATCTACAACCTTTACCTCGTCCAAACCTCAGCATTCCCATCACCGTAACCCTATTCTTCGATCACATCGTCGCCATCATCGGCACCACCGCCGCAAACTCGCCCACACCGCCAAAACCATCACAAAAAAAAATAAATTAAAACCCTAACCCCGACTTACCTCCTCCGCGCCTCGTCCCGCCCCACCGGCCGGAGATCAGAACCGCCGCCCGCGGTGCACTCCGTCGCCCGTGCTTCCTCCGGCCGTCCGATCATCTTTCCGCCGTACGCCGCACGCCGCACGCCGCCTCCGCGCGAGGCCGACGTTCATCTCCGCTGGACCGACCATCTCCTCCAGCCGCGCCTCCGCGCGAGCCCCACCTTCGTCGCCTCCGCTGGTAACCCCCAGCGCCGCGCTCCTCCGACGTTCCTTCCGCCGTCGCCACCATGAAGATCCCCGCCGCCTTCCGCCGGCGTCTGTCCACGCCCTCCTCGCGCAGATGTCCCGCCGCGCCGCACCACCGGGCAGCCCCCAGATCCGGCGCCCCCTTCTCCTCTGTGACCTCCGTCGACATCGGCTTCCTCCGCCGGCCCGAGAACCGGCATCAGAACCACCCGCCGCCCTCTTCTCCGGTAAACCCTTCTCCCCCTATCCAATCTCTCTCTCTGTTACGAAATTTTGGAGGGAAAAGTTTGATGGAGCTGAAGAGTATTAGTGGTTAATGTTATTATTATTAATATTATTATTATTATTATTATTATTATTATTATTATTATTATTATTAACATTATGGTTTATTACTAATTTGATTTTATTACTGTTTATTATTATTGTCATGATTATTATTAGTATTACCTATTATTTTTATATATATAGTATATATTACTTTATCATTATTATTATTATTATTATTGTTATTATTATTATTTATTATTAAGGATATCATTTTTATTGAATAGAAACTAGAAATAAATGGTATAAATATTTACAAATACGTATAAAAATATGGTTTATCATTTTTATTTAATTTCTTATACAAATTTTGTTGACTAAAATATATAGTAGCTTTCAAATTATAAAATGTATTCTAGTATTTTTAATATTCAAATAAATGAAAATATGATTATTCTATTTATGTAAAAAGAGAATTTTGCCTAAAACGGTTTTCGGATTTCAAGTATTTACCAAAATTATTTTACTAACAAAAATCTAGTCTTAAGTATTAGAAATACTTTTCTAAATTAGTAGGAGTATGTTCTTCACTATTTCTCCTCGATTTTCACCATTGACCACGACTGATCACACGTCTCTCTTCTCATGAAACATCGGACCCTCACATATCGACCATGGCTATTGGACGAACAGGACTTGTTGGATCATTGCACTACACCAGGCGTAACACCAGGCAAGACACCTTGCCTTTACTGTTTAATTTCCTGCTCAATATCATGCATGCTTTTTCTTTATGTTATTCTTTTAAAATTATATATATATGCAAATTATTATATTTTATGCAATTAGCTTAGAGTTAAGGGACCACCGTATGTTAGTGCATCTCATAAACTGTCACGATGTGCCACGAATTGTGTGTGAGCTGCGAGTCGCATATAGCTTCGGACTTGCGTATCGACCGTACATCGGTGCGTAAAGGCCGTACGTTAGGATGTAACTGTTAATAGATTTTTGTAGAAGACTTGGCAGATATTAAGGATTAAACAGTGTCGTGGAGGCAACGCATGTATAGTATCATGGGAGGGGGGAAGATAGTTATTAGCGTAGGGGCTACATGTTCAGTACACACATAGATTTGGGCCGATAGTGTCTCGGATGAGCGCTACTTACTGCCCCGGGACCGATAGTTCTCGTATGAGAGCTACTTTCTGCCCATGGTCGATAGCGTCTCTTATGAGCGCTACCTACTACCACTCTCTCTCCATCTATGCTGAACACCTAAGCTCCTGCGTAGAACGTTATCTTCTCAAAGTATATATCACCTAGAATGGTTAGGAACCTTTACTCATGCATACTTTTCTGTTGAGCTTAATTATTCAGTTTATTGGCATGATATTATGTGTCTTGTTACGTCCCTCTGAGGACCTGGTTTTTCCCCAGGTGTGTGTTTTCGTGATTTCTTGCAGGTGCTCTAGCTAAGGCGATGATTTGCGCTCTATTCCGTCGTGATGATTACTCTTGAATTCGTCACTTGCTCTCGCTTGCTAAATTTTTTCCTTGTATATTTTTCTATATTTAATTTGGTTGGTAGTGTACTTTGTCTCCACCCAACTATTGTGTACATGACAAACTCGAAGATGCTTTTATATTATTATTTATCTTTGTGGATGAGATTTAGTGTCTTGGCTTTCAACATTTACAGCTTATGTATATATACGAGTTGTATATTTACTCGTATGTATACAGCTGGCATGATACGTATCTAGTCACAAGTATTTGTGACTGGGGCTTTACAGATGGGCAGCCGCATAGGGATAGGCAACCGCATGCAGAGGGGCAGTCGCATGGGGATAGGCAGCCGCATGCAGAGGGGCAGCCGCATGGGGATAGGCAGTCGTATGTATAGGGGCAGCCGCATGGGGATAAGCAGTCGCATGCAGATGGGCAGCCGCATAAGGATAGTCAGTCGCATGCAAAATGGGCAGCCACATAGGGATAGTCAGCCGCATGGAGTGGCCTTGGGATTTGGTAGATTTTACCAGCCGTAAGGAGATTTTCTTCTTTTTTCCATGAACACGCCATTATGTCAGTCATTATTGCGTCTTTATGTCAGAGCTGTCATGGCTGTTGTTTTTGTCAGAGCAGTCGTCAGGGCATTAAATGCAGCCGTATGTTTGAAGGTCACATAGCTTTTTTCTGAGCCGCATGGATCTATCCGAGCCGCATGGACCCCTGATCCATAAGGACTCCTGAGCCGCATTGGGATCCTGTGCCGCATGGGGATCCTTCTGTTGGAGCCGTATAGGTCTTTCTTTATTCTTTTTCATGCTTCTTCAACTACGCCAAAAGTGCGACATGAATCTCGAATCTCTGTCCGAGGTGATACTGACTGGTACACCATGAAGTCTAACAATCTGCCTGAGATACATTTCTGCTAGCTGAGCCATCGACTGACCAATTCTGAATGGAAAAAAGTGAGCTACCTTCGTGAGCCTGTCAACTATAACCCAAATAGCATCTCTACCGGCCGGGGACCTGGATAATCTAGTCACAAAATCCAGGGTCATATGCTCCCACTTCTATTCTGGAATTGGCAAGGGCTGAAGAAGTCCAGCTGGCCTCTGATGTTCAGCTTTAACTTGTTGGCAAACCAAACACCAAGAGACAAACCGGGTTATCTCCCTCTTCACGCCATTCTACCAAAAGTGCTGACGAATATCACGGTACATCTTCGTACCACCGGGATGAATCGAATACTGAGATTATGAGCTTCCGCCATGACCTCCTGTCTGATATCTTCACTGGGTACATAAAGACGCTTACCATATCGAAGTATACCATCTTCATGAATGCATAATTCTGGTCGTTGTCCTGCTTCACATTCTGCTCTAAGTCGCTGAAGCTTAGAATCGGAGGACTGAGCTATCTTGATCCTCTCAACTATACTGTACTGAACTTGCATGCTTGCTATCAATGCCACATTGGTAGGAAAGACAACTTCTATACCCATCTTCTGAAGATCTGCTAACAACTCTGGTTGCGTTGTCAAGAAATAAACTCCGGCTCTCCTGCTCAATGCATCTGCAACAACGTTGGCCTTCCCAGGATGATACTGCAGGTTGACATCATAATCCACAAGCAGCTCTAGCCATCTTCTCTGATGCATGTTAAGATCCTTCTGAGTGAATACATACTTTAGGCTCTTGTGGTCGGTGAAAATCTCCACCCTATCTCTATACAAGTAGTATCTCCAAAGCTTGAGTGCAAACACTACTGCTGCCAGTTCCAAGTCATGGGTTGGGTAATTCCTCTCATGATCACGAAGTTGTCATGACGTATAAGCTATTACCTTCCCATGCTGCATCAAAACACATCCTAAACCTCTGCCTGAAGCATCACAGTACACTGAAAATCCTCCGGTCCCATCTGGAAGTGTGAGAATGGGTGCCATCATCAAGCTTTGCTTCAACTTCTCAAAAAAAATCCTGATACTCTGCTGTCCAAACAAACTGCACATCCTTATGGGTCAACTGGGTCAATGGTGCTGATATACGAGCAAAGTCCGAAACGAATTGCCGGTAGTAGCTGGCCAAGCCGAGAAAACTGCGAACTTCTGCAACTGTGCTAGGCACTGGCCACGTTTCGATAGCCACGATCTTCCGGGGATCCACTTCTACTCCTCCTCTAGTGATGATATAACCCAAGTACGAAATGCGATCGAGCCAGAACTCGTATTTACTGAACTTAGCATACAACTGGTGCTCTCTGAGGATCTTAAGAACTACACGAAGATGCTGCTCATGCTCCGCCTCACTCTTGCTGTAGACTAGGATGTCGTCTATAAACACAATCATGAACTGATCCAAATAGGACATGAAGATGCGATTCATGAGGTCCATGAATACAGCCGGCGTATTGGTTGCTCCAAATGGCATAACAAGGAACTTCTAATGCCCATATCTAGATCTGAAAGCTGTATTTGGGATGTCCTGCTCTCTAACTCTGATCTGATGATATCCTGAGCGCAAGTCGATCTTCGAGAATACGGCTGCCCCTTTGAGTTGATCAAACAAGTCATCTATCCTCGGGAGAGGGTATCTGTTCTTGATTGTCACTGAGTTTAAGGTACGATAGTCAACACATAATCTGGATGTACCATCCTTCTTTTTCACAAGAAGTATCGGGGATCCCCAAGGCGATCCACTAGCACAAATGAATCCCTTGGTTCTAAGCTCTTCAATCATCTTGTATAATATCTCCAACTCTGACGGTGCCATCCTGTAGACTCTCTCTGATACTGGGGCTGTCCCGAGGATCAAGTCGATAGTGAACTCGATCTCTCGCTCTGGCAGCATTCCTGGAAGCTCTTCGGGGAAAACATCTGGAAACTCCTCGACTATCCGGGGTAACTGCACTACTGCTACCGCCATCCGCAACACAGGAGGAGAATGATCAACTTCGCCTCGAGAAAAGAAAAACTTTGGCTCGCCTGGAATGCTAAAAACAACCCTGCCAATATGGCAGTCTATCCTAGCATACTGGTCCCTCAACCAATCCATCCCTAAGACCACATTATAATCGGCCATCAGGAACTCCATCAATCTAGCGGGGAACTCTCTACCGCTAACTACGATCCGATACGAGGAAAACACCCTATCTACTCCCATAATCTATTACCAGTAAGTATATTGAGCCTCACTGATAATGACTCGGGCTCCAATCCTATCCGTGTCGCGAATCGTGCAGATATGAATGAATGCAAGGCACCATAATCAAATAATACTGAAGCTGGAAAGGTGTTGACGAGAATAGTACCTGCCACTACCTCACCGGGTGCTATTCCTTCCTCTCCCATGGTCAAGGCCAGCACTTGACCATGTCCTCTGGGCGTGAGTCCCCTCTGCTGAAAACCTCTCTGCCTGCTCTCGATCAATGCTTGGACTTGGGCATACTGCTGCGGTCTCTGCTGCTGGAATGCTTGGGCTTACGATGGCAATGGCCTCGGGAACGGAAAATGCTGCTGCCGCTGGACTGGAGCGGGTCCTCCCACCGAAGGACTAGAGAAGGCTGATGAGGATAAACTCCCCCTGTTCGGGCAGTTCCTAATCCTGTGGTCTGGGGTACCACAAACCAAGCACAAACCCTGTGCTCTGCGATACTCTGATACCACATGTCCCTGCTTCCCGCAGTGTGAACATCCCACTATGGAAGACTGCTTCTGCTTCTGCTGCTGAGGGTGCGTCAGGATGGAATGCTGAACCGACGTTACTGAGGTCGCCCGCCTTGGAGCTCCAATGGTCAAAGCCCTGGCTGCCAGGGCTGGTGCTGATGACTGATTCATCTGTCCATGGGATCGCTTCTGACCCCCGGTCCGATCGATAATCCTCTGGGAGGTATACTTATGCCTCCTAGCTGCTCTCGATACCGCATCAAAAGTCTGATGCTCAAATTGCTCCACCGCCAATAGAATCTCCAGGTGCAGTCCCTGCTGGAACCGTTGGGCTCTATCGAACTCGGTTGCTACCAAGGTGGGAGCAAACCGACTGAGTCTCGAAAACTTGGCCGCATATCCGTCGACCGTCTTGTCCATCAGCTTTAGATTGGTGAACCTCGTTTGTAGATCATATCGAGCTACAACATCAAAATATTTGGTCTGGAACCTTTCTCTGAAGACCGTCCAAGCAACGGGTGCCAATAATCCAACGGCCTGCGCCGCCCACCAGCTGCGGGCAAGATCCAATAACTGCAGGCGTACTACGGCCACCTTCTCAGCTTCTGGAGTCCTGGCTGCTTCTAGAATCACCTCCGTGTCCTGAAGCCAAGTATCAGCAGCGATAGCATCCTCACTACCGTCGAAGAATGGAGGGTTCAACTGCTTAAAGCTGTTAGCCGCGCTGTTACCCTGATGACCTCCTCTGGTCAAAGCATCTGCCACCGCCTGGTGTAAGCCATCTCCTTGAAGATCCTGGAAAGCTAATAATGACCTGATGAGACCCACCAAAGTGCCATTATCAGGTTCTGCAGGCTGGACGAGCTGAACGGGTGGCTCTCCTCCTGTAGGCACGACTTTGGAGGCTACTCCTGAATGCTGGGCTTGATCTCCAGGTTGCTGTTGGTCCACGGGAGGTGCTCCGCCTTGCTAATCGGCAGGTCCAGGAACAATGCCGCTGAAGAAGACGACATAGGGAACAATAAGAAAGGACCAGGACAGATCAACGATACATACTACAACAAAAAACCCTTTTAATGACGCTCGACAAGGAGTTTTAATGACGGCTGATACATAAGCGTTATCAAGTTGAAAAATACCTTTTTTCTATGATGGTTAGGACTAAATCTGGGCTTTTTATAACGTTTATAAAACAAAGCGTTATAAATATTTTAGAGCGGTGGCAAACTTGTAATTAATAAACTTCCAACAAAACCCGTCACCTCTCGATCTTTTTCAGAGCTTCCCTCCTCCCCCTCTTCCCTCCTCTCCCTGAACCCTAAAATTTTCTAAAGTCCACTTCAAGGTCACTCTCCACCCTTCTCACCATGGCGAGTTCTCACCAACTCCTCGACGTCATCGACAAGTGGTCGCACCACGACCTGCTCAACGAACGCCTCCTCCTCGACGACGACGAGCCGAGAGCAACCATTCCGCCGACCTTCCGGTCGCTACACCACTACTTCGACTCCTTTCGACGTCCCTTCCTCGAGGAGACCCGAGCCCACCTGGCCTCCCACGGGAGCGCCCCCGACGCCACCTGGGCTCAGAATTAGGGTTCATTCCGTCGACTTTTTATTCCGTCGATTTTTCTCTCTAATCTCTTTCCTCACCATTTTTCTTGAATTAGAGAGCTCCACCTGTCCAGGAGGATGACGAGGCAGCCGACGATGCTCGACGCCGCAGAGGAGGAGGCCACCGCCGACAGCGAGCTCGTCCCCTCCTCCCTCGCCTCCTTCGTACCGATCCTCAGGGTCGCCTCCTTCGTGCCGATCCTCCTCCCTCGCCTCCTTAAATTAGCTATTCAGGATTCTCGATCACCATATTTTTGAATGTGTCTAACACCTAAATGGTATTTGTTCTTTGTGAAGCCTTTTTATTCTGTTGATTGTAAGCTAATTCCAGGATCCAGACTTCCAGTTTGTTTATTCTATTTTTTTCCTATTCTATTTTTTTCCCCTTTTGATAAAGAAAATATTTGGAAGAATAACATATGTGCTGCTTGATGGATTCATGGATTGCTTACTGAATTATTGGATGTGTTCCTGGATAGAATCACAAATTGAATGGTGTACCTACATATTCAGGTCAAGTCAAGAGGCACAAGCGAGCAAGATAGTAACATCCCCTCAGTCTCCAAGAAGGGTAATCAATTGGGTTACTCTTTCGTCAGACATGGAAAAGATATTGCTTCTAATGATGAGAACCAACAAGAGTCTAGAAAAGGTCGTTCCAAGTTGGAGCGCTGGACCAGTCACAAAGAGAGAGATTTCAGTGCCATAAACATGCAACCATCATTACCCTCCCAAGCTGAAGAGATCGAAGGTACAAATATTGACATAGTAGTACTAACTGACGAATTACTGAAGATTGAAGGCAACGATGCCAATTTCTGTGACCTGTCACATTGTGACATTGCCAATTTCTCTGCTTTCTTCTTTTATATGCTTTTCTATCATGTTTGTTCTGTCCCAGGTCAAAGGGCAGGGAATATATGCATTTGTCACTCTAGTGGACGGTATTCCTTACAGCGAAGAACTCCGGAAAAGCCTCATATTAACAGTCCAAAATCAGGTATGTAATTCTTAGCATTTTCACATATTTATAGCTTCACTACATCATGCCTTTCTAAGTGCTTATTTTTGGGTTGAGGTCCCTTAAATCCTTACCTATTTTGACATAGGCCTCCAAGTCTTATTATTTGTGATCAAGTCTCTTAGTTCGACATAGTGCCCCCTTCAGATCTGATCAATCATGTTATATACTTCCCCCTTGGATGTTCTTACAGTAAATATATGATTTAACGGGGTATGGACAAATAATGAGATGCGGCAACCTACATGATAACTGAAATTACTTCTTATTTTTTATTATTAAATTAGAGGATAGTACCTTTTGGGTCAAAGTTTGTTTTGTTTTATTTTCCTTATACAGGACCTAGTAGAAGGTTGTAGGCTGTTTCATGCTATATTTATATCATGATTAGCCTATAAACATGCATGTAATTGGAAAGAAAAAGCATGAGATACAGAATTCACAGTTTCTATAAAATTGGTATTCAAGTACAAAAGTCGAGAAGATTGACACTACTTGATAGAGGAAACAAAATTTGCAAGGCTACTATGGTTCATGGTATTTGCCTGTTCTTTAAAATCCACGTCCAGATTTGCTTTCTTGCAACAAAGGATGAGCAGCCAAGCGGCTGAGGCCTTTGGGCCTTTGGTATCGGGGGGAAGTCCTATGCATAAATCCTGGGATTTACTGCTTTAAGAGAAGTCCAGGGATTAACTGTTGTATCTTTTTTTGCTTAGATGCAGTTAGGATTAACCTTGACTAATTTTCCAACTGACTGGAAAAGAGACTTCCATTGTCGGTATCGGTCGGTATCGTATTGGGACATTAATATTGTATCGATATCGGCCGATACCTTAAACTATGAGGTACAAATTATAATCCCAAAATTATGTTGCCAGCTAGATTTGCTTGATGACCATTATGTGATTTTGTATTTATGATTACAGATTAAAAAAAATTGATGGCCTTTATGTGCTTCACTGTTTTTCAGGTTCCCAAATTTAATGGAAGAGGTTCAAAGTCTATTACATGGCATTGTTTCAGCTAGATAATATATTCTTTGCCATAACACAAGGTTTGATTCTTCTTACCAGTCATAATGATCTATTACATTAATGTAAAGTTTTATTTTTAACATTATATTATAAAGTATATTGAACCTTGTTTTTATCTTTTTCAGGGTTTTGCTACATGTTCTGTGGACAGTTTTGATGTGGCCAAGTTTTGATGTGGACAATTTTGGTAGTTGTAAATATATATATGTATTTGGATATTCTATTTTGAGAATGTAATGAAGATGTTGATATGTACTCTATTTTGAGAAATGTAATAAAGATGGTGACATATAATGTTAAGTTTTTGGAATGTAATATATACTGTGCAGTATAGAGCATTATAAATATGCTAATTTGAATAGTATAAAATGTTATAAATGTGCTGCATTGAGCCTATACATATTATCTATTTATGACGTTTTAAAATTGTTCTGAATTGTGCACTATATATTAACTATTCATAACGCTTTTATAGAAACTATTCATGACGGTTATTTTATGACGCTTTTAAAAAACATTTATAACACCCGTTTTCATAACGGTTGCTATGAAAGAAAAAAAGCGTCATGGTTCGTCATTAATAACGCTTTTTAGCCGTCATTAAAAGGGTTTTTTGTTGTAGTGACAAGCATGTGGTCAGGTCAAGATTACAGGGACTCAGAAGATACGAGCAAAAATCAAGGGCGAGTACAGATTGAGACATCTATTCGGTAAACCCTCACATTTCTTGATTTACAAGACCTGCATGGGCCACCACTTAAACCATGTAACACCCCTAAACCAGAATACTGGAGAGCGGGGGCGAACATAGCCAGCTACGTATACTGAAGTGCAACCTACCTCGCTATACGGTCACGGCTGTCTAGATACATGAAGGTTTATCTACAAGTCATCAGTCACTTAAGGTCATGAACAAGCCAATTTTCTCAATCTCAAGCAAGTAATAACAACTACAAGATATTAGAGCCCCAAATATACAATAGTAAGGTGTCCCATACATTACATATTCGGATGATCATGAAGCTAGTCGTACAAAATATCAAAACTAGCAAGAGTTTCAGTCATGCATGATCAACCCTAGGATTTGTCAATCATGCTACAGCCCGTAGACAGACAGTAAATAAAGGTGCAATCGAGCTAACATGTGCTCGTCGGCTAAATGCCTCAAAAGAATATTTTTACCATAGAGTGATAGAACAAAAGAAAACCACTCATTGCCAGGGTTACGCCTGGTGGTCACTATCTGGCTGGAGGGTAGGTAGATCCTCTGGAGCTACTCAGAAATCTGGCCATACAAAACCAGCTGGGTCAGACCCCAGAAAGAGCAAGTGCCACAAAGGAGGCTTCACTTAGGAGCTAAAACCAGCATATCATAAATAAATATCAAAGATAATTATAAAGCTACTGATAATAACAGGGACAACAATAATGAATCGAGCACGAGGAAACCATTCAAGTAGCCAGGTCACAATCCTTAAACCAAACAAGGACCGGAGTTGCAACCTTTCACCTGAATAGAAATCCGTCCCAAATACTGCTGGTAAAGTAAAACATGATTAGTCTTGACATAGGGTGAAATAAGACAATAAACGAAGAGAGGATAAGGAATTGCTCCGGGAGCCAGGTTACAACCCTTAAACCAAACAAGGACCGAAGTTGTAACCCTTCGCCTGAACAGAGCCTTGCCCCTGATCTTTATTGTTAAGGCAATCATAGGTAACCATGTCATTTCATATTCTTGTAAAATAGGACGAGCATTACACGGGATGCAATAGGATAATAAACGAGGAAAAGACACAGAACTGCTCCGGGAGCCAGGTTACAACCCTTAAACCAAACAAGGACCGGAGTTGTAACCCTTCGCCTGAACAGAACTGGTCCCTGATCATTATTGTCAAGGTAAGCATAAATAATCAGGACGATATATGGTAAGATAACTATAAGACTATTCAGATAGCCAAGTTACAACCCTTAAACCAAACAAGGACCGGGGTTGCAACTCTTCATCTGAACAGAACTTGGTATCTCATCATTTACCGATAAATAAGGCACAGGAAATCATATCATGTTACAATCTTGTACAGGATCAGGACAAGACTAAGCTGGGCTAAATTCCATTCAATCAATCACGGCCAAGCAATGAGTACGGCTCGATAGTTTAACTAGCTAGGGTTAGCACAAGCCTAGTTACTAGTAAGATGCAATAAGATTATCCCAACAGTCACAAGCCCTGCAGACCATCCAGGTTATCCAGGTCGAATGTCCGTTTATGAAGGATACAACACATGACTGTGTGCTGGAAATGTGCCCTACTCGTCGGTAGGCTACAAGTCCACTTGGTGCGTCCAAATAACGGAATTGCCTGTAGCTGGGAAATCTCTCCATGACTACTGAATTATTCTAGTTTATTAGCCTTAGTAAATTGTAGTAGGTATCCCTGACCGTGGTACCCAGGGATCCCCATCCTAGACATGATGCAAGACAGTACTGGTTTATTTGTAAAAACACAATCATCCACGGTGTTCAGGTAATCCATTATAGTCATGTTTGCAAGCCGTCACAACAGCTTTTAATGTTCACCATGGTGTGTACTTGTCATATCTCGTTATGTCATGACATATCAAGTACTTGCTATGCCATTCCATGCCATTATTAGCCCGGACATATCAATCCATCCGTGATTTGTCAATTCATGAATAGTACAAGGCATAAAGTCAACCGAGTACGCAAGGGGCTCAAGGCTCTAGGCGAGTGCGCCATTACGCTAGGCCAAGGGCCTTAAGCGTAAAGTGGCTCTACGCGAGCACGAGCAAGGGTGCACGTGGGTGGTGTTTTATGCTAGCCGGGTTGTACGCAAGCGAGATTATACGCGCGTAAGATTTTACGCATGCGAACTCCCGAGCGAAACTCTACGCTAGTAAAGTACTCGAGCCAGATTTTTTTACGCACGCGAGAGTCTGCTCGGGCCAGGAATTTACGCGAGCATGATTTATGCGAGCAAAATTTTACGCGAGCGGGAGAATCCCGAGCGTAAAATTTATAGGGACTCAGCGTAAAAATGAAGTACGATGGCACGCGATTGCGTGTGCGTAAAAGGCTGAATAATACGCTGTCACATATAACGTGGACGTAAAACTAAGCACTACGCTAACATATAAAACGTGGGCATAAAAGCTTTGTCTTTTCCCCATGGCTAATACAAACGTGCGTAAAGGCTCAGGAACTCGAGGAACTCCATCTCGGCCAGGACTTGGTGGAATCCGGCCATCCCAAAACCAATCTTGCATACAATCAGAATGCCTACTACAAGGAACTCTTAGTTTGAAAGCAAGCCTATTTAAGTAGATCCAAACCAAGAGGATCAAAATGCTAGAAACTTAGATCTTCATAAAAGGAGCCATGAAATTTGAAAATGCTAAGTACTAAAGTGGCTTAGAATCTTGTGGAGAAGAAAATGGAACAATAAAACTTGAGTTCCTTCATGAGGCAAGTTGCACTTGCCTGAACCTCTCTCTAGTAGGTGGGGAGAGTAATGGTGAGGAAGAAGGAGTAATGGGGAAGAAGTAAAGAGGAGAGAGAGTGTTGGGCGGCTATTAAAGAAGGAAGGGGTGGTAGGTGGGAGTGGTTTGGTCTACTCAAAACCAAGCAAAATCGAACCTATACAAAACCAAGCCGAATCAAGCCAACCAAGTCAAACCGGGCCGAACCAAACAAGGAATTACCAAAACCATGCCAGGCAACATGCAATATACGCATACGTATACCAAAATACATAATACGAACCACGGTCGTTACACTCGGCCTTTCCTACTAGGGCTAATACACTAGCCAAAGCACACCATGGCACTATCCGTGCCATGATTTCTAGTCACCGTGTACTCCAAAACTCCATCATGGCTAAAATTATCTACCGTAATAATTAACTAAATAATTATTTATAAAATTTCTAAAAATCACCATTTAATTCAAATAAATAAATAAATAATATATTATCAAAACTTCGGAAAGAGGGGTTACACTCTCTCTGCCTCCTATTTTGCATCATATGATATCCACCTCAACCAAAGCCTAGAGAAGTGTAAAAATATTAATATTAACCAAGGTTCACAGTATCGATATCGGAATCGGTATCATTTACGGTTGACACCATGAATCTCATGGCTTCCTCTACCAGAGCAAAATGTAAAACCAAACGTGAAGCAGAGCTTCATATT
Source organism: Iris pallida (assembly GCA_029216955.1). Taxonomy (NCBI): domain Eukaryota; kingdom Viridiplantae; phylum Streptophyta; class Magnoliopsida; order Asparagales; family Iridaceae; genus Iris; species Iris pallida. Next base: position 6,303,917 of record JANAVB010041018.1, read on the forward strand.
CAAAATATCAGAAGTAAAAAGTTTTCGATTTGTGGTAGGACGAGCCAGAATTCTTTGACGGAGGATTCTCCATCAAAGGATTCCAAGACATAATCCTTTGACGGAGGAGTCTCCGTCAAAGGATTTTGGCTCGTCCTACCACCAATCGAAATCTTTTACTTCTGATATTTTGAATATGAAGATCTGTTTCACGTTTGGTTTTACATTTTGCTCTGGTAGAGGAAGCTATGAGATTCATGGTATCAACCGTAAATGATACCGATTTCGATACCGATACTGTGAACCTTGGTTAATATTAATATTTTCACACTCTTCTCTAGGCTTTGGTTGAGGTGGATATCATATGATGCGGAATAGGAGGCCACATAACCCGAATGAGAAGAAGGGAAATAGGGATGATACACTCTACTTTCAATTAAACCCCAACTTACCTTGACAATTATCCAATTTCTAAAATATCTTGTATACTACTAGGATACTCACTCTATACACTCTAGGTATTACGATATACTACTAGGATACTCACTCTATACCCTCTTACTTATGCAAGGCTTTTGAGACAATTAGCGTTATACTAGATTTTCGAAAAAATCTATAAATCTGATAGGCCCAAAAGACTTGGCATAAGTAAATCTAATTTCCAGAGAAGGGCTTACATGTACACTTGATTTTAGGCTAACACGGACACTTAACATAAGAGATAATGATATCTCTGTCGTCATGTGTTCCTTGTGAGCCCACAAGGAAAACTTGACCTCGGAGTGTCCAAGCTAGCACTTACCTAGCTAGTACTAAGATATCTTATATCCTTCTAGGATACTCACTCTATACACTCTAGGTATTACGATACTACTAATTAGTATTAAAATATAAATATAGATACATATACATTTAGATGGATACGTATGTTTCATATCTTGATTAATTAAGAATATCAAATTGACACTCTTCAATCAACATACATCTAATTTGACACATACATACTAACTCACAATGATATCAATACTCAACACCATATGATAGTAAATTCACAATAAAAATTCTATAAAAATTCATGATATATCTAAATGCACTGAAATAAACACAAATATATTAATTAGGGTGTGTGTCCATGTGTGTCCATATATGTACACCATGTGTGTGTGTGTGCATGTATAATATGTGTGTGTTTGTGTCCGTGTTAGTGGACTCAGATGAACACAAATTCTATTTAGTGTTCCTGTCCAATACCGATACTCATAGGAATAGTTCGATATACCGATTCCTATACCGATACCGACCCTAACCCTAACCCAATTAAAGGATACCCAAACCTGACCTGACCAAGAACCCGACCATAACTATATAAACCTTAATGTATATAAAGAGAAGGAGAGCAAGAGAGAGACTACCTGAGAGAGATCGAGGGGGGCGCGTCGGACGGCGTCGGACGGTGGGGGTCGGACGGCGGGGAGCAGACGATGGGAGAAGGATGACGGGGGTCGGACGGCGGGTGGTCGGACGGCGGAGGTCGGACGGCGGGTGGTCGGACGGCGGGGGTTGGACGGCAGGGGAAGGATGGCGGGGGTCGAACGACATGGGGTGCACAAGAGAGAGGAAGAGAGGAGAGAAAGAGTTTAGGGGGAAATGAGAAATATCCCGATCGGTTTGAATAATTTAAGTTTGGGCACAACATATTAGCGACGAACCAGCGGCAGAAAAAGCCGTCGCTATGTAGTCGTCGAATAGCGACGACCAATTCGTTGCTAATTAGTCGCCTAAGCTAAGCGCGAATGTCTAGACAAATTATCGATAACTTAGCGACTACTTTGCGATGGCTGATATTTAGCGACGGAAACCATTTTTGTCGCTAGGTTGTCACTAAGTTTAGCGCCACTTTTTCGCGTATTCCCCGTCAAATACTGACAGATTTGCGATGGCTTAGCGATGCCCACTTTTTTTGTTGCTAATTTACCGACGGCCAAGCGACTTCTTTTCGATAATTTTTTGCAATAAGAAATAATTAATTTTTTATGTTATAAATCGACGGTATTTCGTCAACTGTCCGTCGCTGTTCTGTCGCTATCAGCGCCGAAAAAATTTGTCGCCAAAATCCTGTATTTTTGTAGTATTTCAAGCCTCATGTTGCTACTAATAGAATAAGAGCTCCAAGAAACGACGATGGATATTATGAGTCTAATGATGCAATACTAAAAGTCTTCAGTGCTTTCGGAAAGCCTTCAAAAAAAATGAAGAAGATATATCTGAATGGCGAGGAACTAAGGGTTGCTCAGTTGTATATATTACTCAACTGCAACAAAGATGAAGTGGAGAAGCTCGAGAGGTAAGTAATTAATATGTCCATGTTTACGTCATCTCAATGTAATAGTATCCAGTATTATTATTACACTAATTGGCCGATGTGTTGTTGTTTTTTAGCATGTTTAATGATGAAGTAAAGTCGAGTAGACAATACATAACATATGAAGAAGTAGAACATGGAATGAGACGTTATTTTCCTTCATGGTTGAGTGCATATGTAAGGAGGTCGGTAATTATTTTTTGTATATGCACTTTACACAATAACTAAAGGAATGTTGTACTTAATTTCTTATCTTATGGTATTTACGTTGATCATCTAGATATAACACTAGAGAATGAATCTATTATAACTCAACCTAATGGGTCAATTTATGTCGTCAAAATTTAGCCAAGCTATTGTGTGAATGGGTTTAGGTTCAAATCAACAAATGCTCCGATCAGAAAGAGCTTTTTGGATCTTGATTCCACAAAAAATAGTTGTTTGTGTATCAAATCTACAAAATACAAAAATGTCGATGTAGGCAATAATTTCTATGGTGTCTTACGAGATATTTTGGAGTTGACATATAACTATGGAATAGAGCTTGCTATGATCATGTTATTCACGTATGATTGGTTCGATCCGATCCAAGATCAATGTTAAAAAATTGACAAGTATGGTCTTGTGGATATTAACTACCGGCATCAATATCAAGGATACAAACCATTTGTCCTAGCAAGTCAGGCTCAGCTCGTTTACTTCACTACTTATTCTAGACAAAAAACAACGAGGTTAGACTGGTGGGCAGTATGCAAGACTAAAGCCAAAAATACCTACGATGTTGATGAAATAGCTTATCAGGAGGACATAACAAATACAATTGATGTGGACTCAACAAAAGTTCCACATTACACGTCTAATCGTGTAGAAGAGGTAGAAGCATCTCAAGAGGAAAACGAAGTAGATGAAAGTGAAGATGGGGAGGAAGAGGAAGATAAGGACGAGGAAAACAAAGAAGATAAATTTTCAGAATGTGATTGAAAATAAAATTTTGCCTGAATTTGTCTCCGGTAGACTTATTGCTTGGATGTTGTTGTCTTATTTCTGGACAGACTTTTTAGTTATTATCTAGACTTGGATGTTATTATCTAGACTTGGTTATTATCTAAAAATTCAATATTATCTAGACTTGGTTTAGAATATATATTATATTTCTTGTATCTGTCTACTCTTTTATCATATGTTATTATCATGTATGGCCAGACGAAAAGGATCGTACCTCAGTCAGTCCCGAGGTAGAGGAGCACCCGTTCTATGTAGAGGCTCCACCGGTGGATGGAGTGCTCCTCCGTTATCGGATGATGGTGTCGGTCCCTCGTCTCTGAGTACTCCATTGTACAGACCAATCACATCTCCGACTAGGTCGACGGTACGTGGCAGTACTCCTAGAATAAAAAGTTCCAGGCCTGAGACTACTCCCACGTCCAACGTTCCTTATGTTGACGGCACTATAGAGATAGAGGAGCAGATGGAGAAGGTCGACCCTACTCCGTCTTCGTATCAAAGCGATCCTCCATGTGTGCCTCCGGACGAGATGATGATAGAGATTTGGTCCGACGGGCCTACAAAGTAAGTTAATTAGTTAACATTAATTTATACATATATCTATATATTCATGAATATAATTATCGTCTTATAGATATTGTCTCCTGTCGATACAGAGGGTACTAGATTATTTCTGAGGTCCAACTACGGTGTCTCTTGGATCAACTACTCGGATGTCTCGGACGAGAGAAAGATATTCTGGTCTGTCCACTTTAAGATAATTAAAGTATATTGATTTTAATATCAATCATCTTTATTATATAACTTACTATTTTACTTCTTGTAGAAAAAATATTTTTATCCACCACACCGGGCTGAGGAGATCGAGAAGCATTTTTTTGTCATTGCAGCCAAGTTGATCCATTATGCGATCGACGACCAGAAGGCTCGTCAGCGCTCCAAAAAATTGATCCAAGGTTAGATCACGCCCAAGTAGTGGACTGTGATGAGGGCTAGATTCGATGATCTCTGGTACAAGTAAAGGTTGGAGAAGGCGAATGAGTCCAGAACGAGGGCAAGGAAGTGGTATGGTGGCTCGATTTCCATAACGAAACATTTTTATCATCATATGAATATATATTATTTTAATAAAAGTAGGAAAAATATGTTTAGTTTTAATAACAAACAAATTATTTTTAACAACTACGGGGGGGGGGTGACGATGTCAACATGGTGACCGTCTTCCTAGCCACCCATCGGAAGGACGAAAAGCTATCGATGAGAGGGTTACACAGAGCTACATAAGTATTACTTTATGTTTCGTTAACTTTATTATAACTTAAAATATATGCAAATAGATATCCATATAGTTATTAATAAGTACCTTACATATTAGCAGCTACGATGATTGGATAGTAAATATTAAGCTTATCGAGATACATACTTTTCTAGGATGAATATCTTGGGCTACGTGAGGGACGAGTGCTAGTGCACCTACAGAGGGGTGTTGGACTTTCTTGCAGCCCTCTTCAGCTCAGTCGCTGGATGAGCTCTGGATGATCGTCGTTGGTGGTCTTCATAGGGGTACGTACTATGGTATGGGATCCTACGGTGCCTTTGTTGCGACGTAGTCATCCTGCAGGACCCCTTCTGCCAGTGTATATTTCCTACAGCCCTTACAAGAGTCGGCCCAAGTCGAGGAGAGCGTGTGTTTCCAGGTTGCTGAGCTGCATGATTAGAGCTGTGAAGGATTGTACAGCAGTCCCAGTCTCAGTTGTAGACAAACGATACGTCACTAACCACACGACTTGATATGCTCGAGTGCAGCATCGGAAAGATGAACGAGAGGACATATCGTAGCATTGTTACGCTACAGGGGATATAAGTGACCATGGACGATCAGGTTCTGAGGATATAGGATCCGATGGCTCAGAGCAGTGACGTGACTTTGATGATGGGTCTGTCATTGATTCATGCAATACTGGCCTGCTAGCAATAGAGCATATGCGTCCTCCCAGTCCGTCGGCATCGGCACTACCTCCATCGATTCTATTACCTCCTCAATCTTTGAGGGTGACGCTTTCAGAGGAGCAGTATGCGTTCCTTCTGTCCAAATGCACGGTGGTCCTCCTCCAGATCAGCCATAGTCCTTCATTGTTCAGATTTTTTTCTTCCGATGTTTGTGTGATGGCCTATTCTTGGGTCTTTATGTATTGAATTTATACATTTAGTGACATTGTGTATTTAGTGACATTATATATTATGCTGACCTATTCTTGGGTCTTCATTGGATTATTTCTTTACATGTTTGTGTGGATGAGATATATAACTACCTATTTGTTTTAGAAATCTGTTTACAAATTTTGTGTTTACTTTTAGTGCAACTTTATTATTTATATTTATATCTCTATTTATTTTACCGGCGTTGAGTATTCCACCGAAAGGGACGGCGAACCCAAAAATTCTACGGAGGGTTGCTCCGGGTCCCGGGTCTACTATTTATAAACTATGATTTAAACTGCATGTAGATTTTGAATAGAAAACAAACAAACATAATTTTGTTTTTTTTTCTTTTGCTTTTGGAGTTTAGCGACGGCCAGCGACGAGGGCCAATGTTGCTAATCGTGTATCGTAACGTCGCTAGCCGGTACTGGTGATGTCGTAAACAGTCGCTAAATGTCGCTAAAATGCTGACATGGAAAATTTTGCCATGTCAGCATCTTCGTAGCTAAATGTCTCTATGTACTAGATAATCTGTGACGTTTAGCAATGACAGATGATGTCGCTGATTAGCAATGCCGTGTCGCTGAACGTCGTTATCTACAAGAATAGTAGCGACGTGCTTTCGTCGCTATATAACGACGCTACAGCGACGACCATCGACGTTTTCTGGGTTAGCGGCCATGGAATACGCGACAACAAAAATCCGTCGCTAAATCCTTTCCTATCTAGACTAGCGACCTATTAACATTTTAGCGACGATTTTTGTCGTCGCTAAAATAACTTATTTAGGTAGTGTCGGACGGAGCTGATTGGTCTACAAATGGGTGGAGTACATGATTTAGATGGCATAATTCAGAGTATAAGGACGATACAAATGAGAGAAAAGGGCTAGTTTCGGGTAGCTTCTGGTACACTAGCATAAGCGGTTTGACATATCTGGAAAGAGAGGAATAATCGTGTATTTGAAGAATTATGTACGATGAATAATGATATTATCCATAATATCGACTTTGATGTCAGGAGGTTGGGGATGACGGGTGGAAACCCTTGATTTGTAATAAAATACATCATTAATACAATTACCTTTTCACATACACACACACACACACACACACACACACACACACACACACACACACACACACACACATATATATATATATATATATATATATATATATATATATATATTTTATATATATATATTGTTGGTGCTCTTGCTCCTTGACATGAAGAGAGCTTGCTCTTAACATGACTAGCAAAGTTTAGTCCCACATTGGAAAAGCACCATGAGTTATCTCAACATATATACTTGTATGTCTTATTGGGATATGCACATGGGGTGGTGACCCTAAGGAGGGAACAATGTGGGTGATTTTACTAGGAGGTAAGGATAAGGCTCCAAGAAAACCATTCATGTTTTTTGCTCTTGGAAAATTAATTTCCATTGGGGCTAAGCGACTCAGACTCAGACTCATGGGCTCATGAGGCGTAATGTGGCATTTTGTTGGCGCACTTTGCACTTAGCACGTCAGCATCGTCGCTAGGCGCATAGTACGCTTAAGTTGCACTCATTGCACGAGCCACTTGCTCGGCCACGTTGTGCACCCAGGTTGTGCGGCCACGTTGCGTGCCTACGTTGCACGCCCAGGTTGTGCCCAAGTTGCGCTGGGTTACCCGGGGTGCACGGTTGCACTGGATTGTGCAGCGTGTGCAGTGTGCGCAGTGTGCACAATATATGCTGATGGCGCACGCACAACTCATTCAATGGCACAACTTGCACAGTTCGTGGCTATCCACGTTCTGACTGATTCGTAACTAATCTTCAAATTATGGATCTGACATTAAAATGTGGCGCACAGTGCGGATCTGATCAGTTACACCAGTGGCTATTTAAACAGAGCCTCTTTTCTCTCTCGGGGAATACTTATAGACTTCAGAAAATCACGAAGAGAGAAGAGTGTGCTGTTCGAGCCATTGGAGTTCCTCCACAACCAGCAGTACCACCTCGCGTAGATCTTCATCCAGTTCTTGTTCTTCCGAGCAGTCCGTCGTAGAGCAGATTACTAGAGCGTTCCAGAGTTCTTTTTGAACTTGCTGGTTCCTGGAAGCTGACCGTGTGGGCGGATATAGCTTTGAGCACTGGTGTTTTTGACACCCCAGCAGGTCACCACCTTCCATCTATCGCCTGTCATCTTCGTTGCTGCCTTTAGCATTTCGATTAGTACCTTCTATTTAGAAGCACTGCTATCATTTCCTACGTTTACGAAATCTTCTTAGATTTTCGTATTCCAGAATCCTCCAAGGATCTCTGTTACGTACATTCCTTGAAGCGTTGCATTAGAACGTTATTATTACAACCATTTTATTCCATTTTCCATTAAAAAATTGTGCCCCGGTTCTAACAATCTCAAAGCTAGATCAGCACAATAAAAAACTCTCGTGCCTCTCTCCTCGATACCAGTTTTAACAAATTGGAGAAGTTCGACGAAGAACACTTTCAAATCTGGAAGAGAAAAATCACCCTCAATCTTCAACTAGTGGACATCGATCATGTGTTGATCGAGGCTGAACCAACAATTCTAGAAGGATCGACGACTCTAGAAGGTGGTACAACAGATGCCATTGCTACTGCATAAGTCAAACTGACCAAATGGAGAAGGGATAATAGTCTTTGTAGGCTATTGATTCTGAATACAATGGAGGACTCCCCGGCAGAGTCATACTCCAAGAATACTTTTGCCGGGGATATCTGGGAGTCCTTGGGAAGGATGTATGAAGGCGACGATAATAGATCGAAGATCTTCATCATCGAAAAGGACCACAAGTGGCTCTTTGAAGACGAGAAGGCTATGCTGCCTCAGGTAAAAGAGTTCTTGAAGCTGCGCCAGAAGCTAGAAGACGAGAAGATGCCCCTCATCGACAAGTTTATTGTTGGAGGAATTATCTTCAAACTACCCGCTGGATGGAGTACATTCTATGCAAGAATGCACCGAAAGAAGCTGGATATTACCTTGGAAGATCTCATTCAAGAGATCCATGTTGAGGACAAGATGTGTTCTCAACAGAAGATGGACACTCTGTCCAAACAGTTGGCTAAGGCCAATCTGGTACAGAGGAGAGAGCCCAAGGGGAAGCAGGTGGTTCTCATCACAAAAAGAAGGATTCCACTCATCTGAAAGTAAAGAGTCCTTCATTCAAGCAACAGAAGTCCAAGTCCTACGTGACTTGCTTCAATTGTGGCAAGAAAGGCCACTACAAGAGTGAATGCAGATCCAAGCCCAAACAATCAGAGAAAGGTGAACCTAGTCAGGTTTCTTTGGTTTCTAACCTCGTTGCTATGATCGCTTAGGTCACTAATAAGGGGGCTGACTCTGACTGGTGGATAGACACCGGTGCGACATGCCATGTCTGTTCTGGCAAAGAATGGTTCGTCACGTATCAGCCAACATCTGAAAAAGTTGTCATGGCGAACCAGGCCCAAGCTGAAGTTCTGGAGATCGAAACTGTGGAGCTGAAACTCACTTCTGGGAACACTCTGACGCTCCAAGGAGTGAAGCATGTTCCGGTGATAGCCAAGAATCTGATCTCTGGGAGCCTGCTCAGCAACGCAGGCTTGAGGATGGACATTAATGCTGGTCAGATGGTGATGTCCAAGAAGGAAACATACTTCGGAAAGGCTTATCAAACCGAAGGGATGTTTAAAATTTAGCTTGTAAACCAGTCTAATAAAATCAATGCAATCGCTCTTTCTGATTATTCTCTTGAGTTCTGGCATAATAGGTTAGGACATGTTCATTATAAAAGAATAAACAAAATATCTAGTCTAGTACTTATCTCCAAATGTGGGGGTAAGGTAGAGAAGTGTGAAGTATGTGCTCAGACAAAGATCACTAGAAAACCCTTTTATCGAGTCAATCGAAGCACAGATCTTCTGGAGTTGGTGCACTCCGATATCTGTGACTTCAAATAATTCTCTACAAAAGTCGGGATGAAGTATTTTATAACCTTCATCGATGACTTCTCTAAGTACACATTCGTCTACTTGCTCAAATCTAAAGATGAAGCGTTCGAGAAGTTCAAGGAGTTCAGGGCCGAAGCTGAACGACAAACTGGACAACAACTCAAGTGGTTGAAAAGTGATCGAGACGGAGAATATCGGTATCATGAATTCGCTTTGTTCTGCAAAGAACATGGAATCATCTGCGAGACTACTGCTCTGTATTCTCCTCAATCTAACGGAGTAGCAGAGAGGAAGAACCGAACGTTGACAGAAATGATGAACTCAATGCTGCTAACTGTAGGTCTTCCAAAATGCTACTGGGGAGAAGCTAAATTAACGGCCACTTTCATTCTGAATAAAGTGCCTTATGCAACTTCTGACATAACTCTTCATGAACTCTGGTTCAAAGTCAGACCTAACTTGAATGTCATTCGAGTGTGGAGGTGTCTGGCTTATGTGAAGCTTCCAGATCTGAAGATTCAGAAGCTGGGGACAAGGATTACGAAGGCGATCTTCTTGAGGTATGCCGAGAAGAGTGATGCTCGGAGATTTCTTGACATTGAGTCAAATCATATCATCGAATCTCGCGATACTGAATATTTTGAAGACAAGTTTACAAGACACAAAAACATTGTTCTCCCAGACATTCCAGAGAATGATGTAGGTACAAATGAGACTGAGATCTCATATGAGCCAGTAGTCCAAGATGAAGTTGTTGCTGAAGAAACAATAATTGAACCAGAACTCGTTGAGCCGTCGACGAAGCAAACAAGGAGGCCGAAGAGCTTCGGAGATGACTTCGTCACCTATCATGTGGAAGAAGATCCGCTTACCTATGATGAGGCGATGAAGACCAGAGATGTTGTCTTCTGGAAAGAGGCAATAGACAATGAAAGTGACTCAATTACCTCCAATAACACATGGGTGTTAGTTGATTTACCCAAAGGAGCAAAATCCATCGGATGCAAGTGGATCTTCAAGAAGAAGATGAAAGCTGATGGAACCATTGATAAGTTAAAGGTCAGGCTAGTGGCCACGGGGTTTTCTCAAAAGCTGGGGATCGACTACTTTGACACATATACTCCAGTAGCACGGATGACAACCATCAGATTGTTAATTGCCCTTGCAACAATACACAAAGTGGTGATACATCATATGGATGTGAAAACAATATTCCTGAATGGCGAGCTGACCGAGGAGATTTATATGCAACAGCCAGAAGGATTTGTCGTCAGAGGCCTAGAAGATAAAGTCTGCAAGTTGGTAAAATCTCTATACGGCTTAAAGCAAGCTCCCAAAATGTGGCATAAGAAGTTTGAAAAAGTTATCAGATCAAACGGCTACAGGGTCAGCGAAATAGACAAGTGTGTCTATACCAAATTTGCTACCAGAAGAGGAGTCATCATTTGTCTGTACGTGGACGACATGCTAATCCTAGGTACGGATATAAGCTGTGTCACTTAGACAAAGAAGTTCCTCTCGACAAAGTTCAGTATAAAGGACTTGGGGGATGCTGATGTTATCTTGGGACTCAACATCATCCGGACATACACTGGATTGGCACTGTCACAATCTCCTTACATTGAGAAGATGCTCACTCGATACGGGTATCATGATCGTCCTATTATTGATACGCCGTACCGAAGTGATCAGAAGCTGGAGCCAAACTCGAAGGAAAGCGTCAGATAATTGGAGTACGCTAGCATCATCGGGAGTTTGATGTACGCTACTACTGCCACTAGGCCTGACATAGCTTTCGCAGTGGGAATGCTGAGTCGATTCATAAGCAATCCAGGCGCTGAGCACTGGAAAGCTGTGAAGCGTGTTATAAGATATCTCAAGAAGACTCATACATATGCACTGCACTTCAGCGGAGAGCCGCCGGTAGTAGAAGGCTTCAATGATGCCAGTTGGTGCTCAGAGTTGGAGAGCGAGAGATCCACTGGTGGATTCATTTTTACAATGGGTGGAGCTGCGATATCGTGGAAGTCGAGGAAGCAGACTATGCTCTCGCGGTCTTCTATAGAATCTAAGTTTTTTGCACTTGATACCGCAGCAGATGAAGCAGAGTGGCTTTGGGAGCTCATGTATGATCTTTCAGTGGTTGAAGCGCAGATACCGGCAATTTCGATATACTGCGACAACCAGACAACTGCGACGGTGGCATCAAATGATCTCTTCAACGGAAAGAAGAGAACTGTGCGGTTAAAGCACAGAGCAGTGAACGATCTCATCAAGAGAGGTATCATTGCAGTCATCGATGTTCAGAGTCAGGAGAACCTGGCGGATCCGTTTACGAATGGCCTCAAGCGTCAGCTGGTTGAAGACACAACATAGAAGATGGGCTTGAAGGAATTCTGATAGTATGTCTTTGTAATCCTACCATAAAGTTTTATGTTATTAGTTCAAAGAGAAATCTACTAGACATCTAACTGTTGGTTCAAGGGAAGACCACTGACTAGAAAACTGTCAGGTAACAGTGGGTACTTGTTCTTGAGAACATGGAAGGGTTACGAACCCATAACCACTGTTGTCTACTATGTGTTTTCTGCGAAAAATGGATCCTGTGTTAAGGTTGGCTTAAATGCCTTAAAAAGTTCTCAGACAGAGTAAATGTCTGGTGTGCTTTACAGGAAGCACGGTAGCGCAGCACTACAAGGAGTAAAACTCTATGGTACAGTGGGATGACTCCACCATGAGGTTCTCAAGTAGGGGTAATATCTCGACTTTGTAAGCCAAGTCATGGTGGCGTAGCACCGCAAATAGGCAGGTAGACTAATGTTGTATGATAAAATTAAAGAGTTGTAGACAACACTACAAAGGGGAGGGTGACCCCATGTTACAGTGGCACGACACCACGATGAGGTACCCGAGTAGGGGTAAAGCCTTGGCCTTGCAAGCCATGTCGTTGCAGCGTAATACCGCAAGGAAGCCTTCGGCTTCATGCTGGGTAGAATGGCACTACAAAGAGGTTGTGACCTCATGCTGCAGTAGTATATGATGAGGTTCCCTGGTAGGGGTAATGCGTCGGCTTTAGGCCATGTCGTAGCGGCGTAGCACCGCAAGAAAGCGTAAGGCTTCATGCCATGTCTCTTTAAATAAAGAACTTACCTATAGTGTACGGAAAGAGATATCATGCCGTCTCTTGAGGGTAACCTTGTAGACGCCCAAAATTATATACTGAAACCAGGCTGGAATAAGGCGTTTAATGTGCAGCCAGAAGCACATGTAACTACACTTTGTGAGTGAAAAAAATTACAATTGTGGTACAGAATTTAAGGCATAGTCCATTCTTGTATCACATTATTATTTAACCCATGCAAGAAGATTCAAGTCGTCAGCGACATCTATCCTAATGCAAAATAGACGGTTACTGTGGGGAACGCTCAACCCTAGACACATATATATGTTGAGATATGTGGGAGATTGTTGGTGCTCTTGCTTCTTGACATGAAGAGAGCTTGCTCTCAACATGCCTAGCAAAGTTTAGTCCCACATTGGAAAAGCACCATGAGTTATCTCAACATATATACTTGTATGTGTTGTTGGGATATGCACATGGGGTGGTGACCCTAAGGAGGGAACAATGTGGGTGATTTTACTAGGAGGTAAGGATAAGGCTCCAAGAAAAGCATTCATACTTTTTGCGCTTGGAAAATTAATTTCCATTGGGACTAAGTCCCGTAGGGGCTTAGCGACTCGGACTCGGGCTCATGGGCTCATGAGGCGTAATGTGACATTTTGTTGGCGCACTTTGCACTTAGCACGTCAGCATCGTCGCTAGGCACATAGTGCGTTTAAGTTGCGCTCGTTGCGCGAGCCACTTGCGCGGCCACGTTGTGCGGCCCAGTTGCGCGCCCAGGTTGTGCCCAGGTTGTACAGGGTGCGCGGTTGCGCTGGGTTGCGCGGGTGCGCTGGGTTGCACGGGGTGCGCGGGTGTGTGGGTTGCGCGGGTTGCGTAGGTGCGCTGAGTTGCGCGGGTGCGCGGTTGCGCAGGTGCCGGGTTGCGCCAGTTGCGCCAGCTTGCGCTGGTTGTGCAGCGTGCGCCGCGTGTGCAGTGTGCGCAGTGCGCGCAGTGTGCGTAGTGCGCGCAGTGTGTGCTGATGGCGCGCGCGCAACTCATTCAATGGCGCAACTTGCGCAGTTCGCGGCTGTCCACGTTCTGATTGATTCGTAACTAATCCTGGAATTGTGGATCTAACATTAAAACGTGGTGCATAGTACGGTTCTGATCAGTTACACCAGTGGCTATTTAAACAGAGCCTCTCTTCTCTCTCGGGGAATACTTACCGACTTCAGAAAATCACGAAGAGAGAAGAGAGTGATGTTCGAGCCATTGGAGTTTCTCCGCAACCAGCAGTACCACCTCGCGCAGATCTTCGTCCTGTCCTTGTTCTTCCGAGCAGTCCGTCGTAGAGCAGATTACTAGAGCGTTCCAGAGTTCTTTTTGAACTTGCTGGTTCCTGGAAGCTGACCGTTTGGACGGATCTAGCTTTGAGAATTGGTGTTTTTGACACTCCAGCAGGCCACCACCTCCCATCTATCGCCTGTCATCTTCGCTGCTGTCTTTAGCATTTCGATTAGTACCTTCTGTTTGGAAGCACTGCGATCGTTTGCTACGTTTACGAAATTTTTTTAGATTTTCGTATTCCAGAATCCTCCTATGATCTCTGTTACGCACCTTCCTTGAAGCGTTGCGTTGGAACTTGTTCTTACAACTATTTCATTCCGTTTTCCATTGAAAAATTATACCCCGGTTCTAACATATATGATGTCATTTTGTCGATGATGATCTGTCATATGGTAGAACATATCAAATGAAATCCGTTGGGATATTATTAGCTGTGGAATCTATAGTCGTTCAACCAAAATATTAATTAATTGTTACAATCGAACATGTCATGCACATATTGTAATTTTTGGCAGTGCACCGACAAAATACCGGTGGCACAACGCCAATATCGACCGAAGCGAAACGTACAGTTTTGACAGTAGACCGAAGAAGACTAATTCGAATCCGGATTGTTTTTTTTCCTGTCATATTTTTGGTATTTGTTTGTTTAGAATTCATGCCTTTCAGTCTTGTCTTTTCTAAAAATAGATCCATACTTTTAAGATTAGACGAAGAATGTCTCAATCGAAACATTGGGACGTCCGTTGATGAATAAGTAAGCAGTCGAGTTCCAATCCGAAGAACTTGATCTCTTGCGATCGATCTTGGTCTAGTACTGTCATTTGTCTGTAGCAGTAAGTACCCAGTCCACAAGTATTATTCTGTTTCCATACAAACACTCACGTACACTACTATAAATGCATGCCTCCACAGCCTCTATGACAAGTCACACAGATTTGATTCTACGTACAATCGATGGCTTCCCACAACACACTCGTCCTCCTCTTCCTCTCCGCATTGCCATTGTTTGTGGTCGTCGCGTCTGCGCCCTCCAGCCTCTTCTCGACTTACATCGGCGCTCAATTCACGGGCATCAAGTTCTCCGACGTCCCCATAGACAAGAAAGTCGACAAGTTCCACTTCATCCTCTCCTTCGCCATCGACTATACTGCCTCCGGCACCCCCACCCCAACCAACGGTAAGTTCAACGTCTTCTGGGACTCGGCCAATCTAAGTCCCTCCGAGGTCAATGCCGTCAAGCAGAAGAACGGCAATGTCCGGGTCGCCCTCAGCATCGGCGGAAACAGCGTCCGTGGCCAGGATGTCCTGTTCCGGCCCGTCTCTGTAGATTCTTGGGTTCGCAATGCGGTCTCCTCGCTGACTAGGATCATCAAGACGAACAATTTGGACGGCATAGACATCGACTACGAGCACTTTGACGCGGATCCTGACACGTTTGCGGAATGCATCGGTCGGCTTGTTACGACGCTGAAGAAGAACGGTGTGATATCTTTCGCTTCCGTAGCTCCTTTCGACAACGAAGAAGTTCAGAGACAGTATCAAGCGCTGTGGAAGAAGTATGGGGAGGTTATAGACTTCGTCAACTTTCAGTTCTACGCGTACGATAGGAGCACCACCGTGTCCCAATTTCTGGGCCATTTGGAGGACCAGAGGGAGAATTATAAGGGAGGGAAAATCCTAGTGAGCTATGCTACCGATGGCTTCAGCGGAGGACTGTCTCCCGAGACGGGCTTCTTCGACGCATGCAAGACTCTCCAGAAGAAAGGGGAGCTCGATGGCATCTTCGTTTGGTCTGCGGATGACTCCCAAGGCCAGGAATTTCGCCATGAGAAGAAGTCGCAGGTCTTGTTGAAGAATGCTCGTTGAACTAATTATCTATTTAATATCTTATATGGATGAAATGTAGTATGCATGCTTGATCGTGTTTGTTTTATGGGGGATTCATTTTTAATGAATGCAATAAGACTTTGCCAGTAGACGTGTCACGACCCGATCCCAATATACTGGGTCAAGTCGGATCATGTCCAACCTGTGCCGTTGTGAGACGGCAACAGTAAGCTGTATCAAGCGCTAGAACACAAGCAGATAATATCTAAAGCGTAAAAGAAATAACATTTTATTGAATTTTGAAATTAAACTAAGAGTCTATATGAAATAATACAAAGCAAAAACATTTGGTTGTTACACTTGGTTCTTATTACAACTGGAAAGAAAAAAAAATAGACCAAGGCACAACTAGTAGTCTGGGGCTTTCTGGTCAGGTTCAGCTACCTCGTCAGGACTCGGATCAGATCCGTAGAAGGAACTAAAAGCAAGATCTTCGTCGTCGCAGTCACCTAAAAATGTTGGTCTCCAGTCAGGAGGGAAGCAAGCACATATATCCACATCTAACATTCCAAATAATAATAAATGATGCAAGGCAGTTTAAAAGCATTTTATATTTTTTTCTAGGTAATAAACAAAAAAAAAAACAGGCAATGAAACCTCAGGAGCTACAATGATGCAATTTACAATGAGTCAATAGTGTTTTTGAGTATATAACATATCTGTGACCGGCTGGTAGATTCAATGTGTGTACTAACATTTTGGCCAAATGATAGTATACGGTACGGCTCAACCTCCTGTACGGTAGGGGTTAGCACGAGAGAGGCATTATTCGGTAACAATGGCTTTGGTCACAGATGTTATACTACTCCCCCAATCCCCGAGTCAATGAGTCAATCAATAAATCAATATGGAGTCCGAGAGGGATCCACTGTGAATCAGTGTCGCTACAATATACATGAACCTACTGATGCAGCTCATTTAATTATTAAGTAAAACATTGACATGAATGATATGAAACTTGTCTTGGATTTTTCTCGGTGTGGAAGGTATCGACAGGAAGGTATTAGCTAGGGTCCGGAATCTGAACCTACATTAATTAATATTCCATTTTAGATTTATTCCAAAGGGTTAGCTAATAATGCCACTAATCAATCACTACGTTTAGTTATAAACATCGTCTTTTATTTGAGAAATAATGTCTTAATTACGTATAATAATTTGGTAAAACAATTTTATTAGTATTTTATAAATAAAGCGAAAACTAATATATTTTGAAATATTATTAAAATAGTAGCGGGTTTATAGAAAATTATTATAGTAGAATTATTATTTAAACATGGAAATATTCGAAATCTAATTTAGTATTTATTTAAATAAAACTTTACAAAATATTTTCTAATTCTATTTTCTTTAAATAAGGAATAACCATTTTTAATAATAAAATTACGAAGACCTTATTTAGTAAAACTTACAGTTTTATATTAGAAATGACGTTAAAATACCTTTTTATAATACTATAAAATTAACTAATCAAGATAATGGTTGATTTACGAAAATACTCTTTTTATCCAAAAATGCATAAATACGTATATTTGGCCTAAAACATTGTTTTCTATATTAAAAGCATATTTTTGATATGTAGCTATCCATTTTAAAACTAATTTATCAAATAATAATAAATCATGAATTAATGGCAATAATCCTATTAATAATTAGAATAACGTTATGTCCTATGTTATTTGATTTTAAACGTAAACGATAATCTCTAATTAATACTAAGCAACCCAATAATAATTAACTGTCATAATGAAATAGGGCTACTAACATTATTACAATGCCTAATTAGGAAACTATACTAAATTATTCCGAAATTGACAGAGCTTCATTCTGTCAATTCCGGTCGAAAACAGGGAGGGTTTTATGTTCTGTGAAATGTACAAAAGATAGAAAGATTACCGATAGGTTGTGATGGAGTACCGAGGGGAGGCCTCGGACTCGGGTGTACGCGGAGAGCGCACGCACGCGGGAAGCATGAAACGGGGCGCGGAACACGTGCACGACGCACGTGAGGCGACGCGTGCGCGGGGAACTCGTTGGACACGCGAAGGCGGGACACGCGATATGTGTGGGGCTGGCCTTGCAGCTGCTGGCGGCAGCGAGGGCCGGCGAGGGGCTGGCGCGACGGCCGGGGAGCGCCGCAGGGGGCTGGTGCGGCGGCCGGGGTCTGCCGCGGCTGTTGGCGCCGTGCGGTGGTCGCTGCGCGATGGTGGAGCGGCCGGGGGTAGCCGCGGCCTGCTAGTTGACGGCGGAGTCAGCCACGCGTGGGTCGCGAGTCGAATGGGGGTCGACGAGGGGGGTCTGGAATGGGTTGGAGAGAGGGAGAGAATTTGATGGTGAGGGGATGGTGTGTGTTGTGTTCTTCTTTATGAGAGAAATGGGGTTGAGTGAAGAAAAAGAGTGGTAAAGAGGAATTTGAGGAGAGAGGGGGAGAAGTGATTTGGTGAGTGCTGGTGAACATGGAGGAGAGGTAGGAGGGGGTTGACCGGGTGTGAGTGGAGAAAAAAAAGGGTTTCACAACCTTCTCTCAGAAAATCTCGTCCTCGAAATTTCAAAGATAGGGGTCGGGGTATAATCAAAATCATTTAGCCTTGATCAAAAACAAAATTTTAAATCATCAGGCACGATCAGATTCTAGGCATGATCACTAGATAAAATATAGGTACGATCAGAATTATCTAGATACTATCTGAGCTAGAGTTTGAATATTATTGTGATCAAAATCATTTTAGGCACGAGTAAAATCTAGGTACGATTAAAATATAATCAAATGATCATAAAATAGGGGAAAATCAAATGAGGTCTTGTGAAACAGAAAAGGCAAGAAAGAAACGAATGCCAACAGTTTATTGAGAAGGCATAAAATAATAGAATCTTCTTAGATGAGGGACTAAGAATTCTACATAAAATTGGAATAGGATATAAGGGTTTGTGACTTAGGAAAAATCAACAAGTTATACGATGGTAGGATAGCGAGGGTGATTAGAATAGCTATGATAGAAATGTAATCGGATAAGATATTTTCATTGAGGACTGAGTGATGATCAAAGGGGATAGAAAGAATATCGTATCACTATTTCAACGGTCAGCAGATATGATGTGCATGAAAAAGACTTACAAGATAACCATCTTATTAATACCCATGCAAAAACCAATCTCTAACTCACTAAACTAGCTGAACTCACAGTATCTATAGAAAACTAATACAGCTGCCAAGCTATTAAAACTAAATCTATTTGAACTCATAAATCATATAAATCAAATTTCCATCCGTCGTCGTATGTAACTCGTATGCCAAATGTATTTCAATTTCAAGTATTTCTCTCGATCAAATCATTTTAAGGATATCAATTTTTAATTGTCAGTCATTCTTCCAAAACTGACTACATCTAGTTCACAATCTTCACTTGTCATAGTAAATCCTTAAAAAAAAATTTAAAGTTGATCCATGACCTATATTCGAGAATTTCCAATTCTTGAAATCAATTGACAAAATTATAATCACTAATCACATTTTAACCTTTAACCATGCACTTAACAATCGTTCTCATCCAAACACTTTAGCAAAAATATCACAAAATCTCAATCATGCTTATTATAACTAATATGAGTCTCCAATGTTTGGTAGAAATTGTAAACCCAATTGCTCCTTTCCAAAGTTGCATGCCAATGGTCTTATTTCAATCCCTCACTGCTTATTCCTTCTCTAGAACCTATCATTCCATTGCTTGTGATATTCCTTCCATGGTTATATCCGTCCCTTCTGCGTACAGTAGTCATCTGTTCGTAAAAGTTGATCCTCGTCAAGTGTTCATTTACTTGATCATCATATTCTCATGTTTATATATATTATCCAAATTCATTTCCTCCATGGAAGAACCTTACCAAATCATAGACTTTCCTCGCTAACTCTACCTACGTCTTCCTCTATCTTCCATAACTCTTCCTTTAATAATAAAATTCAAAATCGTTAAATACCTTCATTTGTTCAAATCCAATACCCAAGCACTAGTAAGCACCACTAATGATTCTATCATAAATGAACGACAATTTATAATTCTCTCCAGACTAACTTGCTTACCATGTGTCTTGTCATACTACCCTTTTCTACCCATAGCTATCTAATCTCATTGGAAGAAATATCGATCCTCTAAGGATGCTCTTATCGGAATAATATAGTAAGGTTGCTAGGTAACTATCAAGATTTTTCTTGCATATAACTATCAACTAACTAGATATATAGCTACAAAATATATAACTATCCACAAAATATATGCAACACACTAAAATTGGATCTTGAAAGAGATTGAGCCAATAGAGATTGATATGGTCCTAATAAGTTCTAGAAAAATCAAGTAGAATTTCATAGAAAATATTTTTTTTTTCAGGCTATGATAAGAGATTTCTGAAAATGGAGACAATCGCTAGAAATACAAGTCCTCTAATCGGACAATAGTCAGAATAATTTGATGGTGCTAAAAAGACAACCATGGTATGGATATAGTCTTAATAATATTCAGGAACCAAATATATCCGAATTCACTTTGTCTCAAATTCATGCCTCGCCAGAGTGCACCTGACTGCAGTAAATTTTGGCTCTATAACTTGAATAATTATAGGTTACCGAGTAATTTATCAACTTTATCCATTTTTTTGGCTGAACAACATAGGAGACAAACATGATACATTTAGGACATAGTCTAAATAATATCCAAAAACCTATGAACACCTGAAATCACTTTAACTTCGAGTCTATGCCTCGTCAGTGCGCAACTGGCTGCAGTAAATTTGTAGTTTTCATAATTCAGATAAATGGCTGCAACGGATATGTACGAAGACATATTAGGTCACTGGATATTTTTTATCTTTGTCCATGGAAATTTTAAAGGGATAGCTCAACAATTCAAAAGTTTTCCAATGACTAGAGGAAATTCAAAGATAGAATGGAATCAATTCTCTGACCATTCCGGCTTCATGATACTCAAGCATTGAGTTTAGAAGCTTTCTAGGCCTTGAATTGATCAAGAAGTTGCCTAGAGAGAGTAACGTTTCAAGTTGAGTGGAGGAAGTCAACAAATAAAAATATTCTCGGTCCTTGGAATAACTTAGGAAATATCAATCAATATTGGAATTATTTTTTAGAAAATAATTCTTTTGGAAGATTCGTGAACCAGCTAAGTTGAACCAATTCTTTTGGTAACAATTAACCTTGTGGTTTTATGGTTCCAGAAGGATTCGGTTCGGGATTGGTTTCGAGAAAGTCAATTGGAAATAAGGTCAAGGCAAATTGTTGGATACACTAGTCGTAGAAATACTTTGGGTAGATAAGAGTTTATTAGGTTTGCTATAGGAGAATTTGAAACTCTAAATAGTGAATGGATCTAGATTCTAATTAAAGATAGAGAAGTAAGATTTGATCAAACTAATAGAGGAATTGGAAATATGTTTGCTGAAGAAGGAGATTGAAAAATCTAATATTAATCCATAAATAATGAAAGAGTATAGATCTTAAGGGATACTAGAATCTGATAAAGATATGGAAGAAAATAACCCCCGAAAGCCATGAGACACTAAAAGATATATAAAATCTAGAAAATAATATAGGCATTAAAATACACCATCATACAATTGACCTAATCTGGGTAAGGTTTAGGTACAAACATAAGCAAGGTAACCTACGAAACTATAAACAAGCAAAAAATATATATTATAAATAGATAAAATTCGGTCCTATGTTGTGGCGGGTTGAAAATAATTTAAGTGTTCTAATTGTTTATAGAGTTTATTTTCCTAAAGTCATACTTAAGTCTAAAGTCAGATTGCAGGACTGCATGTTTGTCTAGACTAAGTTGACTAGACCAATTTGCATAACTGGACCTGTATGGGCCACCACTAAAAATATGTCACGACCCGATCCCAATATACTGGGTCTAGTCGGATCATGCCCAGCTTGCACCATTGTGAGACAACGACAGTAAGCTATATCAAGCGGTAGAACACAAGCAGATAATATTTAAAGCGAGAAAGAAATAACATTTTATTGAATCTTCAAATTAAACTAAGAGTCTAGATGAAATAATACAAAGCAAAAACATTTGGTTATTACATTTGGTTCTTATTACAACTAGAAAGAAAATAAACTAAACCATGACACAGCTAGTAGTCTGGGGCTTTTTGGTCAGGTTCAACTACCTCGTCAGGACTCGGATCGGGTCCGTAGACGGAACTAAAAGTAAGATCTTCGTCGTCGCAGTCACCTAAAAATGTTGGTCTTCAGTCAAGAGGGGAGCAAGCACATATATCCATATCTAACATTCTAAATATTAATAATAAATGATGCAAGACATTTTAAAAGCATTATATATTTTTATAGGTAATAATAAAGAAACAGCAGGCAATAAAATCTTAGGAGCTACAATGATGCAATCTACAATGAGTCAATAGTGTTTTTGAGTATATAACAGATCTATGACCGGCTGATGGATTCAATGTGTATACTAACATTTTGGCCAAATAATAGTATACGGTACGGCTCAACCCTCTGTGCGGTAGGGGTTAGCGCGAGAGAGGCAATATTCGATAATAATGGCTTTGGTCACATATGTTATACTACTCCCCTAATCCCCGAGTCAATGAGTCAATGAGTCAATCAATCAAGCAATCAATATAGAGTCCGAGAGGGATCCACTGTGAATCAGTGTCGCTACAATATACTTAATCCTACTGATGCATCTTATTTAATTATTAAGTAAAACATTGACATGAATGATATGAAACTTGTCTTGAATTTTTTTCGGTGTGGAAGGTATCGACAGGAAGGTATCAGCTAGGCCGGAATCTGAACCTACATTAATTAATATTCCGTTTTAGATTTTATTCCAAAGGCTTAGCTAATAATGCCACTAATCACAATCACTACGTTTAGTTATAAACATCGTCTTTTATTTGAGAAATAATATCTTAATTACGTATAATAATTTGGTAAAACAATTTTATTAGTATTTTATAAATAAAGCGGAAACTAATATATTTTGGAATATTATTAAAATAGTAGCGGTTTTATCGTAAATTATTATAGTAGAATTATTATTTAAACTTGGAAATATTCAAAATCTAATTTAGTATTTATTTAAATAAAACTTTACGAAATATTTACTAATACTATTTTCTTTAAACAAGGAATAACCATTTTTAATAATAAAATTACGAAGACCTTATTTAGTAAAACTTACAGTTTTATATTAGAAATGACGTTAAAATATCTTTTTATAATATTATAAAATTTACTAATCAAGATAATGGTTGATTTACGAAAATACTCTTTTTATCCAAAAATGCATAAATACGTATATTTGGCCTAAAACACTGTTTTCTATATTAAAAGCATATTTTTGATATGTAACTATCCATTTTGAAACTAATTTATCAATTAATAATAAGTCATGAATTAATGGCAATAATCCTATTAATAATTAGAATAACGTTATGTCCTACGTTATTTGATTTTAAACGTAAACGATAATATCTAATTAATATATAAGCAACCCAATGATAATTAACTGTCATAATGCAATAGGGCTACTAACATTACTACAACACCTAATTAGGAAGCTATACTAAATTATTCCGGAATTGACAGAGCTTCATTCTGTCAATTACGGTCGAAAACATGGAGGTTTTGTGTTCTGTGAAATGTACAGAAGATAGAAAGATTACCGACAGGTTGTGACGGAGTACCTATGGGAGGCCTCGGACTCGGGCGTACGCAGAGAGCGCACGCACGCGAGAAGCACGGATCGGGTCGCAGAACACGTGCACGGCGCACGCGAGGCGACGCATGCACGGGGAACGTGCTGGACACACGGAGACGGGAAATGCAAAATGTGTGGGGCTAGCCACACGGTTGCTGGCGGCAACGAGGGCTAGCACGGCGGCCGGGGAGCGCAGTTGGGGGATGGCACGGCGGTCGGGGTCTGCCGCGGCTACTGGCACCGTGTGGGGGTCTATCACGGCTGCTGGAGCCGTGCGGGGGTCATTGCGGGCTGGTGGAGTGGCCGTGGCTGGCCGCGGCCTGCTGGTCGACGGCGGAGTCGGCCTCGCGAGGGTCGCGGGTCGAATGGGGGTCGACGAGAGGGGTCTGGAATGGGTTGGAGAGAGGGAGAGAATTTGATGGTGAGGGGATGGTGTTTGCTGTGTTCTCCTTTATGAGAGAAATGGGGGTTGAGCGAAGAAAAAGAGTGGTGAAGAGGAATTTGACGAGAGAGGCGGGGAAGTGATTTAGGGAGTGCTAGTGAACGTGGAGGAGAGGTAGGAGGGGGTTGACTGGGTGTGAGTGGGGAAAAAAGGGTTTCAGTATAAGACGAAAACATCATCGTCCAAAATGTTAGAAATCTAGCCTCTTGTAGGTGTGTAGAAGGCAACCTGCTGGTCCCACGAGCCGACAGCCAGAGGTTGCCAAATACTCGTGGCAAAATGTCGGCCGAATATTAAAGATCCAATTTTTTTATCTGGCTTGACTGTCCAAATTTTTCACCCACCAAAGTGTTTTTGACCTTTAATTTGCCACATGTCCATTTTTTAGTGGGAGGTGAACATCCTGCCTAGTTTTGGTGGGTGAACAAAAATAGACTCAAAGGAGATTTTCAAGATGGACTTTTCTAGGATTCAAGGGGATTCCACAGTTCTAGGAGTTCTACACCTCTTAGGTTTATGCACTTCAAGCTAAGAATGAATAGTTTATAAAGAAGAACATCATCTATGATACAGGTCGAGATCATCACTATCGAGATGGTGGAAAAACATTATTAGATGAGAGTATCTTGTAAGGGTAGTGATTATTTGAGCGATCTCTATTTCTAAATTTCTTTCTCTTGAGAAGTGTAAGGGGTTAACTCATGGAGGAAGGGACATGACATTATTATATTTGTAATCTTTTCTTGAACAAAGGGAGGGGACTTATTCAGGTGGCAATAGCCACCACAACATACATGTTTGTTCTATGCTTTGCCTCATAGCAGGTTGAGGTTCAAATTTTCATTTTGGGATAGACGGTCGATATCTTTTTTTTTCTCATCTCCAATCTCTAAAAAAAAAGTATTAGGGTTTTCGGATTGAGAGGGAGGAAGGTACAACCATGGATATGGAGAAGATCTATTCAGAAACGATGACCCTCACATGAGAAAACTAGATGATTTGAAAGACAATGGTGAAGAATCTCCTCTATTTCATATATTTCATGGTCCTTTGGAGGACATGTAACACCCGTCTTTAGATATCGATATTTTTTTTAATCATTGAATCACATGAATTGTGAATTGTGATAACATTGAATATAAACAATTGTTAAATTTCCTGATTTACTTGAAGAATTCAGAAATAATAACAATAAGTGTGCTGAGACTCATCCTGAACATTGTAAGGTCTTATGAAATATATATATATATATATATATATATATATATATATATATATATATATATATATATATATATATTTGAACCGAAGCTTTATTGAAGTAATAGGCGCAAAATGCTGAAGCCTATACAAGTAAGCGCTCTAAACGCTATAACGAAAAACAATACAAACCGCGCGGGACGCACACAAAAGGGACCGGATCTCAACGTCAGCCGAAAAGAGGAGGCGTGAGGAGCCCGAAAGATGGCCTAAGCAAGGGCCTCCCAAAAAGTGTTGGAGGTATGAGAGCATCGCCTTCTAGCTTTGAGAATTTGTTTGATGACCTCTCTGAACAATTGTGGATGAAGGAGTTGGCGGCCTTCATATCTGAATTTGTTCCTGTTCTTCCATAAAACCCAAATACCAGCGGCAACGACGATCTGATGTCCGTGGAAGCAGCTCCAGCTGGCCAGGAGATCGTGGAAGCCCCAGTCGGGGGGACAAGACTAAGTCTATTGTGAAGGTTTAACCAAATTTGGGTCGCCAACTCACCAGAGAGAAGGACGTGTTCAGCAGATTTCGAAGTGTGTTCTGCGCAGCAGTGGCATCTGGATGCTAGGCTAAACACGATAGATTTGGTGTGGTCGTTCGTCGGTAGCTTCTGACGAAGCGCACGCCAGATAAGGATAGACCATTTGGAAGGAATGCACGACTGTCAAAACTGAGTACACATGGTATTTGGCACGCCGCTGCCTCGGGCCATAATTCTGGCGGAAGCCAGTGTAAAATTCCCACGCGTGTTAAGGGTCCATCTCCACTGGTCGGTTGTGTCAGTGATCCGTAGATTAGCTGTAAGAAGAGCGTCGGCCGCTGGTAGACCAAGCTAATCTCTGACCCTGCCCCAATTCCATCCGGAATCGTCCTTCCATAGATCCCTAATTTTGTACCCCTGCAGCGTTCGAGCGTTGGGCTGAATGGTGTCCACTCCAAGCCAACGTTCATGACATGCCGAAGATCGCCCGTTGCCCACCTGAAGACCGATTAAAGGTTCAGCGAGGTTGCGACCCTGGATTATGCGACGCCACGACGCCGAAGATCTGTTGTTAATCCTCGTCTCTGACAGATGGAAGAATCTGGAGTATCTAGCTCTCATGAACCTCGTCCATAACGAGCTTTTCGTATGCAATTTCTACCACAGCTTCATGGAGCAGGCGTCCACGATGTGGGCGATCCTGCTGAATCCCAGACCTCCATCTTCCGTGGGTTTGGCCATGGTGTCCCAACTGGTCCAGTGGTGTTTGTCCTTGCCATCGCAGTGTCCCCAAAAGAACTTGGTGAAGAGGGATTCAAGAGAGTGGAGGACCTTCTTGGGGGGGGGGGAGGGAGTTGACGGTCATGGTGTACAGCGGGATGGACGAAAGGACGTGTTTGATAAGGATCATCTTGCCCCTGGAGATAATGTTGTATTGTGCCATCCTACGATAAGTTTGCGGATCTTGTCTACCAGGTGGTTGTATATACCTGAATTGGACCTATCGTATACCAGCGGGCAACCTAAATAATTGAAAGGCGGGTAGGCCGTGCCAAACGAGGTGATGCTGGAGATCAGAGCTGAGTAAGTTCTGTCAGCTTTGTGATGGGTATAGATGAAGCTCTTGTTGTTATTGACTCGCTGACCGGAGCATCTGGTGTATCTGTCGATCGTACTACGAACCACCTCGATAGATCCGATGTCTCCAGAGGAGAAGATTAAGATGTCATCAGCGTACGCCAGGTGAGTGATAAGTGGACAGCCAGTAATGGTCTGGAAGTGGTAGAAGCCGGCCGTTCTGGTCATGCTATTGAGGCTTCTGCTGAGAGCTTCTGCCGTAATGATAAAAATGGTGGAAGAGAGGGGGTCCCCTTGTCTAACCCCGCGAGTAGAACGGAAGAACACAGCAGCCTGACCATTGATGACGGTGGAGAACCATACGTTGTTGATGGATCTGAAAATAATGTCAATCTAGGATTCAGAGAAACCGAAAGCCCTGAAGACCCAGATCATGAATTGCCAGTCCAGACGGTCATATGCCTTCTCCATGTCCAATTTGATGGCAACGTTCCCTCCTCTGGACGGGAATTTCATACATGTGATCATCTTTTGAGCGAGAAAAATGTTGTCAGTGATGTTCCGGCCTTTAATAAAGCTGCTTTGCTCTTCGGAGATGATCTTGGGGAGGAGGTTGGACATCCGATTGGCAACGATCTTCGATATGAACTTGTCGGTGAAGGTGCAAAGGCTGATAGGGCGGAAGTCTTTGAAAGTTTTTGGGTTGTCTTTTTTAGGGATGATGATGATGTTGCCGCAAGAAATAGAATTGGGGTATTTGGCCCCTTAGAAGAAGGCTATAGTGGCCTCCAGTAAGTCAGTTTTTAAGATGTCCCAACAAGCTCTGAAAAAGACACCATTGAAGCCGTCAGGCCTCGGGGCACTGTGTTCATTAATGGACCAGACTGCCGCCTTAACCTCCTCCTCCGAAGGAGTAGCCGCTAAGGTCTCATTCTCGCTATCGCTGATGTAGGATGGGATCTCTGACAGGAGCGCAACGTCTCTAACGACAGGCTCTTTGGTGAAAAGGTTAGAGTAGAAGTTCTCTGCCGCTGCCTGAATGCCTTCCTGGTTGTCCACAAGGGCGCCATTGTCGTCATATATCCGGTGTAATTTTAATTTGTTTCTACGGCCTTTGACGCACGCATGAAAGAACTTGGTGTTCTGGTCACCGTCGGTGTCCCAGGTCAATCTAGCTTTTGGCCTCTAGAATTCCGTTTCTACTTTCACCCTAGATTTAAGAAGAGCTCTGGCAAGGTTGCGCGAGGTGCAGGCTGTCGAAGATCGGTCTATGGCAAAAGATGCCTCCGCGCGAGTGACATCGTCCTCTGCCTTCTTAATAGCCTGGAAAATGTCTCCAAAAGCCATCTTGCCCCAAGATGTTAATGCCGTTCGAGTGGCTTTCAGTTTGGCAGCCATCCGGATCAGGGGGTCAAGCTCCGAAATAGAGTTCCAAGCGAAGGCGACGACGATTTGGAATTGGGGGTGGTGACGCCAGAAGTCGAGGAAACGGAATGCTTTAGAAGTGCTGGTGTGGTTGTTACCGATCGTGATGAGAAGGGGGAGTGGTCCAATTCGGTGGAGTTAAGGTGGGAGAGGTTAGTAATCAGGCCTATGTCAGACCAACTGTCGTTGATCAACGCATGGTCCAAACGGGAGTACTGCCGCCGATGTCCTTCCTGCATGTTGCACTAGGTG
This sequence comes from Iris pallida, assembly GCA_029216955.1. Classification (NCBI taxonomy): domain Eukaryota; kingdom Viridiplantae; phylum Streptophyta; class Magnoliopsida; order Asparagales; family Iridaceae; genus Iris; species Iris pallida. Next base: position 6,332,445 of record JANAVB010041018.1, read on the forward strand.
AATGCGCTGTCGTGGTAGGGGATGGAGGTTAAGTTTCCGTATAAGATGAAATTGTTGAAATCGTCCATCGTCGACTGGGGAGGCGTGCGGCCACCAGATTTCTCCTCTACGCGAGACACCGTGTTGAAGTCTCAGATGCAGAGCCATGGGAGACCTTGGTAGGGTAAGTGTCACGCCCCAGAACCAGAATACTGGAGAGCGACGGCAGACATAGCCAGCTACGTATATGAAATGGATTCCATCTCGCTATACGGTCACGGCTGTCTAGATACATGAGAGTTTAACTACAAGCCAACAGTCTCTTAAGGTCATAAACAAGCCTAGTGTCTAAATCATAAACAAGTAAGTAAATGTTACAAGATGTAAGATCACCAAATATACAATAGTAAGGCATCCCAAACATTACATATTCAGCTGATCATGAAGCTAGTCGTTACAAAATGTTAGGACTAGCAAGAGTTTTAGTCATACATGATCAACCCTAGGATTTGTCAATCATGTTACAGCCCGTAGGCAGATAGTAAGTAGGAGCAATCGAGCTAAATATGTGCTCGTCGGCTAAACGCCTCAAAAGAATATTTTTACAATAAAGTGGGAGATCAAAAATAAACCCACTCGTTGCCCTAGTTACGTCTAGTCGACGGCAGGCTACAGATCCCAGGCGCGCCCAGGTAACGGGATTGCCTGTAGCTGGGAGATCTCTTTATGACTAATGTATTAATCTAGTTATTAGCCTTAGTCCATTTCAGTAGGTACTCCTGACCGTGGTACTCAGGAGTCCCCTCCTAGACATGATGCAAGACAAGACTGGATTATTTGTACAAGCACAATCGCCCACGGTGTCCGGGTTAATTATACAGGTCATGTCATGTCAGGTAGCCGTCGTAACAGCTTATCAAGATATATCATGTCAGGTTATCATGTCAAGTTTACTGGTCAAGAGTGCGCCACGACGGGCCACTATCAGGTCATGCTAGTTCCTTGTCATACCATGTCATGTACAATTGTTATTTCAATCATGTCAATCAAATCATAAAGGTAAAGGTGTACGCCATAGGAACTCAAGTTACACAAGAAGGTTACAAGACATGGGCAAAATAATAATAAAATAACAGTACACAGAGCTATAGGAGAGCCATGCGGCTCAGGCATATGCGGCCAGGAATGATCTCATGCAGCTGGGAAGAGAACAGTCCATGCAGCTGAATAGGGTCAGGCGTATGCGGCTAAAAGGGAAAGGCTTATGCGGTTGAAGTGTATCAGTCATATACGGCCAGCGGTAAGGGAGGGGCGTATGTGGCTCAGCCAGAACATTCCATGCGGCTAGGAAGATTGGCGCTATGCGGTTACAAGGGGAACAACGACATGCGGCTCACGGGGGAAGGGCTCTCATGCGGCTGGAACGGACTCGGGTTCATGCGGCTAAATGGGAATACTTGCCGCATGAACTTGTCATGCGGTCATGTCCAGGCAATAGTGCATGCGGTTGGAACCGACTTGCCGCATGAATGTTCATGCGGTTAAGTGCTACCATGCGGCTCGGGACTGTACTTCTTCTCCAAATTTTCGAAAAGAAGTACACCATGAAGCCATGGCTTCCAAGCTGCATAAAACCTTCATTCGGAGTCCAAATCTGAACTTCCATAGGTCAAAACGGGGCAGAATGAAATGCTCTACAACATGGAACCATTAAAACTTAGAAATAACAAGATTAAGTAGATCAAAACCCCATATTTTCGAGAATAATATAAACTTAGATCTACAAAAATCTGGCCATAGAAAGTAAAAATGTTTTTACAATAAAAATATTTTTGAGAATAATATAAACTTAGATCCAAAGTAGGAGCAATCGAGCTAAACAGGTGCTCGTCGGCTAAACGCCTCAAAAAAATATTTTTACAATAAAGTGGGAGATCAAAAATAAACCCACTCGTTGCCTTGGTTACGTCTAGTCGCCACCATCAGGCTGGAAAGTCGGTAGATCCTCTGGAGCTGCTCCAAAATCTGGCCATACAAAACCAGCTGGGTCAGACCCCAGAAAGAGCAAGTGCCACAAAGGAAGCTTCACTTAGGAACTAAAACCAGCAATTAGCACAGAAGATAATATATAGTAAAACTGGAAATAATATAACATCACGAGGATATACGGTAAGATAACCATGGAACTTTTCAGATAACCAGGTTACAATCCTTAAACCAAACAAGGATCGGGATTGTAACCCTTCGTCTGAATCGAACTTGGTTTCTTCCATTTATCCGCAAGATAATATAAGAAAATCAGAACATGTGACAATCTATACAGGATCAAGGCAAGACTAGACTGATAATTCCCCATCCAACAATCACGGCCAAGCAATAAGTACGGCTTGATACTTTAACTAACTAGGGTTATCACAGGCCTAGTTACTAGCAAGATACAGTGAGATTATTCCACAGCCACAAGCCCTGCAGACCATCCAGGTTACCCAGATCGAAAATTAGGGGTTGAATTCTGGTGGGTACATCGTCCAGGAAACATATGTACCCTTAGGTAGCTTGAAGGGTGCAACACATGACAGTGAGCTAGAAATATGCCCTACTCGACGGCAGGCTACAGATCCCATGCGGACCCAGGTAATGGGATTGCCTGTAGCTGGGAGATCTCTTTATGACTAATGTATTAATCTAGTTATTAGCCTTAGTCCATTTCAGTAGGTACTCCTGATCGTGGTACTCAGGAGTCCCCTTCTAGACATGATGCAAGACAAGACTAGATTATTTGTACAAGCACAATCGCCCACGGTGTCCGAGTTAATTATACAGGTCATGTCATGTCAGGTAGTCGTCGCAACAGCTTATCAAGATATATCATGTCAGGTTATCATGTCAAGTTTACTGGTCAAGAGTGCGCCATGACGGGCCACTATCAGGTCATGCTAGTTCCTTGTCACACCATGTCATGTACAATTATCATTTCAATCATGTCAATTAAATCGTGATTTATCAAGTTCAGGACAAAAGGCGTAAAGATATAAAATGGGCGTAAAAATATAAAATAAAGGTAAAGGTGTACGCCATAGGAACTCAAGTTACACAAGGAGGTTACAAGACATGGGCAAAATAATAATAAAACAACAGTACACAGAGCTATAGGAGAGCCATGCGGCTCAGGCATATGCAGCCAGAAATGATCTCATGCGGCTGGGAAGAGAACAGTCCATGCGGCTGAATAGGGTCAGGCGCATGCGGCTAAAAGGGAAAGGCTTATGCGGTTGAAGGGTATCAGTCATAAACGGCCAGCGGTAAGGAAGGGGCGTATGCGGCTCAGCTAGAACATTCCATGCGGCTAGGAAGATTGGCGCTATGCGGTTACAAGGGGAACAACGCCATGCGGCTCACGGGGGAAGGACTCTTATGCGGCTGGAACGGACTCGGGTTCATGCGGCTGAATAGGAATACTTGCCGCATGAACTTGTCATGCGGTCAAGTCCAGACAATAGTACATGCGGTTGGAACCGACTTGCCGTATGAATGTTCATGCGGTCAAGTGCTACTATGCGGCTCGGAACTGTGCTTCTTCTCCAAATTTCCGAGAAGAAGTACACCATGAAGCCATGGCTTCCAAGCTATATAAACCTTCATTCGGAGTCCAAATCTAAACTTCCATAGGTCAAAACGGGACATAATGAAATGCTCTACAATATGGAACCATCAAAACTTAGAAATAACAAGATTAAGTAGATCAAAACCCCATATTTTCGAGAATAATATAAACTTAGATCTACAAGAATCTGGCCATGGAAAGTAAAAATGTCAAGTACTAAAGTAAGTTAAAATGCTATAAGGAAGAGAATGAAGCAATAAAATTAGAGTTCCTCCATGAAGCAAGTTGTACTTGCCTAGACCTCTCTCTCCCTCTCTCTGGTAGGTGAAGAAGTAATGGAGGAAAGAAGAAGAGTAATGAAGAGAGAGAAGGAAGTGGGGTTAATAAATGGTAGTGGTGGTGGTAGGTAGGGGGTTCACCCTTGGTTCATAATAAACTAAAGCAAACCGAGCAAAGCCGAACCAACCCAAGAATAAACCAAGCCATGAAGAAAGCTAAGCAAGGAATCATGCAATACAAGATAAAATACGTACACGTATTCCAAAAATACGTAATACGAACCACAGGCATTACAGTAAGGCAGCTTCCAGCAGGTCTTCCCAAAGCAATCTTCGTTCGGGGAAGTCATAACTGCCGTAAACAGCAAAAAGGATGGAGCGGGACTTGAGATCTGGGTGTTCTACCCAACAAGAGAGGGCCTGAGGCGAATCTTTTATGGTGCCGAATTTGAATTTGGGTGCTAAGAAAATCTAGATGTCATTACAACCAGTGATGGCATGAGGAAATTTGAGCCTGAGTTGGGTGGCTTTGATTTTTTTTAGGAATTTTTGGTTCAATAATGATAAGAAGGTTTATGCGATTAGTTTTCTTGAGGCTGAGGATTCTATTCAGCGTCAGTTTGTTCCCAATCCCTCTAACGTTCTAGGAGATGATGTTAAGCATTGGATGTGGTAGTGATAGGGAGGTGATTAAGCTTCATGGCGGACCTAGTTTTTATTGCTGTTTGCTGCTTTTGTTTATTTTTTCTTCTTTGTAGAGGAGTTTTTTTGGTGGTTGTGTCGACGGCCCTGATGACTCCGGTCGTATTGATAAACCGGCCTGGTTCGCTGTAGCCATTGCCATCTGTCAGGGGGGTTGTCAAGTCATTTTCATATTCTTCCAGGGAACATAAGGGATTGCCACGGTCCAGAAAACCCGCTTCCTTGGCTTGCCAGAATCTGTCGGTTAAAGAGAGGTCGAATCTGGGATGAACGTCCACTTTTAGGAGGGAGGGGGCCGAGGGGACCCAGTTTTTGTCGAGGGGGTAGACGGCTCAGATGTAATACTGGTAGTATGAGCGTCGAGGAGTCGGGGATCAGAATTCAGCTTGGAGCGGCTCTCAGTCTGAATTGCCTCTGGCTAATGAGGGCAGCAGGTGGTCAAAGGGGGAGGGTAAGAGATCACTGGGGGGGGTGTAGTGGATTCAGATAGGTTGTGGGTTGAGATGGTGGGTGGCTCGGAGGGAGCGGGGACGTCGCCTGGGTGATGTGTGAGAGACGTGTTGTGCCGCTTGACTTGACAGCTGGTCTTGGAGGAGACTGATTGGGCGTTCCCTCCCAGGTCGGACGAAAAAAGGGCTCTCTGGCGGTATCGGGATCATTGTCAGGGGTCGTGCTTGTTAGAAGTGCAAAGGAATTGTTGAGCGAGATAGCAGGTGGATAGAATGTGACGATCGCGAAGCTAGTCAAGAAGGTTGGACGGGGACTGGGCAGTATATTAGGATCGCCTATCTGGAGGGGAGGATTGGAAGGCGAATTCCGACTGACCGTGTTCGGTACTCGGAGAGCTGCCATTGCCCGCGGGTTGTGCGGGTTAGGCTTTTTCAGCTCGGGGTGGGCACAAAAGTAGTATTGTATGGAGTGACCGCTCATCTGGCAGTGGTTACAAAAGATGATGCTGTTGTCATAGACCAGTGGTTGGCGGTGTATTTATTTTCGAGCTCGATCTCTATTAGTTTGGGTGGGTCATTCGTGAGGTCTAACTTTACGCATATCTTCGCGTAGTTGCATTTGGAGAGGTTGCGGGTTTCTTCTACGATAGCTACCAGGGTCCCGAAGAAGCTGGCTATCCGTTTGAGGGCAGCTGCGGGTTAGAAAACCAGGGGAAGGTTGGGGAGGGTGATCCATGTGGATATGATGGTCGAGTCAACATTGGGGTTAAAGTTAGGGGACCATTTGACAATTTTGATGGTCTGTGTGCCGATTCTGGAAGTGCCCTTTGCCCAGATTAATGAGTGGTCCTGTACGGATGACATGTGAGGAACATGTGTTTAGGATCAAGATGAGCAATGCGGTAGGCTGCGGATAGGCCCCACTTAGCGACAGCTTCCTTGACTACGGTGATTTTCGGGTATCCGGACCCGAATTTGAGGACAAACGTTCTGGTGAATGAGGCGGATAGGGAGGAGATCTCCAAAGCGGCAAAGAATACAACGTCCGGGAGATGAATATCAATTGCTGGAGGGGGTAAGTGCCTCCTACGATCTGGACGGAGGGCCTCTGCGTAAGAGGGGGTACGAGGGAGGACCTCCGCTCTGGGGATTGATGAGTGAGAGGGG